>BCLF01000030.1:1598256-1645264 GCA_001602275.1 Zoysia japonica | reverse complement strand
CGTCGCCATGGGCGCGCGCGCTCGGCCGGCCGGATCCACTGCGGCAGGGCAGATCCGGTGCACCCGCGGCCTGTGGCCCACTGTGCGGTCACGTTGTCCGGCGGCCACGTGGCCCTGTGGGCCCGGACATCTTATCCACTCAATAAAACTTGTAAAATTCACAAAAAATTCATAAGAGCTCAGAAAAATATGGAACCAATTTTTTTAAACTTCTAAACTCATAAACTATTTATTAAAAATAATAACCAAAAATAATTAATTGTTTTAATAATTATTAATTACAGAAATTGGTTAATGCATGTTTAATTCTTAATTAATTTTGTGTGCACTTTAAATTATTAAAAATTTGCTCAATTGTCCCTTAGGGTATTAAAGAACATTATAAAAATGTTTTAGGCTAATTTCTTCAGTAATTGTTTTTATAATGAATTTATCTCTGTTTTCTATGCAATTAATTCATAGTAATTAGAATATTTGCTAATAATTAACCAAATTTGGTTCTAAATTTTATTTACTGAATCTTGATCTATTAAAATTGGTTAGAGTCTAGAAAACATTATTGAGTAGTATTAAATTAATTTGTCTACCCAAATTAAGTGAATTGCTTTAGTAATTAACTATTTTTACTAAATTTTGGTTATTTTACTTAAGGTAGTTAATTAAACGCTATTGATATTTTTATCCTACTGGTTTAAAATGATTAACTACCTAAAAATTTTGTATTCACTCCCTTTAGTAATAGGAAAGGTTACAAATAAAATTGTTTTACTATTTGCTTTTGTCATGGCATTGCATAGCATGCATATTTATTTTTTCGTTGTTTCATTGTTTAGTGAACAACGTACTCGAGAGTGACGTGGGTGCTCCAGAGGGTGAAGCACCTGTGGGTAGTTTTGCTGAGGAGACTTCAACATCGCAAGGCAATCATCATACATGTTTATCCTTATTTTATATAAATTATGAAATGAATTAGTGTTTTATTATTGCATTTGTCGGGTAATAGGTTAAGTGTGGTTATGTTGGAATCTGATTATTACCCCCTCTTTGGAGTCTTAGGTTTATAGGCGGAGTTGGTAGTTCTTAGATCCGGTGTGTTTTGCTTAGCCATGCCTAGACCGGTAGAAGTCGAATCGGTGAAAGATCACCACCTTTTCGCAGGTATAGAATCTTTTATTCAAGTTGTTACTCATATAGTTGGTCTAAATTTGAGGATGATGAATTAGAGACCAGACAAGGGAGTATAGGTTGGCAGCAGGAAGGGAGTCCTGTGTGCGGTAGCCCTGTCTGTGTCGGTTAAGGACCGGCTGTTATTAATTGTTGGCCTAAGCACTTTTCGTTCATACCACATGTCGAATATAATGGTAAGACAAGCTGAATATCCCATTTGCATACCAACGTTTGGCCCATGACGACATGTCTTGACTGACACGCACGAGTGACCGTTGGGCTCCCACGAGACACGGTACCGGTCCTTTCTTCTCTGCTGATGTTGAAGATGATTTGGTTTTTGGCTATTTCTTCTCTGCTGATGTTGGCGAAGAGGATGAATAGTATGTGTTCTTTCTTTGCGTGACGGTGGTGTTTGTGGGCTGAGCACACTGTCTTTCGGTTTGTTTTAAAATGTTTTCCGCTGCGTAGGACTCTCCATCTTGTAGAACTTAAATAAAAACTTAGTACTTGTTTAATTATGTTTTAAGAAGTTTGGTAGCTAAAACTTCAAACCTGCTGCTCTCATTCTTGTTCCAATTATAAACTTTTACTTAAGGTTTGTAATAATTTATATATATATATATATATGTATGTGAGATCTCTATGTGATGTGTACAACATTGAATATCGATATGCTATTGTCTTGGGCAGTGTTTAGAAAGTATATCGGAGGACTACCGGGGTTGATTTCTTGTTAGTTGAATGGAGCTTGAGTTCGGTTTGAATATCAAGCTAATTTGATTAATTGGAACTCAACTTGGATGGTTCCTCACAGAAATGAACGGTGACGATGAGGATGCAGATGAGGAAATCAAGGGCGAGGACGAGCTGGAGGTATAATTCTTGATTTGTATAAGTATCTTATTTAGTTCTTGTTGATGTGTTTAGCTTCTTTCCCCGTTGATAGATCTGAGTCCCTGCTGCTTTTGATGCATAGATTTTTCTTGTTGATTCTAGATCTAAGAGAAATACTGATTTTTGCTGCGCTTGCCGTTTTGTAAACTCTCGACTGCATGTTTTTTTATGCTGAAGTTAGTGTTTTCTCCAATATGATAAATGCCTACAGTCGGGTAGCACTTGGAGGTTCAGAGGATTTCTACAGGTTAGTGGCCATATGTTGTTTCAACTATTTCTATTCTTTTGATTTGATGGGTGATAGATTATATAGGTTAAAAAGTGGAATCAGTTAAGTGTACCATCAGTTTTAAATTGACCATGTCCTAGGCAATTAATGCATTAGCAAACTAATTGGAGAAAGTAATATTAACAAATTGTACGAGACAATCAGGCAATGAATTTTCAGATAATTGAACTCTGCTACCTCTTTGTCTTCTTGCAATTCTGAGAAGTATATGGTACTATTATTTTAATTTTACAGCGAGTCTATTTTAATTGAACTCTGCTCCCTCTCTGTCTTCTTTAATATAATGCAGGCTATATTTCTTTCTGTAGTTAGTTTAGTTGACCCTCACACACTAAAGCCTGGTGATTTAACTGGAGTTAAAAAGACAGCTATATAATACTGTGGAAATATTGCCCTCAGAGTATGACACGTGAAGGCAACAGAATTTGATGAAAAAACCTGCAGAGGGTTACAATGACATTGGATGACTTCAGATATAGGTATTTTTTTCTCTCTGGAATGGTGGTTGAGGAACAGGATGACTGAATTCGTTGCTCCGAAAGTTGCATGATTTCCGTAACTCTTGCAGATTCAATTGCTTGTTTTTTATCATTATTTGTCAACTTTGTTACCTGAGAAATCTTTATATCCTGTTCCATACTAAAACTCTGCAGTTTTTGCACTCTGAAACAATTTCTGAAGTTGCAGCTTGCGACATTTTCTATATTATTTTTTCTGTGTAGATTCATCTGACATCATAGCGGTCCAAGGTTAAATTATTTATCCATTGAATTTGTTATGTGCGAAGGAGTCAAGGTTCAGCTCATACTTTCATTTGTCGTTGCTACATTTCCTTGCAGGGTAAGAAACTCTTGTTGCAGTATATGCATGCAAGAATGACACAGGAGAAGTTTGCTCAGATGTTCAGGTAATAAACAGGAAAAACTTTTGCCAACGAAACAGTTTTTTTTTTTCCTCTTTTGCATCAGCATATAGATATAACAGATTCAGCGTGGGTACATTGTTTACCTGATGCTTCAACTATTCTTTTGATGAGTGATAGATTATTTTGACAAAAACTGAAATCAGTTAAGTGTACCTTCAGTGTAAAACTGTCCATGGATCCTAGGAGTTTAGATGTGATGTTTTTTGCATTGACAATCCAAAATAATGCATTTGCAAACGGCTCGGCACAGTTATTAATGGCTTCACCATTTTTATAGATACGAGTGAGACCAGCAGTTTGAGCTATTGCAGTCCACACAGCTGACTGCAAAGATGTATGGGTACCAAGGAGCCCATTCCATTTTTGCCTTCTATGCACTACAAGTGTTCTTATGTCCTTGCTATGCTACAGAACTGCTTCCAGAAATAATATCAAATGACATTTTCTCCTTTCTGTTTATTATGTTTAATATTTGTTAAAAGATCATATGCAAATTTCTCATTTTCCTGTCAAAAGATCATATGTAAATGCTTACTCGGACATAACTTTCAGTGCTCTTCTTTGAGCCTTTTCTTTTTCTATTTTCTAATAGTGAAACGGTAATACTAAGGGTGTGTTTGGGAGCCAGAATCGTTTCTGATTCTACGTTGAAACAGTTGAAACACTCCCAAACGCTTCAACGGTGAAACGATTCAATGGTGAAACGGTGAGAATCGATTCACGATTTTTGCCGATGCCGCTGAAATGGCTCGGAGGGTGTTTCACCCGTGAATCAGTTTGCTATTGGGCACGTAAAAATCATCAAAAAAATCAAAAAAAGTTTCCTCAAGTTTCTAAATTTTCTCAAAATTGTTCCGTTAGGTTCGTCTCGTTGAACTCTTCATGTAGGTACCTTTCAAGTTATTTTTAAAGTTTTCTAAAGTTGTTTTATTAGTTCCCAAAGTTTTAAGTTGTTTATTAGTTTCCAAAAATTTTTAAAATTGTTTCGTTTATTTTTAAAATTTTCTAAAGTTGTTCCGATATTTTTAGTATTAACACAAAAAGGGTATATTGGTCATTTCAATCCTCCTCCTTACTTTACTGAATCTGAATCACTAAAATTTGCCAAACAGTTTTCAAAGTGATTCTGTTTTCTCACTAGAAACTTTTCTGGACTGAAACTGAAACGTTTCTGATTCTTCGGAGAACCAAAACCGCACCAAACGCACCCTAAATGATAACTGAAAAAAGTAGCAAACCTTACTATATATGAGTGTTGACTAATGTATTTAAAATTCTTATTGTTTTATGTTTTTGGTCATTTAAATTTCTGCTTTTCTTCAGATTGTCTCATTGATGATTGAATCTGTGGCTTGGTGTTGTATGCTTGTAATGATTGTGCTGGAGACAAGAATTTAAATCTATGGGTTTAGATGGTACATCCAGTTTGTGATCATTTATGTGTTGGTTGGGGAAGCTGCCATGTTCAATCTTGTGCTTTCAGTGAGACAGTACTATTGTTTGAGGTACAGTACTTTTATAACATTTACTTTTTTCATGAAACTTTCTGGTGACCCATTTTTTTTCTCTTTATGAATCTTACATGTGAAACAATCTTGGTATTTTATCTGTGCAGTTCAATCTTTTACATGTACTGCATCGAGGTTATATGCTAGGTTTGTGTCTTTGTTTCTGTCTATAGTTTCCCTATAATCATATTTTCTGTTATCTCTGTCAT
The DNA here is from genome assembly GCA_001602275.1 of Zoysia japonica. NCBI lineage: Eukaryota > Viridiplantae > Streptophyta > Magnoliopsida > Poales > Poaceae > Zoysia > Zoysia japonica. Next base: position 1,640,269 of record BCLF01000030.1, on the reverse strand, counting down.
ATACTGAACTTTTAATTTTTTTTTCAGTTCTCTCCCTTCAATCATTTGAACTGACACATGGGTGCCTTATTGTCAAATTGTGTTTGATATGCTCAGGTTACTGCTCAGATTGAACTGTGGAAGGAGAACAGTGGCAAATATGAGAAGGTGTATGTGCTCCCTAAGCACCTGGATGAGAAGGTTGCTGCCCTCCACTTAGGCAAGCTTGGTGCCAGGCTGACTATCAGTGTTCCGATTGAGGGCCCATAGAAGCCTGCCCAATACCGGTACTAGGCTACTCAGTAATATTAGCGGCTGGCACTGTTGTGCCTTCGTAGAGGCTGCTGCTGCAAGCGGACTCATCAAAGATCTTTTGCATAATTTACTATATGTTATCGATTAGCTGGAGGATGTCATGGCTGTCGCTTGAGCCTGGTTGGAGGGGGATGGTGAGGAGCAGTTTTGGTTTGCCCAAAAATAATGGCATCATTGGTTGGAGTTGGAGGCGTGCTTTATCAAATACAGTTTTGTCTTGCTGACTATGCTTATCTGAGTATCATTTGCAAGTGATTTGCCAAGTATCATTTTTATGAAGAACTTTATGTGCTGCTTTAGTTTGCTATGTTTGAAGTCCAGTAGGTTCGTTGAGCCTTTTTTTATCATTGCTGATATATATTAATGATTTTTGTTGATTTATGTGTCTGTTAATTAGTATATGATGATCTGTGAAAATACCCCACACGGCGTTCCTCTTCTCTGTTGCTGCCTTCACCTCCATGAGCTCATTCTTTGGCTGCAACATGCAGGACTTGGAATGAGATTAGCTAGCTTCTCTTATTAGCTTGTTGAAGAGGAAAGCTATTGAATCATGCTGGTAGAGTAGTATTTGAATAGGAATTATTTTAGTACTATTTATCACTGAGATAGGCTTCGTAGCGAGTTTCAGTAATCACGTACTTATTATTGGACGACGAAAGGAAGCCATCTCTTCGCCTCAAATAAGGCAGGCAACGGGAAGGCATGATGCCATACCCTGAGAGGCTGAGACCTTTCGTCCAGCGCTGTAAAAATGTAGCCTAGGTTATGGGTGATAGAAGAGAGATGCTGCTCGTGTAGAGTAGCTCTTGTATTGATACAGAAGAAAGCTCAAATACACCTATGCAAGGTTATATAGCTTGCTACTGTTTTACAATAGTTGTCCAATTCTTATGTTCGGCCAAATTTCTCTTCTTCGTGCATATTTGGGTTACACTGCAATGAGAACTGATGCACGAATGGACATTTGATATCTAAATTTGATAGTTTACCACTTTGTACTGTCTCTGTTTGTTCATGCTTATTGTGATTTAAAATGTGTCTTTGGTTCTTACTCAAAAACTGCACCCATGACAGCACTCATATTTGAGCACTTGAACCTGCATCATCAGTGGACGGTGCTGGTATTACATCAAGGAAAGATGATAGAATTGGTTTTCACAGTTTTTCAGGTGGTCAGCTTGCAAGGATTTGACTGAATTGGTTTTCAGCTGGTCAGCTTGCAAGGAGTATCATTAAAGACAATTGTTTTGTTACAGCCCTAGGCTCTAGGGTGGCATTTTCTGAGGTACACGGCCGGAACACCTCGCAGCCGAAGCTGAAGTAGTCCGACGCTGCCTACCATTGCACGCCACCCTCCAGCCGCCTTGACACTAAGTGGCCACATGGTACGTTTTCCCTTCTTCCCCTTCGATAACTTTTGACCCTATGGATGTCTGTAACAGAGGCTATGTATTTTAATTTGTTAGGCCTTGTTGGACAAATAGTTAGCTGGATAAAATTAGTCAGTACATCCAAACAGCTAGAGCTAAAAGTGGATTGATTGTAAGCACATCCACTGGAATTATTATAATGTCCTGCCTGCTCCTAAAGGCAGAAGATTAGGTTTAGGAAAAAAAAGAGAGAGGAGGAACAGCTAGGTAACATGCTCAGCCAGTTTTTATTACTTTTTTTATTTTTCCTGAAAGTATTTATACCTAACCATTCTATTTTCAATAATTCCTTTCAATATACAGTTTGACATTAAAAATTTGTTTTAATGGAAGAGTCTGAATCTCAACTTATGTCATTTTAGGCTTGTAAAGTTTCAGAATTTTTAATTTCTTATGGTGCAATAAGTAGATGCCTACAACTGTTAGTGTTAATTTCCAAGCCTGACAAGTCAATGAATTACCTCCATCTCAGCTCCTAGCATTTGACTTCAAACAAGTGGATTTACATTACTAACAATTTCTTGATAGAATGCTCCAGTAGGAGTGGACCAGAGTAATATGATTTCTTTATAGTCAATAAGTAGTATTGTTTCCATAATGTGATATCTGGATTAAGAGATGTGAATTATAAAATCCAGTTTCCTAACATTTTCAAAATGTTGCAATGGGCTGACAGAGTCAGATCATCTGGCTTTTTGAATTTTTTAGGGATCAAACATTTAATACCAGTGAATTACCGCTTCTGAAATACTACTTCCACTCTTTCTTTTGATGACTTTGGAAAAGGAATAAGTCGGTGAATTAGTTAAAAGATGAGATAAACTTCTTGTCCCAACATCCTGAAAAATATTGTTCTAACATCCTGATAACTGTATCATCAGAGGGAGTGATGTGTAAGCAACCACTTCTATTATTCTTATAGTTTTTTTATGCTTCACAGAAAAATATTGGGACACAGACACTCATGTTGAAGATGATCAAGAGGATGCTCGACAATCTCCAGGTTTGGCATTAGTTACAAATGATCTTCTTCCTAGTGTTTTTATAATAATAAAATATTACGTGTGGTTATTTTGTAGATCAAGGTTTCTCAGTTGAAAAAAGAATTAGCCGAGAAGTAGCATCAATTAAGTCTAAAACCTACTGAAAAAGCTGCAGACAACGAACTATCTTGGTTAAATGTCTTGAGCCAGGAAACTGGTGAGAATGTTCAGGAACGTATAAATCTATAAAAGGCACTGTTTGAACTTGAAGAAACCAATGAGCATAACCGAATGGAGCTCTAGCATCTTGATAACGTGGTTGCGGAATATCAGGTGGGTGATTTAACTAATCAGGTTTGATTCTATTCCTATCTTGGGATGTTAATATGAAAAAAAAATAAAAATGTAATTTCAAATGCCAGACCATTCAAAAGAGCTTCTATAATGTAGAGCTTAGCAGACTGTTTTTACAAGAGAGCTTTTTTAGCTTTATCATCATCTTGTTCTGACGTGCCTTTGGACTAGGTTTAAATGTACAAGCACTCGGACTCGGACTAGGTTTAAATGTACAAGTACTCCTAGAGGCAATATGGCAGATGGGGAAAAAGTATTACCTGTTTGTTCTGACGTGGATTTATTTTAGACTAAAAATAGGAGTTGACATGAGTAATATGGCAATTTTAGCTTTATCATCATCTTTAGATTTCAGTCCTGGTCAGATCGTTGATTCTATTTCTGTCTGTTGTCAGTTTCCAGCAATTGGACTTTTTCATATGCTCGTTAGTGTCTTTGGAATGTGATAAAAAGTACTGCTAGGAATGTGGTAAAAGCTGATAATACTGGCGTAGGAGAAAAACATTCAGCAACTCAATGAGCTTATCCAGAGCCTTCAGGTGCAGCTATTGCTTTACCGTGACAGTAACAGTACTGCTCACACCAAGCCAAGCCATTCGGCCAGTGGTAATGAAGTAGTGGGCCATGAAGTGATTGATGATTGATAATTCATCGATTGGCGTATGCATTTGGCTTAAGAGCAGTACCAAGACTAGATCAGTAATTTTCAAGGTGTGATAACCCTCGTTGTCAAAATCCAGTAGACCGGTAGACAGTCACGCATGTTCATCTCTTTATTCTTTCTTCAGCAACTTGTACAGGGCTGTAGTTTGTTTACTTGAGGATGCTCCTTTTGTTTTCAAATGAATTAATATATTTCACAGTCTTTGTTTATAACGGTTGATTCTTGGTTCTCGTTGATTCATGGATGATTCATTTAAGCTGCAAGGGTTGCAGACAGTGCAGTTCACCTCCAAGAGTGGATGAGCAGATGAAGGCTGCTGTCGTGGCTGCATACATAGCAGCCACGGCCGCCCGAGTTGCCGCAATCAATGCAGTGCAGAACATAATTGAATGCAAAATATGTTTCATCGATGTGTGAAGGGTGTTCTTTTTATATATTAGAGCTGAAAAGGATGGTAATAACTGATTGCCAAGGATCGCAACTAGAGCAGCACAACCGCTCTCTTTGTGTTGAAGAGATCCGTATTGCTGGCAGCCACAAAAAGGTTGAGCTGCTTCTGTGTTAATGAAGACCGGATTGTCCTGGATCACGAAAGCAAGACTAGTGACTTCTTCCCTGCAGGCTGTAAGTTGTACATAGCTCATCTGCATCAGTGGAGTGGAGGAGGTGATCTCCCGATAACCTTCTGTCTTTCGCTGCACCTGCATTGTACATGTACGTGGACTTTTACTTTTTGATATGTGCTACGCTTCGCAGGACGAATGTGACCAAGCGTACGACTAGCTTTAGCCATGCCTTCGAAAATGGGAATACTGCCTCTTAATTCATAGGACAAATGTTAGTTTCTATAAAAAAAATCCCTGTGTTTCAAATAAAATAAATAAAAGCACAATATAGATCTTCAATCTTGCATCACGCACATGAGAGAACCAAAAAAAAAATCAACTCGTGAGTGAAGTCAATCATCAAAACATTAATAATTTATATTATTAAATATAATGTATATATTTAGTTATGCAATTATTGCTTATATTATTATTATATTGCGTATGTACAAGATGATTTAACACTTCGAAGAGAATTTTTGGTTCAATTATTAATATCTAATTTGAATGAGGTAAGAAGGGTACTGCCAGAAAATATTCGAGTTTACCTTTCTTGTATCCAAATTCTTTGATAAATTGTACTAATAATTCTTTGATGAAATTAATATATTTATGGCATGTATCGTAACGAATTTATGTCAGGTTATATTTTTTTTTAATCAGAAAAAGCAAGTGTTATATTGTCTTTCCGAATCGAATGTTAAATGCATCGTTTTGCCCTACCCGTGCGTAGCACGGGCATATAATTATTAAAGAATATTACAATATACAAATATATTTTAAGATAAACCTAATGTTTATTCTAGGACAGAGAGTAGTTAACATTTCTAAACCTTCATTGCGCAAAAGTCCACCCAAAACTAGGAAATTTGGCAATTAAATTAATTATCAACTTCAGAAGGTTGGTGAAAGAAAAAACATAATAAGATCAACAGATCACCAAGAAACAATAGCATACAGATGGCATTAACTGGAGTAAACACTACACTAGATGAATTTACTTAAAACTTTTGGTTGGCACCCTGAATAGTTTCACGAGAAAGTCAAACAGATCTCCAGTGTACAGATGAAATGGTTAAAAGCAGTCTGAAAGCAAACGAGCTAATGTAGCCATAAATGGGCAAGATAATACAGCATTCCTTTGGTATACATATTCGTCCGTATACAGTTTTCCAGCTTATGTTGGAACATTTCTAAATATGTGCCGAAATCACGACTGACATCTCATTCAAAAATCAAAGACCTAATACACGTAGAAATTAAAGTAAAAATATGATACCTTCACAAAATGTGTGTATCCGCTCCTCTAGCATGTTGGTGTTCCGAAAGCACACCTCTGGTTAGCTAGACAAAAGTAACTAATCTGATAACACCAATTCAGTCATGCACCTGAACGCCTGATAGGAGTTGGTGTTTCATCTATCCCAAGTCATGTATGAATATATAATAGTACTCACCCTAGGAAGTGATACCTGCAAAAGGATTCAACATATCACTGTTAGAACCAAGGATTTGAATTCCATCATCAACATATGTACCAATATTCTATCTAAATATTAACAAGATTCTTAGACAGTGCACCCAAATTCATGGAAGGCGACAGATTGTTGCAGTTTGCTGTCTGATAAACACATGTACTATATCAGAATTTAGACAGGAGACATCCATGTTCTGAAGAGAGAATAGATGTGATTAATTATAATGAAACACAAATATTCGTGGTCAACCAATATGGCTCAGGTGGTACTAGCAGCCCATATTTACACCATATCGAAATTTATACTAACCAGATATTTATACATAAAATGGACTGGCCAGTGAGCATTTTCATCAAATAAATCTATTTCCTGCATCTCTCTATCACTAATTATTCAACACACCTCGAGTTTCCAAGAATTACTTCAACACAAAATGGGAAAAGTTTCAAGCATCATGCTCCCAAACGTATCATTCAACACATATTCCGCAGGTTATATCAGCTATACATGCAAAGTCTCATTTCAAATTGTAACTAATTGGCATTTTTATGATTACAATACCTTTCAATACCATCAACAGGACTAACCTGCTGATAGAATATCAAGCACATTCAGACACAAAACAAAATCCAATTAATTTAATATGGTAAATGATAGTATCAGAAGTTTATAGTAATTTTACAACTCTGGTCTACTTTCAATACCCACACCAATCATTGCAATGTCTCTCCATATGGTCAAGGTTTTTTTTTTTTGGTAAATAATAACAAAACGAGAGGACTGGTCCAGTACTGGGAGCAGCATATTGTCACCCTATAGTTTCATGGTGCATAAGAAGAACTAGTAGCAATTAAACAAAACCAGCAGAGGAAGACTAGTGACATCATCCAAGTTAAATGCATTAAAGATGAGACAAAGCACCTCCCAGTAAAAGACGAAGAGATAAAAATAGATGGCAGAAATATTTCTACAAACTCTTTAACGGAAACAGTGGGAGTTTGTATAGTCGATATCTGAGATAAAAGATGCCTTGAAAAGGATAAAAATGCCAAGTCGATGTGCTCAGATGGGATCCCCATTTTAAGTGTGGAGATATCTTGTAGGCATAGCGATAGTATGGCTCACTAAGTTGTTCTACCTTACCTTTTCGATCAAACAAGATGGCTAGTGAGTAGAGGCGGAGTATTTTAGAAGCAATCTTCAAGAACAAGTGGGATGTTTAAAGGTGTACTAATTACGATGGATAACCTAATGAGTCATACTATTAAGCTATGGGAGAGGGTCATTGAACGACACCTAAGTGGATTGATAAGTGTCACCCAAAACTAATTTAGTTTCATGCCTCGGAGATCCACTAGGTCAATTTTTCTAATAAGGAAACTTATGGGGAGAGATGGAGAATAAAATAATGAAATACATATGGCCTTCATTGACCTAGAGAAGACTTATGACGAAGTGCCAAGGAATGTCATATGGTAGGCCTTCGAAAGGCATAAAATCTCAACATATTATATAACCCACATTATGTGAGTGCACAATAATGTTGTGACAAGTATCCAAACAAATGAAGGAGACAACAATGATTATCCAATTAATATAGGATTGCACCAAAGGTTAGCTCTGAGCACTTACCTTTTCACTTTGGTGATGTTACAAGGTCACAAGAGACATGCAAGGAGATATCCCTTTGTGCATGTTCTTTACACCGTTTGCAGATGATGTGGTTTTAGTGGATGAGTGGAGAATGGGGTTTAAGCAAAAGTTAGAATTGTGGAGATTGACTTTGGAGTCAAAGGGTTTTAGACTTCGGAGACAGAAACAGAGTATCTGTGGTGTGATTTCAGTGCTACCTCACAAGAGAAGGGAGATGTTAGGCTTGTTGGCTAGGTGGTACCAAGAAAGACACTTTCCATTAATAGGGATCAATGTTGCAAAAATATGGAGATATTGATAAAGATGTTAGTCATAGAATTAAAGCCGATGGTTGAAGTGACGTCAAGTTTCTAGATTACTATTTGACAATAGGGTGACATAAAAGCTAGAAGGCAAATTATAAAGGGCTACAATCCAGCCTGCCATGTTACATGAAATAGAATGTTGACCTACTAAAAGGCGACATGTTCAACATCTAAATGTGGTAGAATGCATATGTTGCGATGGATTTGTATCCACACAAGAAGAGATCGTATCCGGAATGATGACATACCATACAAGAGAGATTAGGGTGCACTAGTTGAGAAGAAACTTGTGCAACATTGTTTAAAATGGTTCGAACATATCTGATGGAGGCCGTAGGAGTCCCCGATTTGTAGCGGGATGATAAGTTGGCCTAATCACATGAAGAAAGGCCGAGGAAGACTAAACTTAACATGGGAAGAGTCCGTGAAGAGAAATTTGAATAATTGAGATATCGCCAAGAAGCTAGCTTTATATAGTAGATTGTGAAGGATAGCAATTCACATGCCAGAACCTTGATTTCCAATTTTTCTTTTTCTCTTCCTTTTTGCATTCCTTTCCATGTGTCTCTTTTTTTATCCTTGTGTTTTACTCTTGGGGGTGTCATCTAGCCTAGAAAGTGTAATGGTTTTTTTTATTTCTTTTTGAACATGCTGCAAAGTGTTACTGATTAACTGATGGTGTTCGCACCTATTAATACCACCCCCAGTTAATGGTAAACTCTGGTAACTTAGTGTGGCATCTGTTGGTGCTATGTAACTCTTTGTTAGGGATTCATTCCCTTTTTCTTCTTAATTCAATGATACGCAGTTCTCCTGCGTGTTCGAGAAAAAAATTAACTGATGGTGTACCAAAATGAGCAAGACAAGCATATGGGCACAAGTGGTTTGGTCTCGGTCATACAATGCCATTGTTCACATGCATACACAATACTCCTAATAAATGCTCATGGCTTGTTCTGCTGCTCCTATAACCTTTAAATCTATTTATTATTCTTTCTACCCCAGTCCGAAATTGTCAGGCACAGCACTACAGGGTTGTCAGGGGAAACAAATGTCATCAAAACATTTCCCTGACGTAAACATACCTTTCATCAGGAGCAACATTCCCCAAACGTACAGCCTACCAAACATTCCCCTGACAATGTTGCAAACCGAAATTGAAACAAGCTCCACCTTTCATCAGGAGCCATCTTGTCAGGGGAAATTCAAGCACTATGCCAAATGTCATCGAATGATTCTGGAGCTCACAGTCACATGAACCAAATTAATGAAAAACACATGCATAAATCATTAATTTACTTCCTAATATGCTAAAATTGCAAGATTGAAAGACAATATCAAGGCAAATGCCAGCTCGCAAGACACACACACTATGTTAATGCAAATCCCAGAACAATGGAAGATACAAAAGATCATGTTCAATTATGGCTTTATTCATTATCGTTTTCAATTGAAGAAGCTTACAGTGCACAATGCTTCTTATTTATTGAAGGGCATGCAATGCAATGCCAACATGTAAAGATGTCAATGTGGCTACTGAGTCTAACTTCCATAGTTTGATTATAACACAGTACATTCTACTATTGATCATCCATGTCTAAGTTGTAACTCAACAGAACAAAGAAAAAAAATGTTAAAATAGCATTGGTGTCTTGTTATGATATGTAAGTGCATATGAATAAAACAAATACATTCTAGTTGAATATCTGGAAACAGTATCTGCTGCAGGGTAAACTAATAACATCTTTTGAGTTTTCCGTGTGTATATAAGATACAAGCTCACCACGTAAACATATATTAAAAATTCCATTGTCAGGTTCTACCAGCTCACAGTACAAATGAACAAATTATATGATTTATTGTTTCAAGACATTGTGGTTATCATAGAATGATAGCCTGTAGTTGGACTTCAGTTAGGCAGCAGCTAATAAAGCTCAAGCATTAACAGAAACAATCCTGTTGTTTATACTGTTTTGTCATCCAGTTTTAGAAGATGCATGAAGCTTTTATTTGGTGTGAATAAATATATTGCTTTCCGGAACTAAACCAGAGTTCAAATATCTATTCTATGGCCTTCCAACACTATCTAAATGATTTAAGCAGCATGTTTTCTTTGTGGGAATGGAAATATATGAATAGTATAGTAATGTTGAACCAGAAACTGACCTCTGCTTGGCTGGTTGTTAACTGTATAGTTGCCCATGTAACTTGCTGATGTATCTGGTTTGACATTCGGATCAACATTTCCAAGATCATGATCAAAAGGAGGCAAGTCAACCTCAGATGGTGTGAACCTCCAAGATGAGCCACCATAAATTGAGTTGCTCCCATATGTGTCTGGGTTGTTCGCTTCATATGTGTTTCCTGATGCAGGAAAAGGTTCACCAATTGTACCAGTTGAGTTGCTCCTCCCATAGCTTCCAGATGGCAAACCGAAGTTATTATCGTCAGCTCCACGGCCAAGGTTCCCTGACCCAAGGTTTGAAATGTTGCCCATCCTGTGAGCAGAAGAGAGACCTCCCCAAGTGTCATCAGTGATACTAATTTGACCCCCACTTCCAGGTGAAGCAAAAGCATTCGTGTTTGCAGGATTGCTCGGATAGTTTAGATTCCCATTGATCCAAACATTCCTAGCCATAGAATTCACCCCTGATCCTGAATCATCATTTAGGCCAAGATACCCAATTGGATTGCCCAATCTGTTTGGACTTCCATTGTAGAAGGAACCTATTTGCCTTCCATTAGAGCTACTCATGAAACCAGAGTTAGCCCCAAAACTTGCACCCATCCCACTTTCTAATTTCATGCCCATTCCAAAACCTGGGCCAAATGTAGAGAACCCATTCCGTGCACCTGAGAGCAGACCATACCTTCCATCCACCCTCATGCCATAACCTCCTATAGGATTTGGGTTGTATCCCTGGTTGAAGACATTCAGGAAGCTCTGGACCCTGCTCCCACCATAGTTCTGCCCTCCTGCAGGTGAACGTACAACAGGACTAGGAGACTGCTCTTTTGGAACAGCCCTCTTGACCTCAACCATTTTACCATTCAGCTCATGGAAGTTCTTGTGCAGAGCCTTATCCACAGCGTCTTCTGAATCATAGGTGATGAAGCCAAAGCCCCTTGGCCTCTGTGTGTTGTGGTCATACATCACTACCACATCGGTTATCACACCGAATTGCTCAAAGTACCTTCTGAACTCTGCCTCAGTAACATTGGATGGCAGACCTCCAACAAAGATCTTTCTGGTACGACCTGGTCCAGGTGACCCTCCGCTGCTGGCATTACTCTTGCTTATGATGCTCTGGTCATCCCTGGGAACAGCTTTCTTCGCCTCCACCTGAATCACAGATGGGTAATTTAGCTCAACATATGGTCGAAAAAATAAAATCTGTTACAGCAGAACTCCATCCAAAAGCACACGTTACTGCATTAGCAGCTACAGAAGAACATCGTATCGCAACCAGACAAGAACATGTATGACGTATCAGTGTATCAACAATGGGCAATTCATCTTGCACAGAGAAAAAATAACATCATTACAGCAGAATTCCCACAAAAACTACACATTTACTACATCAGCAGACAGACAAAACGGCAATGGGTTGCGACAGACAATTACCATGCGCCCATCGATCATATGCTTGTCCATGGTGACGCGCTCAGCCACCGCAGGGTCGGAGAAGACCACGAACCCGAACCCGCGTGCGCGACCGGTGCTGCGGTCCCGCATGATGACGGCCTCAGTGACCTCCCCGAAGCGGCCGAAGTAGCCGCGGAGGCGGTCCTCGTCCGTCTCCCAGGAGATGCCGCCGACGAAGAGCTTCCCGGCGTAGTCCGCGCCGTCCATCGCGCACGCCCTCCCCTCCCCTCCTCCCCCTGCAACCAATCCACACCCAGCTCAGCACGCCGAACGGGAACAAAAACGCCGGTTTTATCCGCACACGCGTGCGCGCACAAACACGCGGCCCCACAGCACAAACACGCGCTCGCGAGCGCATCAGCTGGATCCGAGCGGAGCGCGGCGCCGGCGATCGGCGGGGAGCGCGGAATTACGCGAGGATCCGTACCAGATCCGGCCGCCGGCGGCGCGATCCGGCACCGGTCGGATCGGCGGGAGCAGCGTAATCGTCAAGGCGGGAAAGATCGGGACGCTCAACGGACGGTTGGCGACGGCGGCGAGGAGGGATCGGGGAGCTCGTCGGCGCTCTTCTGCGCTGCTTGCTAAGATCTCGAGGCGAGCATCGGAGGAGGAGAGGATGCGGGTGCAGGTGGGGAGGGAGGTTACTTGGCTTCCACCCTGCCGCGACGAAATGAAATCTGATCTGAGCCGAGTGGTAGGCACGCTGCGAGCGAGAGCCAGCGCTATCAGCCTCACCGCGTTTAAACTACTCCATGTTGCAATGGCTTTTTTGTATTTTGCACCAAAGTAAATTATGAAAAGTATACTACAAGGTTTTAGAAACGATTTATTATAGGTAAAAGTTAATTCTAAAAACAAACACGTGAAAAACTATCATAAGGTTCTAGGATGAGGAGAGAGATTACTCGGCGCTCATTGAATGAAATCTGGATGGCATTTGACTAACAGGAAATGATGTTCGGAAAAGTTCTAAATGACCCTCATTCATACTCTCGGCGGTCACTGAATGAAATCTAGGTGACGTTTAGCTAACAGAAAATGATGTTCAGAAAGGTTCTAGGTGACCCTCTTTCCTACTTTTTTTTTCTAAAATTCTCACCACTTAATCTAATCTATTTCACAATTTCAAACTCACCATTCATTTCCTCTTTCCAAAAAAGAGTGAGCATTGTGAGCGGACAAATGCTATAAGCACCCCGTCTTCATCTTTTTTATACTTTGCACCATGTCACCTCCATTTGTTTATTGTACACAAATTAGTGGCATAAAATTCATATGAACATAGAAGAACAAGCACTATAGATTGAATTGTAATTATATTATTATTATTATTCTGTTACATTTGAAGATCTGTAGCAGATTATGTAAAAATTGCTGGAACTCTGTCTTATCTTATTTGTTAATTTATAACCTTGCGTCTTTATACTTTTTTAATTGTCTCATCTGGTATGTCAGTGACTCATGTGGTATTTGAAAGGTCATCGCTGTATGGCTGACCATGATTACTAGCGGTTCCTGCTTCATGCAGGCGAATTGCAGTCTGCAATCCGAATTGCCCGCCATTCTTTACCTCTTTTTGGATGCTACCGCACTCGAACCAAAACAAAAGAATGGCCCCACTTTCAATGCAGGTCCAAGCAGGCTTCTTTGGTAAAGAGGAATCATACAAGGATTTTGCTTCAACATCATTTCATTCAATTAGAAAAGCTCTGCCCTAACCAGCCCACATAGGATATGTGGGTATAGTGAGTGTGGCATGACTAGTATGCCGTTTGTTCCTAAAAGTAAAATGAGATTCATGCTTATCTTAATTCATAATATTAGGCATTTAACTGAAAATTTTGAATGCAAATGTCAGACCATAGCTGGTGAAAATTAGTCATCAAACCGTAGCTGGTGAAAACTAGTCATAGTTTTTTTTTTTTTTGTTCTGATGTCTTTGCTAAGTGTACCATGTTCTAATGTGTTATTTTCTTTAGTTTTTTGCGCCTTTTGCCTTAGAGCATGTACAATGCAAGAAGCTTAGAGCAGGCACTTAAGCAGGGAGAATTATTAAACAGCTGTATAAAAATCACTTGTACAATGCAAATATATGCTTAAATAAGTCTGCTATGTACCTTAAGTACCTGATGGACGGTTAAACACTCTTTCCTTCGTATAAGCACCAAGTGCTAAATATTTTTCACCTAATTACCTATTTTACCACCTCCATTGCACATGCTCTTATGAGGTGCAGCTGGTTATTTTAAAGTGAAGTTTGGGAGTTAGTTAATTGGCTTACCTGGAGGATCGGTTGTTGGTTTTGTTGAGGCATTTGCTATATATTTGTTCTAAAAAAAAAAGCTTTACTAGATTGTTATGTGAATGCAACACCATTAACCATTGTAGCTACTTGTACTATATTATGCATTGTGGATCTGATTTGGTTATGTTCATTTGTTATTAAAAAGACGTGGTTTATACTCTGTTATTTTATTGTTATCTATTCACACCTTCTGAAGCTGTTATTACTGTTGTATTTCTGCAGAACAAAAAGGAAAGGAAGAAGGTGCGAGAAGTAGGTATTTTGAAGAAAGACCCAGAGGCTATAAGGGAGCAGATTGAGAAATTGGAAAAAATGAGTAAGTAAATCATTTAATATCATATAGCTAGATTATCTCTTGTAAATATTTTTTGTTGAACTTTGTTACTATGCATATCTCATGTACCATGTTGTTCATCAATATTTATTTGGTCATACTTGCTTGCTCTATTTGCTTTTTCTCTAACTTAGTGTGAGCTCAAATATTTTTGACTCTTGCAGTTGTCCAATAACTCTACTATGGGGTCTGGGCTCTGGTGTTTTTTTTTGGTATGTCCCTTTGTTCAAAGAGGTGTATGCCTCAGGCATGTTAAATCTTCTTAGGATATTAGCATGGAGTTACCTAATATGTATGTATTGTGACCCCATGAAGCATTTTACTTAACAATGTTTGCTCCTTGCTCCATCTCCTTTAGTAGTTATCTCTTCTCTAATTATGTTTCCCAGATGGCATTTCAGTTCACTTTGTAGTTTTCCAAAATCATTATGGATCATATGATTAATCCTTGATTTATAAAAATCTAACAATCATTCTTTGCCGAAAAGTATTAGTGTTGCCATCAATGTTTACAAAACCGTTCAAAACCGGCCGGTTTTTGGTGAAACCGGTCCGGTCCGGTCCAGTTTTACCGAACGACCGGTTTTCGTTTTAAAATTTTTTAAAATTTTTGAAAATTTGAAAAATTTCAGAATACCGAAAACCGGTCGATAAACCGGTAAAACCGAGAGGTAAACCGGTGAAACCGGTGGGTTTCAAATTTTGAAACCTGGAAACCGATGAAATCGGAAAAACCGGTGAAACCGCTTGATAAACCGGAAAAACCGACCGGTTTTCGATCAAATTTCGTTCAAATTTTGATTTTTCGATTTGAAACGATTTTTTCACGGTTTTTGCGGTTTTCGTTAAAGCGGTCCCGGCCGGTTTTATCGGTTCAAACGATAACAAAAACCTTGGTTGAAATGTTATTGCTTTTGTATGTTCATCATTCGTGCTCCTGAATGTTGAAATTCCTTTCTTTTTCTATGAAGAGGCTGATGATGCTCTGGACAAGGCTAGGAAACATAAGAAACGACAGCTTGAGGATACATATAATCTTATCATTAAGAAAAGAAAGGTAGTTTGATTCTGCTGATATGTGAACATTAGAAAGTTGTATTTTTAAAATTCCTTCTTAATACAATGATACGCAGCTCTCCTGCGTATTCGAGTTATTATTATTATTATTTTTTTTGAAGACTAGCTCCAGGCTCTGATCTTCTTTAGTTTTATTCTTTTAGTCCTATCTTTAAGGTGTTAAGGTATTAAGGGCAGCCCGGTTCACGTAGCTCCTGTTTTCACAAAGTGTGGAGAAGTGTCTGGCCATTTTGGGTCTTCTGTATATTGCGTGTTACCCTGTCAAAATCTGTTATTAGTGCGTTGGAGTATATTTTGAGGAATGGCATGCTATTATTTTGAGGAATGGCATGCTATTGAACTGGTAGTTTAGAGGTTTTGGTGATTTACGATACTCTATGCTGTTATTGAATTATGACAAATGCCCTTTTCCGCTTAATTCTGATAGTGACTTTAATAGTAATCTTCACCTTGACATTAAATGATTTCACAACATAAGAAGGTAGACCTAGAATGGTTGTAATTATATCCGTGAAATCCTAAACAGTAAACGATAGTTAGACAGTCATCCGCTGTTTAGGTTGCTGTTTAAAACGGTTCAGTTGAGCTCAAAACAGGATTAAACGATTTAACCACCCTAAACGGACTAAATGGTTTCCCTTTTTCTACCGTTTAAACCTATTTAAACTGCCGTTTAGGTAAACATGGAATTATATAGGTGGACCTGTTTGTTCAAGCAGCGTTTTGAATTCTCGCTGAAGCTGTTATGAGACTGTTGTGTAGTGCTAATGAATTTTACTAACTAATTTTGACTTATTCACAATTTCTGCAGTCATAGCATATTTAGTAGTTTTTAGTTGAACTATAATTTCTTACTTGTGCATCCATCATGTCACATTAGTTTTGTATTTTTTATCAAACATAGTTCACTTTGACTATCATATATATTCTGTACCATTTCTCAGTAACCTAATTTTATGTCTATTTTATCTAAGAAGTGAAAGGGAGCCCTTGCCTTGCGACCATGAAGCCACGGGTTTGCCTCTTGCAGAAATGCAGGGTAAGGCTGCTCGGACCACGTGCACCAAGCTGCCCTTTTTATCGAATTTCTGTTTCTCATTTACTTTTGATGTTTAGATGTTGTCTTGTGTGGCTTGGTCTGATAGGATCTTGTTTTGCAGCCTTCGACTGTCTTGCCTGGACCACCACCACTGGTTTGCCACCAAAACCAAATGATGTGAAGGCTACTGACAGTTTCAAGGATGCTCCTTGATTTTTAGAAAATGCTACTGCAAGGGTCTTACCGCTTCCACACCTCCACTACAATCATCGTATTTGCCACCTTTTCCTCCAAGGCCTTTAGCAATGCCTCCGATGCAGCATGATATGGTAGCTTCAGGGGTTATGAGATTTCCACCGCCTCCACCACCACCAGACTCTAGGTCACCTCATATAGCTCCTGGTGTCACCAGGCCCCCTCCGCCTCCTCCTGGACTTCCCCCGGTTCAAATGCCGATGGCACCATATGGTGTATTTCCTGGCCCACCACCACTGGTTCAACGTCCATTTTCGCCAGGACCCCCTGTTCAGCCAGATGAGTTTGCTGCCTTCGCTCCCAGGCCTTAACTTCCGCAGCCATCCTATGTGAAATCAGCTGCGCCAACAGTTGTCAAGAGGCCATTAGCACAACACACTCCTGAGCTGACTGCTATGGTATGTGTACTTCATGGCTTTTTTGTCTTTACCTTGTTGTTCGGGCTTCTAGCTGAGTTCGTTAGTTGGCTCTAGTAGCACTCCTAGGTCCTAGGTTTGACTCCCCGTGGGAGCGAATTTTAGCCCGAGGTTAAAAAACTGCCCTCGTCTATCCCATGCCAAAACACAGTTCTAAGGCCAGGCCCAAGTCGTTGGTCGTTCTCACACAGGCTACGGTGTCGCTGTGTAAGTGTGGGGCAGCGGTTTGGGTTTTTTTAAAATATATATATATATTGCTAATCATGATATGAGCACTTCTAGGGATTTCTCCTTGTATAGATAATTTTACTATTATCCAATATTCACAGCACTTAAAAGTCAGATTTTTTGCTTGCTGACCATTGTCATATCATTATATTGCATTATGGCCTTTTCTATCTGAATATTGGCCTATAAGTTTGAGTCAGAAATATTTTTCTGTCTAGCTGCTGTCCAAGATTTTTATTCTTTTACAGTTTGACAGGTTAAGTCTTGTAAATTGCCACTTACCCCATGAACTAAATGAAATTTTGCTGCAGGAGGTTCCTGAATCAGTTTGAGTCAAGAGAGAATCTGCTCTTCTGAAACCTAAACCAAAGGTCCAGCAGTCATCAACACCATCAGCCTCGAAGCCTTCAGTGACCCTCATAAAATCTGAGGCCCAGCCTTCCTCGTCTCTACCTAAGCCCCAAAGTATCGATTACTCTTACATGGCATTCTTGGAAGATACTCCATGAAGCAACTAGGTGCTCTTGAAGAGTAACAGCCAGATATGTGTCTGGTTGCACTTAGGGCGTCCACAATGGGAGTAAAAGAGCCAGTAGCAAGGTCCACTGCCGGCAGCAAACATGGTAAAGCTCAGTTTTAAAGTCGGTACTCCCTCCGTCCCAAAATTATAAGTTACTCTGGATTCCTCAAAAATTTTGAAATTATAAGTCGTTTTTACTTCTCGAGACAATTTTTTCTCCTCTTAATATATCTCCACTCTCTCTCTCCTTATTTTCAAAACATCTCACATTTTCTACTTTTATTAATTTGCGTGCCCGGATCCAAAACAACTTATAAAAAGGACCGGAGGAAGAAGTAACTAAGCCGATAGTATTGCCACTTCCGGCGATAAGAGTTAAATTACTATTTTTCTCTCTCCTGCTCTCACTTGCCTATGCCTGAAGAACATTTTTTATTACAATCTGGTGCTTTATTTATGCAAAGGAGGGTCCCACCATATTACCTTCACATTGTGGATATTGGATTAGTTATTACCGACTGTTCCACGGGCCCAATTCTATTACCGAGTTCGGCAGTAAACGTTGATGTTGCCCTTAGCAATCTCGAACCTTGACAGGAGCAGTTACTTTTCCTGTAAATTTGCTAAGAAACGGTTTCGTACTTCATTCTGATTAGCAATAACATTATACTACATTCTATTTTAAGTGAAAAATGGGACAGTTATTGCTGGTTTTGGATTCTATATTGTTGCGCGGCATCACTGTGCGAAGCCAGCACAGAGCATTTGACCGATTAGCTGATTCTAGCAAGAATGTATGGCCACGTGTTCCTTAACAATTGTACTGGCAGATGATTTTCTCTTTTTTTTCAGAAAATGTGAATCGTGAGAAACACAAACTAATGTCCTATGTTGTCAGCTATTTGCACTGAAAAGAATGACTATGCACTCTGAAGGCCTTACATGCAGAATGATTTGCTGATGCCTACAGCTGTTCTAAAAGTGGAGTATATTGTTGTAAGCGTGAATGCTAATGCCAGTCTTTCTGTTGGGGCTTGTTGATGCTTACAAGGCAAACACAAATGATGTTGATATTTGTATTAATAATTGAATTTAGAAATATTTATGTGGATTCTCTGTATTGTTTCCTGTATTACTGGAAGTCTCACCTATAGCTGGGCATATGGGCCGTGCTAAATGAGTTGGCTTTCGGCCCGCCCATTTTGACACGGCCCAGAAAAGGCACGGCCCGGTCAGCACGGGCTCGCTCGTCGGACCGTGCCTGTGCCTGGGTCGGAGGTCAAGCCTACGGGTTGGCATGGCACGGCACGGTTTTATATTTTTTTATAAATAGAATTTTGTTTTACTTGTGAGCAAACCAACTCAGCATGGTCTGGTGGCAAGTATCTCCACTCCAACGCATGAGGTCACAGGTTTGAACCCTCATTCTCTCTATTTTGCACTATTTTCAGTGTAAGTGGGGTGCTTACTACGTGGGACGAAGTGTCTCTATTTTGCACTATTTTCAGTGTAAGTGGGGTGCCTACTATGTGGGCCGTGTTGGCTCGGTTAGCACTGTCGTGCCACGGGTCGGCAGCTCGGCCCGTGGGCTGTCTCGGCACTGTCCACACAGCCTGTCGTGCTTAACAGACCATGTCACTAGACGGGTCAAACTGTACCAGGCGGCCTCATTGCCCAGCTAGTCTGATCATCTAGTGCTTCTCTGATTCATGTTTGATATACACCTAGCTAACCATGTTTACACGTCTTAGAGCATCTCCAAAACACTCTGTAAATTCAATTATAAAGCTAAATATGGTCAATTTACACTAAAATGAGTCTCCAACAACCTCTCCTTCCAGCTAGCCATTATCCCCAGCTCGTCATCCCGTAAATCTCGCTCGCGAGAGTTGCCTAGCGCGCGGTCCTCGCCATCCCAGCGCGTTCCCCAATTCCTGCGCTCATTCCCCACTTCCCACGTGGTTTCCCGTCTCTTCCCGCCGACAAATCCCTTCCTCGTCCGTGGATGAACACGACGACGAGGCTTGTGGGTTAGCGTCAATTGCGATCGGCTACCGCGTCGTCGAACTTCGTGGGTGGCGGGCGAGCAGGCAATCGCGCATGCGGCGAGTGTGCCGGTGCGCATGAGGGCGAGCGCGGCAGGCGAGCACGACGGTGCGTGGGCGAACGAGCACAGTTGCGAGCTCCTCGGTTCCGGAGTCGTGTGATGAGAACAGGAGATTCGAATATGGAGATTGGTGAGGTTTTAGCTAGTCCGGTGGTTAACTCCTGTTTTTACACGGTTGATTTTTTTTACATACTAGCTAAATCTATGAAATTTGAAATACATTTTACACACATTGTTGGAGTTGCTCTTACAGAGGAAAATCCCTGACAATCTAGCTAAGTTTAAAAATAGAGAGAGACCCCTTGGGGTAAACATGATGTGGGGATCCATATCCTCTCCATCAGAGGTTTTAATGCAAAACAGTACTGTAGCATGAATTAGATCAAATCTCAGCCATCCGATCGGGAATTAACGGTTCAGATGAACTGCTACAGTATGCAATGAACAGTAAAAGTATCGGTACAGTTATCTGCCGCGATATATTGCTACAGTGTAAATGCAGAACACTGTTTACTTCTCTTATTGTGGAGTTCTCTGTGTTTTATACGCCACGGGAGAGAAAACTGATCATGATCTGGCACTCACACTATTCCCAAGGGCACATAACATGGATCGATTTTCTCTGCATTAATTTAGAGTACTGTTTATGCCTTTGATACGGTAACAAATGCACGAACCAATATCAAATTCATACAGTAACAAATGCACGAAACAATATCAAATTCACATATATTGTTCATAATTTCTATTTTGTCCTCCACAACAGAGGATTGGATTTCCACATAACACATGCTTTGACAGATAGTCTCAATTCTGGTGGAAGGGTTTACGGAAGATGATTTCAAATATGGTTTATCACCACCATCACCAAAGACCGCGCCTTTCACTCATTTTGAGGGAATTTTTTTTTCAACATGGCTGACAAGCAATATGTTAGTGATGGTAAAAAAGGGAAGGAAAATTAAGTGTCATGGTAAATAAGGGAAAAGTAAAACTTTGATGGGGAAAAGGGAAGGAAAAAAATTCCAACGGTGGATAAGGAATTTACTCGTGAACTAAAGTCTCTTTTGTAACTTAGAAATAAAAAATATAGAAATATTATAGTAGCGTAAATACAAAACACAGGTTTGAAAACAGATGAAAGTTCCAATGCAGTCTTTTGGACAGCCATAAGAATTACAAAGGTTGTATGTTTGGCATTGGCTTCTCACCTCTAATTTATTTTATCAAATTGAGAGCCAGTAAAACAACAAACAAAGATGGTACTGTTGAAGTAAAAAGAAAGTAACAAAATAAGTTAGGCTTAGCAGCTCATGGTCCATGTACACCCCNNNNCCCCCCCCCCCCCCCCCGCCCCCTTCCTTCTTTTAATTCTCTTACCAATGAATGTAGATAATCTGCAGGCCAAAAGAAAAAAAATGCCTAAACGGATGCCAAACCTAATGGCCGTAGCAAAAGGTGAAACTGGTCCGACTCAATTTCATTGGATGATCGGTTTCGACGAAAATCGAACTTAGGTATTGTCGTAAAATGGTAAACCAAAAGGTTTTATTAGCTAACCGAGCGGAACTGTTTAGAACCAACTGGCTAACGAAGCGGAACAGCGGATGTTATTTCCATGTAATTTTCCTATGAATGGCCACAGTGGTAAAGCTTCCTATACTTTTTCTTTACTCTAATCCTCCATTTCAAAAGAATAAATTGTACATTTTCAGAATTGAATAATTCATTTTTCCTACATAATTTCTTCAATTCAGAGGACCCTTTAAATCTAGGATAACACGTACAGCAAGCTACCAGGATCTGTATAAATTCATTACTTTTCCTCCAAAATCCTTTCAAAATTGTTCATGTTGGGCGTAAACATGGACTTTTTCCCAAAAGGAAAAGTTAATTTTACTCCCCTCAAACAATATACTTTGTCCGTTTAACCCCCTAAATAAAATCTTCTCTCAATTTACTCTCTCAAAATATTCATATTGGTGCAATTTACTCGTTTATGCAATTTATCTTTTTTGTTTCCTTTTGTACAATTTGAATTTGAAGCTCAAATTTTGCATGGTGGCAAAAGATGTATTCTTTATGTTAAAAAAATTATATTATATTTTTTAAAAAATAAAATTTATAGTTTAACAGAATTTAATAATATCTAACAACCTATATATAAAAATACATATAATAGTATCGCAAAAACTTATAGCATATTTTCTTAACACTGAGACTATTATCATTTACCTTGTACAAAATTTGAGCTTCAAATTCAAATTCTACAAAGAGAAAAAAAGAAAGATATATTGCATAAGAGGGAAGATTGTACTAATATGAATAGTTTGAAGGAGTAAACTGAATCAAAGTTTTATTTAGCGGGTTAAATGCACAAAGTGAATTGTTTAGGGGAGTAAAATAAACTTTTTCCAAAAACAAATATATCCACGCTGTCATTACTCATCAAAAATAACGAATAGTCATTGTTTCATCACTATATCTTGACGATATTAATTTTCCGTGGAAAGATCAGCAAATATGAAGGGGAAATCCTTGTACAGAGGTACAGGCTGAGTTGGAAGCTGGGATTGTGGACACGTCAAGAATGGCTTTAGACTTTTAGTGCCATACAGCACATATGGAGATGAATGATTTTTTTTTTTTTTGGTGTGTGTGTAGGGGGAAGGGGCACTGGCCTTTCATTTAAGGTACAAAGTGCACTGAAATTTATACATGGGGACGTAGCCACAGGACAGCACTCAATTAAGTCGATCCAAATTAAAGTTCAAGCGGATGGGCTGGAAACTCCCAGCGCTACCACCAAGCCATTTGCTTGTTCGCAGAGATGAAAGATTTCACATGACATTGCAATGCGGCGGTAGATCTAAATAAAATCAGATGCAACAATATATCAGTCTCATTGCTTAACTACTCGATGGAATGGACACCCAATGGACCCAAGGCTCCTACAGCATCAGCTAAACTACTGCTCCTTGTTTAGAATTATAAAACTACAATCAACATGTGGGAAAGTGTTTCATAAATGCCCAAGACTCGGCTCAGGTGTACATGTTTCCTCCATAGAAAATATACTGCAAGATTCCCCATTATGTAATCTCACCTAAAACTATGAAATGGAGGTGATAAATTTGTATCCTACAGAACTGGTCGACGATACAACATCAATCAGGCTGGCCAAAATACAGCAGCGGTTGATTGAAGTGTGACTTCATTTAGTTTTAGTGTACATAACAGAATGCAAAACTTAAGGCCTCCAAGTTATTCCCGGCATCAAAGTGAACCTCATCTCCCTCCGTTCACATCCATGGCAGTCACCCAAATATAGACCCACCATCCTTTATAGGCCAATTGATCAGTCGTAATGGCCCAATCACACACTGACACCTTGCTCAGAAGTCCAAAACCAACCATACACACTCAAATGTATGGCGAAACTTATTTCCTAACTGTTGTCCATATCATCTTTCATGGTCAGGCCTGGCGCATCATCAAAGCCACCTCCAGGTGCAAGCTCATTTAGATCTAAGAATGTTCTCCCTACATTTTCACTTTCCCTGCTAGGAGGATCCATCTTTGCTACAGGGTGCTGATTTGACGGCTGCTCCTCACCTTGTTCCTTATTTTCTGCTACTGGATTGTCATCCATTTTATTATTGACATTATTACCGTTTCGTTCATCAGGACTATCATCCTCTTCTTCCTCTTGTTCTTGACTTGAAGTTGAAACCTCCATATAATTCTCTGCATCAGAGCCAGCATCAGGATCTGATGCATCGGATTTTCTTGTCTTTCCTAGCTCCGTATCCGAGTCTGAAAAATCATATTGTTGATAGTTAATACGTGGACGAGAAGAACGCTTGCTGCGTCTGATACCTGTCTGAATTTCATCGACAGATCTCAGTTTAGTCCCTCGCCGGCCACGGGTTTCCAATTTTTTATGCCTCTGGGGTTCCTCTAAATCTTCACTGGTACTCAGTGAATATTCCTCTTCCTCTTCATCATCTTCTTCCAACCGAAACTCTTCATCATCCTCAGAAGCGCTTGATGTCTTATGTTGTTTGCGACTTCTTAGGTATTCATCATCATACTCTGCTTCTCCCATGATATCATCATCACTGTTGAAGTTCGGGTCAATATCTGAGACAGCCTCAACAAAGTCTTGTGTGTATCTCTGAGACCTTTTCCTCCGCCGGTTGCTGTTACAAAAATACAAATATTTAGTAGCCCATTACATTTCAGTAGGGTACAGATAAACACCACATACCTGCGATCAAGCTCCTCATTTTCTTGTTCATCACTATCTTGGTAGTCATCTGACTTTGATGAACTCCCATCATACAATTCATTGTCGGTAGGTGATGAGCTATTTAACTTTCCATTGCTTGGTGCATCCGATTTTGGAATAAGCCCCCTTCTACTGGCAGTAGCAACAGGCTCAGCTGAGTTCTCTCTTTTCCTGTACATGAATGTCACACATAAGTATACTAAAGTGTCGTCTTTTCTCATCCCAAAAAAAAAAAAATCTTCCTCTGAATGAAAAATATCAAGCTGAAGATAAGTTTTGCATACTTGGTTATTTTAATGGCTTCATTTATAGACCGGTCATAGTCATCTGCATTGTAAATAAAGTCAAACCTTGTAAGCAGAACACATGGGGAACTTAATCGATCAAATGAAATGATTGAATTGATCAACAGAATATATTCAACCATGGCAAACACGTGCATGCAAAATGGAAAGAACTAGAGCACTGTACAAGGGTTCAATGGCTACGAGCGAATATCCACCACATCATCACATTTAATTAATTAATATTGAGTTACAACAATCAGTACTCACAGGTTCACTAACAATTCCATAACTAACCCTAATTGAAAGTTAGGTAAAGCAGTGAACAAGCCAACATAGATTCACTTTTAATTGGTCAGAGGTGCACACATTTGTTGCAAAAGATTGAACCTAATTCAACATAATAAGCTGGTCATAATAATCATTTTCCTTTCAGTAGCCTACAAATGCTGTTGAGATCAATAGAAGCAATCAACAAATCTATTGAATAATAACATATTGCGGGAAGCTTGTGCAACTATGAATTGCGGCCTTCTCAATTCAAAGATTCAGGACAGGATGCCATATATCCACCTGAACTCATGGTTTATACAACACCTGGTCATTAAACAGCTTTCAAGACCAATAGTGCACACTAACAAGTGCTTCACTTTTTATGTATGACATTGGTTAGTCAAATTGAACTGACTAATAAGTAAATAACAAATCAGCAGGAACTGTTGGTGCCCATAGGGCATCCACAAACGACAAATCATTGATGTATGGGATGTTAGTCGGATACTAACTCAAGTGCAATAACTAAAACATATTAATAGCTGAGAAAACACCTAAGCAAAATTCTGTTCGAAATAATAAGGGAAAAACTAGGCATCATCACCAAGATGTTAAATCTAAAAAATGCCATCCAGTGTAAGGATGAAAACTCAGGCCTGAGGTCACATGTCAGCAGAGCTTTAACAATATGTCCTACTAGGATTATCTTTAACAGTACAGAGCAATTTGTACAAAAAAAGTCCATAATTCATTTTGAAGCTTACCAAATGTATATGTTACTGGCTTTCTATCACGGAGAGAGCGGCCAGCAGTATGTCCATCTGATGTCAAGTAGCTATCAAGGAGGAGGGCTTCTCTCTGTTGCTTTTTAAGCAACCTCTCCTTCTTCTGCACGAATAAGAAATGAACGGTTAGCTAGTTGCAAAAAAAAAAAAACAATCCTCCAGCAAAATAATTCTTTAAAGCAGAGTTGAACAAGCTACATACTTTATGGATCCTTTCTATCTCTGGAAGATATTCTATCTTCAGTTTCTTGCCAAGGGAGACCTCTATCCGGTTTCGACTTGAAATGAGTTTTTCCTAAATATAAAAGGACATGAAAAGTAACTAGTATTACAAAACAGAACTACAATTAACAGATAGGTTATATAACTAATAGCATAATTCATTATAGCAGTTATCCCAATCATATGTAGCATATCATACTCCACATGTTATATGTTGAAATGGCCATATAAACTTAACACACAAAGCTGATAGTGTAACTGCAAGCTCTTATAATTAGAACTTCAACATTCTTCTAACTCAAGTTCATATCTATGGGTAAGTCTAGTGTTAGGGAGGGAGATATGGTACTCAACAATTGTATAGCATGGCCATGAGGAACACACCAAAAAAAAAAAAAAAAAACTTACTGCAGCATCATCAAACTCATCAAAGTTAGATGCAACAGTTTCCCACTGATAGGACACAACTGCAATAGCCGAAGATCCTCCTTTTCCCCTGGATCTCTTTCCTGGCTCCTTCTTGATCTGTTCAACTCGTCTAATTTCACGATACAGTCTATGCCCGTGAATCTCATCATCTTCATACCTGTTCAGCATGACTTGATTAACATGCAGTCTTAAGAAATAAAAAAGGGATTTTTTTTTCATACAAGATAACAAAAAAAAAATCTACCCACCAGTAAGAGATTCCAAGGGAATCTCCTCCAACCCGTTCTTTACGAAAAGTAGAAAGGGCATATCCATGTTTAAGGGAACTGTCAATAAAGTTCCTAATATCCTCTTGCTGCAAAAATTACTTATGATAGTCAGATATCTTGCCCAAAGAGACAGCATGCTCATGGATGCAGCTATCTTCAAAGATGAATAGCAACTTATTTCCAACAAAAAACCAAACAGCATAAATCTCACATCCCACTCTTGTATTTAATTTGCCTGTGACAGCATACAGTGTCTGTCTGCAATAAGGCATATAAATTTGTTCAGTTATGAGTCCTATTTTTTTCTGGTGTGAAGCATAAGATTTACACTGAGCTAGCATGAGGACTCTGTAGTTGATTAGGAGAAACAACTATGTGGCACGATCTAATTTAGGGAAGAAACAAAGGCAATATCTCATCTAGGTATTCTGATTTTGTGTAGCACTTGGCCCCTGTCAAGAGTGTACAACAGTTAAAAAAAAGGAGCAATTACTCTTCAAGAAAATAACATTACTACCAACATATCTTTGAATTATGTAAGTTTCTATGCCAGTAATTACAGCAACACGTATTGAAACTACCGTAGAAGACAGAGACTGGAACTAATCAAGTTTCAACCAATGCAAAAGCAGGCAGGCATCTATCACGCGTTGTGCCAATTTCAATGAAACAAGCTCTTTAAAGTACTGACTATTGCCGGAGCCCAAGTTACCCAACTGAAGTTGGGAGCCATGATATCCAGTATATTGGGAATATCAAGGCTAAGGTGTCTAATTCTGGAGCCATCCCTCGGTTTGCAATCAAATGAAAACAAAAACAAGGACTTACCTCAACCCGAATATCACATATAGCTTTCAATATCACTAAACGAGTAGCTGGTTCCAGTGTTTTGTATGTTTCGATTTCAGTTCTGCAAGATGAAACAAATGAGAATTATCAATATGATGATCAAGGTAATCTAAAAAATGTATTGTTGCTGAACTAACCCATGGGATGCAACTATCGGCAGATCACCTTCTGCAACCTGCAGTTCAGATCCTTATTAGCTCCGAACTGAACATTATAGCCATTTATCCAAAACTTTGCAACATGGAAAACTAAACATATACCCATTGCCACCAATCCCTAAGCTTTCTGCATAGAACAGTCACCCAGGTTCCACGCCCCATAGCCATGCGAGTTACTGGAGGAATCGACTGCAGGTGTGATCAACAAGCTCAGATGGAAGGAAACTATTTTGACAATGTAAAATGCAGTGTAACAAAATTTTACAAAGATATGTTATTGTATAAGCAAGAAGCTAGTTATGAAGGAAGCAAATTTTGGTCATGAACCAGCTGAGCAAGATACTGATAAGGACAAGATGTATTCATTTCATTTGTGCAAAAAGTTCATGAAACAGTAAGCAACAAGCTCGTATGACTACAGAAAGCATCCAACTCAGCAACAAAAGAATCAAGAAAATTTACTCCAAACAGAAAAAAGCAGCACATATTTATGTGTAACCGAGAACCAAATAACAAATGCAGTGAGGATGATTAAGCTACGTAATTGCCCAGCTCAAACACATTCAGCGGAGAGAAAGGAATTATGATCAACTTCAAACTGAACGGTTATAATGGGGGGCCCACTTTGAGCAGCGGCATATGCACGTCGTCTAGCGTACTGTTTGGAGTGATAAGCGCCGTTTCGAGGTCTTCTGCCGTGAACTCCGCAGTAATGTTCAGCAGAGGCCGGAACACCTGCACCCACCAAGAACAGCGCAACAGTGGCGTCAAACCGTAACCCTAGCTCCGAAGCCCGCACAACGGAACAGAAAATGAACTCCCGCGAGCTAGAGCACCCGCGAGGGGGCAGGGAGCACGAGCGTGAGCGAGTGGGGAGCACGAGGCGCGCACGTGGAGGAAGTTGAGGACGGAGGCGAGCTCCCACATGCAGCGGAGCCGCCACCGCGGGAGCTCCGCGGGCGCCTCGGGCTCCGAGACGAGCGGCGTCACGACGCGGCATTGCGGCGTCTCGCCTGCGCTGCCCGCCGCGGCGCGCCGGCGAGGCCGCTCCGGCGGCCGCTGAGGAGGCGGGGGCTTGGGCTTACTGTTGCACGCGCGAGGAAGGCGCGCCTTCCGCGGGGCCGGCGCTTGCTCTTCCTCCTCCGCTGCCAGCTCCGGCTTCACCTCCGTCTCCCCTGCTTCCTCCTCCTCCTCCCGCTTTGCGGGAGAAGCGCCGCCTTCACCGTCGCCGCTTGCCTCGGGCATGGGGCCTTCAGATCGGGGATCCACGTCGGTGATAGGGTTTGGGTGGGAAGGGGAAGCGGCTGCCGATGAGGCGGAGGCCATGGAGGGTAGGCAACGCAGGGGAAGGGGAAGGGGAAGGGGAAGGGGAAGGGGAAAGAAGGGTTAAAGTGGGATTACGCGTGGTAGGGGTAGGACGGGCAGGACGACTCCGGGTCGTGACTCGTGAGGCCGTTACCTCCCGGTTCTTGCAGGATTCCACGAGGTTTTTGAGCTGATCGCACTCGCGTACGTTGCCGTCGAAATGGATGAAATCATGATGAAAATGAACATGTAAATGTTTTAGTTTTCATATTTTTTTAACTGCACGGAACGAAAATGATAAAGTTGGAATGGAAAAACATGAAGTAATTGATAATTAAGTAAGACAGTAATATCTAAAGGTTATCATTACAGTTATTTGAATCCCAACTTAAAATTTTACACATTTCAGCAAATTTTTTTAATAAAACGAATGCTCAAAGTGAATTGTAAAAGTCAATTTTAAAAACGAAGAAGTATAACACAAATGTGTTTCATATTGTCAATATAGTACAAAACAATCTCATGTAGTTACACCCAACATTTTATCACACATCTTAAAGCTTTAATAATACAAATATTACTTAGTCTTAAACAATTACATTCGAGTCCATGACACCCGTAGCATCACATCTAGTGTCGGTGCTGCAGGGTTCATTGGCAGCACATGTCTCTCTGCAAAACATGTCACGCGGGATCACTACGTTGATCTTCCACTCACATAATCATTATATATAGCAACAAGCGTATGCACAACAATTCCTTATAATTATCAAAATAGATTTATGATTTGCTTAAGAAGTGGGCTACATATGCTACAATAAATCTGATTCTCAAAAGGCAACCGATATAAATTGAGAAATAATAAGGGCGACACATCTCGTGGTTTTACTGCAGTGGTTGTTATATATATAGACAAATGAGTTAGATGTGACGTATATATTAGTTTCTTCACACCCCTATAAAGTACGATGGTTCTTCTCACGCCTTATATCATTAGTTTTTTCGACACGTAATGCATTGTGGATTCTTTTATCCTAGTAGGTGTGACAATGGAAAATGTACAAACACTTTCAGATTCATGACGCTGAAAAATGCTAGCTAGCTAGAAGCATATGAAAAAAGTGCACTATATATCATTGTGATCTGGGAGAATAGATCACGAGGGAAGCTGTATTTTGGAAAGGGCAAGCACCACCAAAAACATAAGAATCGCCACTGAAATCAGTACCTTATGTCAATTGAAGCATTCTTAATAAGGGCAATTTTGTTTTTACCTCTAATTTGGAGTTCAATTGTGATTTTACCCCCTATTTTTTAACTTCGTGATTTTTCCTCTGGTTTTCAAAAATGATAGTTACCTATATTCTGCGTTACATATGATATATATATAACAAGATAGAAACACGCTTGTAAATTTAACTCTACCTTTGGAGAGCTTTTATGATTCTGTTGGTATTTTGTATAAACCTTGATAATATTTAGACATAATATTTGAAAAAAATTTAAATAGAATTTTTGATATTATTTGTACACAATTATTTTGATATACTCGACGTAAGACATCGCCATTCTTGAGCGCTCAGAATACCATGTCGAGGGGATACCACGAACTCCATCTCTGCGACTTCAATATATAAGCAGCATATTAACAGCAACCTTGTATTATAAATATATGATATAGTTTTGTTTGAAAGGAACTAAAATGATAATGGGGAGACGAGTATAGATGGTGGATCCGATGGTGATGCCGGTGGGATTGCCGATGGCAGTGAAGTGGATGGTGTAACTGGTGTCTGGTGATCGATGTCGCCGTCGGCGAAGGTGTTGCCACCGGTAGTGGAGATGCCGGCGCGTATTCCACCTATTACTGAAGAACAAAATGAAATATTATAGATCAAAATATGGTATCGCCAAATATGATCACTAAAATGCCACCTCAATTTTGTTTCCGTTCTCAGCTACTCTGCGTTCATTTTCGTTTCCATGCCGTTGAATTTCTTCTCGATGTTTCGTTAATCAACACAGTAGAATTTACATATTTTGAGAGAGATTTGTGCGCTCTTTTTGTCAATGTGGCATAGTCTATAGAAGACTCAAAGATTTATCTGATACGAGCCACCACGGAGATGTAATACCCTACGTCCAGGGACGAGAGAGTGTATTGTATTAGCTCGAAGTGAGGTTACAATGGCAGTAGAGTTTCTGCTCGAGCAAGAACCCTAAAACGCATGTGTGGTGTGTTTCTCTGTATGATCGATTGAACTCTGATCGTGTGTTCCCGTGCCTATCTAAGGTTCCCAACGCGCCTTTATACAGGGGTCAAATCGGGGTTACATAGCTTGGAGCATACCAAACCGAGCGGCCTCCTGATAGATGGGGTCGCGAGTATTTCAAAATTTATTTCATGACAACTTTCAGGTACCAGGTTATGGTGTCATCGTCCTCGTCTTCGTCATTTGTCTACCGTGGGGTATACGGAGCTGGCTTTTTCCAGTGCATAGTGCATGCCGCACAGTGTCAGTAATCTCTACCTTTGTTGGGTATTGGTCGTAAGAGAGGTGGTGCCCGACCCGTGTGTCGGACAAGTAAAGCGGTTGCTCGATCTTCGGGTAGCTGGGCTTTGTCATTACGTGGCCCTGACCATGGGGGTCAGGGTGTATCTTCGTGCGAATTTGACCAATGTGGGGCCAGAACACGTCTTCGTGTAATCCCAACCCTCGAGAGGTGTAAGGATAAAGGACACCGAGAAAAAGGTTGAATCGGTGAATTTATAGCATTAATTTCACTACGAACTAAAACTACAAGACTTGACCACAACAGAAGCAAACCTAAACAAATCTAGTAGACTAAGACTCCTAACAAAGCTAGTGATATAAAAATAACAACAAGCAAGCACTAGCACGATAGCTATCAAGAGAAATAAAAAAACAACACATCACACTACCCAAACGGTAAGTAAATACGGTAAGCAAAGAGAGTGAGATAGAGAGTGCTCAGTAATTTTTTTACCGAGGTCTCGAAAGGTAGGCGCTTTCTCTAATCCTCGTTGGACCACTCTCGTCGGAGTCTCGGTCCTCCCGTTGTTCCTGAAACGATGCTCACAAAGGTACGCTTCACTCTTAAAGTGAAGACACCGGCGACTCGACTGTCGCACATAATACCAAGTGCTAAAGCAAGCCTTCAAAGTTCGAGCGCTCCCTCTTAGTGTCCCTTTCGAGTGAGAGACTCGAAACCGCGTAAAAACTTGACGACGTATTACACAATCTCCTCGAAAGCTTAGATCACCGACTCCTAGCCGGTTTAGGCTGCCCACACCAAGAATAATAGACAAAGATCACTCCTCTCAAGCCCTACAAGCTCTAGAAGTGAATGAATGCTCTATATTACTCTCTTATTAGCGTCAAAGATCTTCAATCTTGCAATGTGCTCTCTTGGTGTTGTTCCTTAGCCTCTCGCAACTTGGCTCCAGCAATTCTGATCAAGGGCACACAGAAAAATATCTCTCTTCACAGTTTAAATAAGCTCTAAGCCTAGAAATAACTGTTGGGACGTGATGTCATAAAGCTGACTGCTTTATGCAATCACCGGTCTGTCCGGTGACTGAACCACCGGAGTGTTCGGTGACTTTCACTTTTTGACTCCTAGAGACATCTTTTCTGGACTTGAGCTTCTGGCTCACCGGACTATCAGATCATTACACCGACGGACTGTCCGGTGACTGTTCCATGTCGACTCTAGAGAGCACCTCTCTCTGAACTGGCTCCTCCAAGGCTTACTGGATTGTCCGATGACTGAGTCTTCAGCTGGTTTTTGAGCTCTGGTCTTTGACTTGCTTCCTCTGCCATCTTCAGTACTTTCTGAGGATCTAAGGAGCATCACATCCTCTAACATTTGTATGACAGGAGACAAATGACGTTAACCTCTTAATAGTACCAGCGTTTATATGGACTCTCTGACTAGTGCTTAACCTTGTCCTTCGAAGCCCGGTAACTCCTCTTTTAGTGTTCATCCACCATATTGATATAAAATTAGCGAGGTAGTACCTGTAACACAATCGTTAGCTATAATCGTTCATTCAATTACTAAAATCAATTTATATTTTTAAGAGACTTCAAAAATGTATTTCAATGTGTAAAATTATCAGTTGTATTTAAATATCATTAATGATAAAGAAAATAAAAAATTTTATATATTTGAACAAAATTTTTTAATAAGATGAATATTCAAAGTTTAATTTAAAAATCAACAGTATCAATAATTTAAAACTAAAAAGGGTATGTACGTAACACAACAAGAAGCAGGTAGTACCGTAGCATTTCACTATCAGTGCCGTTCTCTCAGATTTTTCAACTCTTATCATCAAATATGTCGACCTTTCAATATTTAACACTCAATTCATAAACCTTTTATTTAGAGCCACTAAATATGTTTTCACTTCAAAACATATCATTTTTTTTTTGAAATTTTAACATTTTTATTGTTTATATTGTGTAATAATGCATTATATTTATTATACTATTAGCATCATTTGAACTCATCTTATACTTATTTTACAACAATATAAAACATTAAAAATACTTAAAAATATGAATAAATAGTATGTTTAGAATAAAAAACATATTTAGTGGTTTCAAATGAAAGGCATATGAATTGAGTGATATAGATTGAAAAGTTAACATATTTAATGGTAAAAATTGAAAAATCTCTTTTCTATCTACGCACTCTCTGTTCTTAAATTTTTGTGGTTGATTCGTCCTACGTTTCAACTTCGTTGAGCTTAGTTGATCCCCGCGCGTTGCGTGGTAGTCAGACAGGCAAGAGGAGCAATCACTTAACAGAGTCGCACGTGAAAAAGACCACTGTTAGTTTAGACGATGATCCATTCGAGCCACGATGCAAAGAGTGAAATAGTCGAGTCGGTCCTCACCGGCAGTCGGCAGAGATCGAGAGGCGAGTGAGAATTACGCGTCACTCGGGGAGTGAGTGAGCTGTCGGTCATCGGTCGGGAGGACGGTGGCTTCGGCTTCACGCCGGCAGCGAAGACCACACCACAACGCACGAGCGAGCGGGATCTCCGGTGGCCTTGTGATCGCCCAGTCGCCTACGCGGAGACACGAAGTTCTTCGGAAGAACGGCGATCGAGTCCGGCTCGCGACGCGTTTGTTTGCTTATCTGGGCACGGTTCTGAGAAATACGAGTAGGTATCGAAAGTTCAAACACAGCAGCATGCACGCGTAAGCTAGGGGCGAATATTTTGAAAACTCAATTTATTTTTTAAAATTAAAAAAGTTCTGATATGAATCTTAGATACACCTATTTCCAAGCCAGTAAGGTGACGCACTGACACGGCGACGAGGCACGACGCATGACCGAATCGGTGGAGGAGGCGGCGGTGGCAGGGGCGCCGTGCGTACGTACCGCGGGCGGGCGGATGGTCTGATTAAATATTCTGTAAGGTGAAATATATGTAAGGTTGTAGTAGATAGTTGAACGACATATTGATCATAAGTGAGACACATCGTTTGAAAAAAAATATAAAATTTATTTTATCTGTATGATTCATTTGTCGTCTTCGTATCCGCTCCGTTGCTTCAGGACTCGGCAAGTCCAATCTTGCTTCAGGATTCGGCAAGTCCAATCTGCCGCTCGCTGACAGTCTGACTGCCTGCCTCGGACGGGACCCGGCACCTAGTTGTGCCCGTTGATATTTGCATCGCAACCGACCACCCACTTCCATGCCATAACCTGAGTCCTTTGCTGCGCTTCTAGAAATATTGCGAATGAATACAATCTAGGGCTCGAAAAATCTACCTGTCTGTTTTTAAAATGTTATTGCAATTAATTTTTACAATCAATTTTGATCATTTGTCATATTTAAAAATTTTTCTCAAATATAAAAATTTTAAGTTGTGATTCAAATAACTCTAATAATCAATTAAATTATATCAAAATATATGAAATTTATCAATATTTTTTGAATAAAATGAATTATCAAAGTTGAATTTAAAAGTCAACGGCAACATCAATTAAAAACAGAAAGAGCATTCTTCACTTTTTTTTTCTTTACCCTGCAGTAGAGAGTAAATTTTTGTAAGGAAAAAGGCACAAGATAGTGCCAAATTCATTAATTATAGAAGAGTTTTATAGGTAGAGGTTTAGACGCCCCAACAAAACAGGATCAAAAAATATTTACATGACATTAGGAAAAAACCCCAGGGCAAAGTTGCACTAGGTGTCGAGCACCCAAGTCCGCGCCTCTTCCTTGATCTAAGAAATCAGAGAGGTCGCCGATAGCTCTTTATGATCAAAGGTGCGTGCATTCCTTTCTTTCCAAACTTCTCGGCTTATCAAGAGTATGATTGTGCGAATCCCTTTCTTCGGGGCTCCCTGCGACATAGCTAGACGAAGCCACCGTTTCGAATAGATTCCGATTGGGGCTAGCTGTCCGGCTGTAAGTGAGAGATGCCTGTCCACTGCGCCATTCCTTGCCAAATTCGCCGTGTATATCTGCAATCTAGGAGCATGGGTTGCGCAGTCTCAGGTGTGTGTCGACATAACGGACAAAAGATGTTATTTTGCCAACCACAGTTTTGAAGTCTATCCGCCATCCAAACTCTATTTTGCACCACCAACAATGCAAAGGTTTTGCATTTTGGAGGGGCCCAAGGACTCCAGATGAAGGTGGTATATGTTGCTTTTGAGGCCCCGAAGAACTGTGCCTTGCAGGCTGACAATGCCAAGTATGTGCCATCCCCTAAAAGCTTCCACTCGATTGTGTCTTGGACCTCCGGCTGAAGTTGCGTGCCGTGGGTCAGGTTCCACAAAAGCACGATTTCCCAAACGTGTATCATTGTGACGTTGGTGACCCACAAAAGCATGATTTCCCGAACGTGTGTCATTGTGACGTTGGTTTGAAGGTTGAGGTCAGCTACCCATTTATCATCCTGAAGGGCATCTCTGACCTTTATATACTTGCTCCTAGAGGCGGCATAGATTGTTGGCGCAAGATCCTTTGGCCTACATCCCCTCAGCCATGCGGAGTTCCAGAACTCCACCATTGCTTCGTTCCCAAGGGTTAGGGACGTTGCGACTGCGAAGACCGCTCTGTTCGTGTCGTCACATGGGTTACCTAGTCCAATCCAGGCTTTGTCTTGTGATTTCCATTCATGCCATAGCCAGCGAATGCGAAGAGCTCTAGCAAATTTCTCCATATTAAGAATGCCAAGGCCACCATTCTCTTTTGGCATACACGTACGCATCCAATTTATCTTACATTTGCCGCCTGTCAACATTTCATTGCCTGCCCAGAGGAATAGCTTTGTTTTCCTGTCAAGGTCTTCAAGAATCTCCTTTGGAATCTTTAAGGATGTGAGGAAGTAAACTGGCTGAGACGACAGGACTGCTTTCACGTGGGTCACGCGATCTGCAAGGGAAATATTTCTTCCTTTCCAACTCAGCAGTTTTCCGGCCGCTTTGTCAATCAGAGTTGGTAGTCCACCCTTCTCAATTTTGAAACCGATAGGGGCAGGCCGAGGTACTTTATTGGGAAGCTCGATCTGATCGCTGGCAGGTTTTCTAAGATCTCGTCCAAATCCAAGCCCTCGCACCGGATCGGGACTACCGATAATTTCTGAAAGCTTGTATTGAGACCCGATGCCTGACCGAAGTATTGCAGGATCGTTGCTAAGGCATTTGCATCCTCTTTAGTTGGGTTTATAAAGACTACAGCATCGTCTGCATACATGGAGGTGCGGAGTCTAGTTTGTCTTCCTCTTAGTTTACTGAGCAAGCCGCATTCTGTTGCCAGATCGAGAAGGCGTTGGAGACCAGAATAAAAAGAAGGGGCGATAGAGGGTCGCCCTGTCTAAGTCCTCTGCTGTGTTGGATGGTATCGCTCTGGATGCCATTAAGCAAGACTGTGGACGTAGACGTTGCTAGGAGAGCGGTTATCCAATTTGTCCACCATAGGGGAAAGCCCCCAACACTGCATAAGCTTAATTAGGTAGTCCCATGTTACATAGTCAATCTTTTGTGATGTCTAGCTTGAACAGAAGGGTTGGAGTCCTGTTTCTGTGATAGCGTCTTGCCAGATTAAGTACATAAAGGAAGTTGTCGTGTATACTGCGGCCCTTGATGAAAGCACTCTGACTCTTTGAGATGATGGTATTATGTGTGGCGCCAAGCGAAGGGCTAGCATTTTGGTTACTAGCTTTGCGACCGCATGGATAAGGCTAATTGGTCGGAAATCCGTTATCTTATCAGCACCTTCCTTTTTTGGGATAAGCACAACATTTGCCGAATTTAGGAAATGCATGTTTGTCGACCGAAGGTCGTAATCTGCATGTATGACAGCGAGGAGGTCATTCTTGATTATATCCAGCAGGACTTGAAGAAGTTGGCCGTAAAACCATTCGGGCTGGCGCTTTGTCATTGGGCATCTGATTCAAGGTGTGCCGCACTTCAGGTTCTGTGAATGGCAACGCTAGGGCCAAAAGGTATAACGGTTGTATACCTAGGCTTGCCCAGTTAATATCAATGGACCGCGGTGGTGGCGTTCCCATTATTCCTGAAAAGTGCTCGTACACAATTTGTTCTTTCTCATGATGATGGACCGCCCATCCGTTCTCCTTCTGCAGCCTCTGAATGAAGTTCTTCCTTCTCCTGCTGTTGACTTTGAGATGGAAGTATCTTGTATTGGCGTCTCCGGCTTTTATGTTGGTTATTCTCGACTTGTGCGCTCCACCATAGCCAGACCCAGGACCCTTCTCTTTCGATTTGTCCTCAGGTTGAACTCTTTTGTTGTCAACTCTCTACTTTCCTGGGCGATGTCCAGGTTCAAGATAACGCCTGTGGCCATATGAAATTGTAACCTGGCCTCCGGCAGAATCGTCCGGCTCCATCGTCTAAGGCTTTTTGCGGTGTTGATCAGTTTCTGGCCGAATCTACGCATCGGTTCCGTCTGAGCCCATGGCTGCTGCACGGTTTCATGGAAGCCAGGGAGTTTGATCCAGAAGTTCTCGAGCTTAAAATGCCTTTGTCGAGCCGTTCCCTCCTAGTTTGACAGGAGAAGCAGGCAGTGATCCGACAAGGAGGTGCCAAGGGCGTGCAATGCATGTTAATCAAAAACGAGGTCCCACTCCGCATTGCTAAAAACTCTATCCTGCTTGACTAGCGTTGGGTTACGCCTTTCGTTGCTCCAAGTGAATTTTCGGTTTTGCAGGTGAATTTCGTTTAGCTCGCAATGATTGAGGGCAGCTCGAAAGCGCCTCATCTATGGGAGGTTCAGATTTGCATTATTTTTGTCCACTGCTCTGTAAATTCGGTTAAAATCTCTGAGGATCGGCCACTTTTCTCCCGGAGGAGGCTTTAGACGACGGATGCGCCTTAGGAAGGCATTCTTCTCGGTGCTTCTCGTTGGGCCATAAGCAGTTGTTAGAAGGAAAGTTGTATTGTATTGTTTAATAGTTATCTGAGCGGATAGAGAGAACCATCCGACTTGGATGTTTTGTGCCTCGATGAAGTTCTCATTCCACAGTAGGAGGATCCCCCCTCTTGTGCGTCTTGCCGGTTTGAAAGTGAAATTTTGGAGCTTGTATCCCCTAGGAACGCGGCTAGGGGAGAATCGATGTTGCGTAGCTTGGTCTCCTGGAGGCAAGCTATATGACAAGTAGTCGCTGCGATAGTTTCATGCATTGTCGAGCATCTCACTACCGAGTTTAAGCCTCTGACGTTCCAACTTATGGCATCAATGGTTTGTATCGTCATTTGGGAAACATCAGAAACTCTGAAAGAAGGCATGACCTTGTACTGCCTGTGCACCCACAGCACTGGCGAGAGGGGCATGGACATGTTGAGCAAAGGCTCCAAACACAGTTGAGACAACATACGAGGAGACAAGCTGACTCTGACCTCGATTGATTCTTGGACTAACACAACAGACACGCAACATAGTTGATAACAAAGAGGTTCCAAGAACAACAAACCCGCTGCTTGCAAAATGATAGAGCAGCCCACACAGCCATACAGACAGGAAACACGATACATAGAAAACAAAAGGTCTCTAGACTTCAACACCAGCAAGCCAATCAGGCTAAGGCCTGGAGTTCCTCCTGAAACTCTGGCGCTCCCTCGC
The DNA here is from genome assembly GCA_001602275.1 of Zoysia japonica. Taxonomy (NCBI): domain Eukaryota; kingdom Viridiplantae; phylum Streptophyta; class Magnoliopsida; order Poales; family Poaceae; genus Zoysia; species Zoysia japonica. The sequence goes on along the minus strand of BCLF01000030.1, from coordinate 1,601,576 downwards.
CAGCGATCTGCAACAGGGCAGCATCGAGTTGCGCAGCTCCTTCATCAAGGTTGAAAATGGCTGTCAGGGCAGCTATGACGTGCCCCGGAAGAGGGCCTTGGAACATGGCGATGTAATCTGCAAGAGCTTGCTGGAGGTTGGATTCATCATTGTTGGTGAGGAGACCGAGTCGCTTACATAAGACTTGTTGAGCTTGTTCAACCGGCGGCATAGTCGGCCGGTTTGCAAGGTGCGCACTGCGACGCACCGGTGCGGAAACTGTAGCACGGCGACACCTGAAGCGCGGCTTCTGGGGAGGTGGACGCTGCAGCAATGGTGGTGAGGGAGGGCAGAACAGGTCCACCGCCGGATGCCCACTGTCCCTGTTCTGCAAAGTTTCGGACTGCAGGCCAGGGTTGTGCTCAACAGCCGGCACAGACTCAAGGAGTTCAGCGGCGGGGCTGTTCTGTTGAGCTGCAGCCGCCAGCTTGCTCTGCAGCTCCACAAGCTCAGCATCCACCGCTTGTATGGTCGGCGCCGGCGGATCAGTGCGCCCGACGGTTTGCACCGGCGAGTTGGTGGACCGGGCTCCACTCCCCGGGAAGTCCAGGGCGCACAGCTGTGGACTCGGGCTTTTGCTGAAGAGCTGTTCTCCGACCTCCGTTGCTTTGGACAAGAACTCCTTCGCCTGCTGCATCCAGACCACCTGCCGAGTCTGGGACGCAGTCAGATTGTCCTGGAGCGGCTTGGTAGAAGCAGCCACCTTCTCTTCGAGGATGGCTTTGAGCTCCCTGTGCAGCAGGTCAGCTTGCAGGGAGAAGGTGGACTGCAGGGCTGCTGTACCTGCCATCTTTTCTTGAGGGCGTCGAGGTCCGGGAGCGCCTGTGGTTGTGGGGCAGCGGCCACAGGCGCCACCTAGGAGGTTGACTCCGCACGCCGATGTCCACCGCCCTTACTGTGGCTTTACAGCGGCGTCTGTTCTGTTGAGCATGACGACGCCTGCGCTGCTTGGGGGCTGCCGATGAGTGTTGGCCGCGCGGCGATAAAAAACCGCCGCCCGCAGGCCCCTGATGATGGTCCTCGTCATCATCCCGCTTGCTCGGTGGGGACTTGAAGGCAGAGTGGTCGTCAGCGGGCCCGCGCCTATCGGTCCCGCTGCGATCCATGTCATCAGGGTCGTCGCGCTCATGACGAGGGTGCTTGGCTGGGCGTGCGCGGTCCTCGAGAGAAGCAGGACCGTGAGCGTGGCTGTCCCTCCTGGACTCGTTGCGGTGGTCGCCGGAGTGGCCGCGTCTGCCGTGTTGACGACCGTTGTCGAGGTGGTTGTCGGCGGGGAGGCTGAGCCGGCTTCCGAAAACGCTTTGCTTCTCCTCCCAGCGAACACGAGGTTCCTCCGGCGCCTGTCCCTTGCGGCTCCGGTGCTGGCCACCATCTTCTGCCTGCAAGGATCGACCTCCACAGCGCTCCCTGTCATGGCCGCCGGCCCCCTGATCTTCTGGCCGCTCCAGGGGAGGGAGAGGGAGCTGGATTGGAGCAAGCTCATCGCCGCCTGGTGGAACACCATCTCGGACACGGTAGTGCCACGGAGGAAAACGACGACGGACAGGCTTGAAGTTAAAGGAGACAGCAGAGCAGTCTTCAATTACCTCCAGGTGAAGGAGAACCTCATACTTGAGCCCCAGCTGCCAACGATCCCGCGGCGAGTAGAGAGTAAAAGGAATACGTCCAGTTGCGACTTGCGAGCTGAACCGACGGCGGAACGAGATCTTCTGCCGAACTGATGTGTCGTGCAGTTGATAGTCACGTTAGCCACACGCGAGCGTAGAACTCACGCGTCGGCGAAAGGCAACGAGGAGCAACTCGGCGAAGGATTTGTTTCCTCCAACACTACAGTGTTTTTCTTTTCATTAGAACTCTCTGAAACCTACTTTCTCCGTTTTTAATTGATGTCATGGTTGATTTCTAACATAAATTTTGATTATTCATATTATTCGAAAAATTAGTTTAAATGTATAAAATTTTAAGTTCTGATTCAAATAACTCTAATAATAAAATAAATTAAACAAAATATATGATATTTCTCAAATTTTTAATAAGACGAATTTTTGACGATATAAATCAACGGCGGCATCAATTTAAAAATGAAAGTAATAGGATTTTTTTTAAAAATCAGAAAAATATTTTTCCTCTAATTTAAATGAGGTCTTAGTAGATTTTGATATTCGACTTTCAGTAACGGTAGTGTAAATAAATAGAACAATTTTTTTTCAGATTCAACCTGCAGAATCTCTCAAATTTTTGAATCTCACAAGCTCAATCTCTCAACAATTAGAATATCACAATCCAATTTCTCTTAGCTTTTACTTAGTTTTCATCTCACGAAACACAACCCTAATTCATAATCTTATAGTCTACTTGTTTATTTTCTAATCATAATTATTTACAATATAGTTTTTTTTAAAATATTCACAATCAAATAGATTCTCACAATTCATAGTGCAAATGGGACAATAACGGAACAAAAAATTTAAATTAAACTAGTCAAGGACCAAGTAAAAAAAGACTCGGTTGAATTTGAATAAAATTTTAATTTAAACTTAAAGGGTCCTAATGGATTGTGAAAGGGCATGTACTGTTTATGTTATAGCACTAATATGTGAGTAGGGTTTAAGGAACCGTCCGAGCCGTGAAAACCAGTTGGTTTAAACCAATCGACTTAACAAGTTTCATTGTCATTGGATTTTCAAATTTTAAAATTCATCTCTCTCACTGGCTTACTCTTGATTTTAATAGTATCGGTTAATTTTACTGGTTTTAAATTTCTGTTTTTTTTAAAAAACCCAACCGGACAGAAACCAACCAATTTCAACGGCTTTGCCGAGTTAGCCTACGTATGAGCATTCAGTCGACCAGGACGGGTCAAATACGGGTTGTTATCCGTAATAACACACATCTTCCGAGGACCAGATCGCAAAACCCACCCACCTCGAACTCGAATTCGGTTTCTTCTTTTTATTCACTTCCCTTTTCCACGCCTCCATTCCTTCATTCCGACCGCTCCTTGTCCCGTTCTCCTCCTCCTCCTCCGGCGAGCTATCCACCGGCGGCGTAGCGAGCGGAGCGGGAGAGCCGAGCCAAGGCGATGGGGCAGCAGTCGCTGATCTACGCGTTCGTGGCCCGGGGCACGGTGTTGCTGGCCGAGTACACCGAGTTCACCGGCAACTTCACCACCATCGCCGCGCAGTGCCTGCAGAAGCTCCCCGCCAGCAACAACAAGTTCACCTACAACTGCGACGGACACACCTTCAACTACCTCGTCGAGGACGGATTCAGTGAGTAGC
>BCLF01000030.1:1566410-1586533 GCA_001602275.1 Zoysia japonica | reverse complement strand
GCGTGGCCGGAGCCGGACGCGGAGGAGGAGACCGCGGCGACGCGGTCGAGCTGCGCGAGGTGCGGCTTCGCGGCAGCAAACGCGTCCGCCGCGGCGGCGTCGAACGGCGTGGCCGTCGCTTTCGGCCGCGGGAGGAGGAGGAGGGACGAGAAGATCGGCAGCGCCGGGAGGGTCCGCTTCGCGGGCCGGGCGGGGGCGGACGGGTACAAGAACGCCGCCTCCAGCTCCCGCCTGCGCGGGTGCTGCACGGGCAGCGACGACGACGACCACGAGGAGGAGGAGGAGGCGGACGGCGACGCCGTGAAGGGCAGCAGCGGGAGCTCGAACAGCACGACGAACGCGAAGTACCCCGCCGCGGCCGCGAGCAGGCCCCCGCGCACCACGCGCTTCTTCCGCGGAGCCGCCGCCGGCGGCCGCATCGCGGCGGTGGAAGGGTCTAGAACCCGCCGCGGAAGAGAGAGAAGCAAACAGGCGGAGAGGTAGCCGTTTTGCGGGGCCGAGGGGGACGCGTGCGGGTGTCCCGTACTAATAACCCGAGAGGCGTGGCGGGCGTGGCGGCGGTGGCCCACACAGCCACCAGCGAATGGTCCGGGCCGTACGGCAGGGTCACTGCGACGCGGGCCCGGGCCACCGCGGAGGATCAGCGACGCGGCGTCTGTTGGATGAGGTAGGATGGAAAGTGCGATCGCTTGCCGGTTTACTCGCCAACAATAATTTGAAAATCTTCTGTTTCCCCGGCTGGTGCTCCGTTCCGTTCCGCGCCGCCGATTGCCTTGTTCGTGTCAACGAACACCGAGCGACGCGGCGACGGACACGTCTCGGATTGGATGCATGGTGGACACGTCTCGGTTGGTGGAACCCGCGCCGTCGCGGGCGCGCACATGCACACCCTGGTCCGACGTCGCCGGGAAAGCGATGAGCCGCGCGGCTCCTTTCGCCACGTCGCTCGGAACGAAATTCTGTCTCCAGGCATTAGCAGCGCTGACAGTGGATTCAGATTCATCTTTCAGAACCTGCTAAACGTCTACTTACCTCTTTTATAAATACTTGTCAGTTTTAATTTTTTTATAAATTTTTTGACCGCTTATTTTATTTAAAAAATTTTGACATATAAATATAAAAAATATATATTATCAAAGTATATACGATGACAAATCATATGATGTTATTTATAAATTAACTAACGAAATAATTTTAAAATTATAATTAATTAAAACATAAATAGTAAAAATCAAAATTGTCAAGTATTTGTAAACGGAGTTAAGTATGTGTTGGAGTACTGCAGAGCATATGCGTCGCCGATCAACGCTTTGACACTGATCACACTGTCACTAATTCTAGTAAAACATTAATAACCGAAGAAATACCCGCAGGCACCTTCGGAAATACTACAATAGGAAGTTCCGCCTCTGCCCCATGCTGTACCGCATATTTTTATAAGCAAAAAAAAAAAAAAAATAGAGAGCGGTGCAGCATAGTTTAGCAGCCGTCCGGCCGGCGCCGCGAGCAAGAGCCAAGAACACAGGGTGGCACCATCCCTTTCCCCGGCGCGCTTGCTTGCCAAAACGCCATCCATCCACCGATGGATTATAGGATGACGGGTCCGATTGTTAATCCCGGAGACCATGATTGTTAATCACCGAGGTTAGCGCTAACTGGATTCGTGGTGGCGTGGGCCTGGGAGGGAAGGGAATCGAAGCGCCGAGTCAGAAGAAAGGTGTTCGGCGCGTGCGGTGGCGCCATCTGGAGGAGAAGGCTGTCGCCAGACGGGCAGCAGGTTCGATTCTCTCCAGTTTCGGGGTATTTTCAAAGAAAAAATTGTAAGATTCATCGTTCTATAGAAATCTGCACTGTATAAGCATTTGTTTCACAGGAATGCACAAAGGAATTTAGTAGGAATACTATTCACACCGGCTGGTTTAAAAGAAATTCCACGAGAAAAAAAAACATCCACTCCAACCTCATTGTTTCGCTGGCTCACGCCTAAGATCGGGGCAATTCTGCTGTCATGCTCGTCATCTGGTACAGGGCAAGAGAAACAGGACACAGAACATGACAAAAGCATATGCATTAATTAAAATAATACACTATTAATTTAAATCTTCACATTTAAAATTCTTTTATTTTTTCTGTGCTCATCCAAACATCAACTTTGAAAATTTTTCTATATTTTTCATTCCTCTGTTTTATATATACAATTTTAGACTTCTTTTACATTGAAGAAAAAAATTTTATTCATATATTTTTTTCTGTAAAATTGAATTAATTTTTGTAAAATTCCTATAAAATAAAGGAGCTTCTATCCTACTCTTACAATTTTTTTACTGTGTTTTTTCATTTGTGTGTTCCAAAGGAGTCCTTGGACGGTGGCAGGGCGTTAAGGGATTGTTCAATTGCATTACCATTTTTTTTAAGTCCCTCAACATGATATTTAAAAGTAAAAAAATGATAGGAGTATAAAAAATGTCACGAGGACCGAGACATCTGATGGTGACTGGATGGTTTAGGAATCAGACATTTGGAGCGAGAGCATCTGATGGTGACTACTACTAGTCTAGATGCTTTGACGACGCCTGAAAACGCGGGACGAAGAGAGTGCCATACATGACAACTGACAACGAGGCGGAGATCATTGTTTCACGTTTCACGCAAACAAGGCCCCACCAGTAGGTGCAGCCCACAACGGATACCACATCCTCGGCGATTTTTGGTGACATTATTATAATAAATAAATATATAAATATATTGAATAGATAATAAATAAATATATAAATATATTGGATGGAGACTTGGGATCCACGGGTAACAACAGCGACGCACATGGGGAGCAACTGGATATGCAATGCACCATACAAACGTAATGATTCCATACAATCAGAAATGCTGTCTCGACGATGTTCCGTTTACATCATCATTAATACGAGAACAAATCGAATCCACAAGATTATCTGTCGAGATGCTTTGCTCTGGAAAATACGATGCTAAGAGATTTCGAAGCGTACATTAGCATGAGACCACACGCCTAGAACGAGGCGCAACGTCAATGGCATAATAAACACTCAAGAACAACACCACAATAGTCAGTGTTGGTAAATAATCTATGGGCTGGAAAATTTACATCTTGGTATGACATCGGACCAAACACGGCGAATCGGCAGTCAGGTGTTACCGCAAGATGATCACCAGCAGCAGTTGAATAAAAGAATGATAAAAAAATCAACAAAAAATCAACGACGACAATAATTTAAAAATAGAAAAAATGCAATGTAAATGTCATATCCACGGCGGTTGGTGTATGGACATACCTTGGCCGTGGTTGTCCGCGATTTCAAAATGCTCATATCCACTAGCAAAACAACTGCAAGATATCGTTGTCTCGAAAACCACTAGCATAAAAAATATATCCACATCAAACACACGGAAAATGACTCTAGACTGCATAATCAGGGCAAAACACTGATGCGCCCTCAACACAAAAGGTCAAGTTGAGTTTTACCCCGACTAGATACCAAGGGCAAAATTCACAAACTCTAAACAAGTTCTCATCATCTTTACATCACATGGGAACAAAATGGCGATTCCTTGTTTCAAAAGATAATAACATCGCACCTCAGTCACCAAAATCTTAATCACCTTACATCACATTTTAGCGTGCAGAAGCAGAACCCAACCAATACAGTCATAAATAAGCACACCGCAATGACAGACTTGGCACACAAACTATGGGAAGAAAAGCACAAAAGGTACAGAATATGAACATACATCCCCATGCCAGTACCATGCCCATATGTAAAGCAGCAATCAGAGCATAAAAAGGTGTGAGCTGTATGTATGGCAGCTAACCCATGATTAGTATTTTTGAAACAAAAGCAGCAGCAAACTCTCTTTGTGCTAGCAGCCCTCAATTAGATTCCACTAGATAGAAGTCTATTAATCACAAACCTTGTTACTCTGCGTATTCGAGAAAAATCGTTGGTACTAGCAACTCTGCCTATTCATGCTCAAGGTTACTGTGAATTGCACAGTTCAATGTAAGCATTGAACTTTCGAAGAATCCATTGTGCACAAATGCTTACCATAATCCAAGAATAGCATCAGAAGCGGAGTTCTCACACCACAGAAAAGCTCTGGTACTAGAGAACTGACAAATCAACCTTTCTTATACTCTTCAAAAACCAACTCCTATGCAAATGTTATGTGTTCAGTGGTGGCTGACCAAACGCATGCATGGGGTTTGTTTTGTTATACTTGTCATAAGTAAAAAGGACATAATGGCGCGAAAGGGTCATAGATTGGGAACTATGCTTGAAGGAAAATAATAATAATAAAGGTTGTCTCCAAAAGAGTTGATGTCTAGGTTTGCATATATGTGATGCTTAGCAACGTGTGACATTGAAGTACAGTGCTGGTTTCAATAGCCTAAAGGTTAAATAGCATGTATTATAGTGAGTTAAAATGGGTTTCCTCCTTTTCTTTTGAAGATGAAAGAAGCAAAGTATGTCTACTAGAAACATGATAATGGAAAAAGATGTGTGACAATATCGGACTGAATCCTAGAGATTGCCCTGTCACCTAGTGAGTTGTTTACAGTAGCTTATTCATGTATGAGGCATGTTTGAAGTAGAAATAACTTGATGAACTTTCAATCCTACATAATTACAGATAAATTTCTCGGGCATCTCTAGAACACCTCAAAATTCTACCTATATGATCTGGAGAGAGTAGGAATGCACGATTACTGTTTCTCTATCAAGCCCACTGTTGCACCTAAATAGGGTTAGCTTTAATTTAACCAGGGAGTTTCAGCATATCAGTCTCTAGAAGGACTAATTACCATCATGACATATATATTAATAAATCCTGAGCTATGAAGAACAATGGTCAGACCTTCTATTTGTTGATTAAATGAGCCTGTCACTATGGATGAGGTTCTAAGCTACTTATTCTGTGATTGTTATCTCCCATTGCAACACTCTGGTCTTCCCTCCAGCAACTTTTGCCACATGCATAACATCAGCCTTGGAGATTGGTAATGTGCAGTAAAATAATCATCGATGCATCCAAACTGACAAAATTTCGCATTGTTAATGTATTCTGTAGGCCTTGTCCTATTGAACTGCTCAACCCACAAACCCATGCTCACATCTTCCATTTTGAAGAGCTGCATAAAGACGAATAGTCAGCCAGATGTCTTTTTTATAGAAATTTTGTGACAGTTGATGTTACAACCTATTGGCCTAATAGACTTCACAGATAAAGAATAACCACATAAAGTTTGACCCTATAACCTATTAGCCTATAATAAAAAGGTACTAATATATTTTTTGTTGTGATGGTATTGTGGAAAATTGTGAAGATTATATGTTTTTACCCTCAAAGTTTGATTTGTGAATTCTGACATGATAAAATCTGCAATATTCGATGATATAACATATCCAGGGCCATTTGCATATGGTGGATACACCTCTTCAGGCCATTCCTGTGAAGTAAGAACAAACATTTAGCAATGTCAAGATTGAATGCAGAAAGGTCCGAGTAGCGTCAACAAGGAGGATAATATATCAAACATCGTCATAAACTCTGTAACCAACTAAATCAACTAGGACAACAGAAAAATTTCCAGCTTATGCTAAATTTTTGTTGTGTTCAGTATAGATGACCAAGTAAATATTTAGGGTTCATGATCACAACAAAGTACGCAACAACAACAACAACAAACAACAAAAAACAACAAAGCCTTTTAGTCCCAAGCAAGTTGGGGTAGACAAGAGATAAAATCCACAAGAACCAAAAAAGACAGTGAAATCTCTACTACTATAAAAGATTGTAGACGTGGTCAATCCCACCTCTTTAGGTGTCACAAATTCTATCTTTATTTTTGGTGTCAAAATTCTATCTCTAATGGAAAGAACAGTAGATCCATCCATCTCCATTCGTTTTCTGTTAGACCCCTCTCCACCCCCGCACCTCTGCACAGCGTTGTGCGTTGACACCAACTCTCATAGTGTCAGCGCATCGCTGTCCATGTCGAGAACTCCTAACCTTCGCGTAGCTGAGCAGCGACTCCAACACCCGTAGCGGCGACTCCAACTGCTATCATCCCTTTATCTCTACGGTGTCACACTTCAACTAAAATCCTAATCATGAGAAAGAAAATAGGAGATACATGTCGCAACAATACTTTTCTTTTCTGAACCTATTTAAACGCCACCTGTTACTTTCTTACCATCTCAGTACATCATCAGAATCTGTCTAGATATGAGTAAGTGGCGAAGGTCTATGATGCAGACTGACTCCTTTATTTATTCACTTGGGATTAGTTTTGGTTTCGTTCAAGTCAAAAAGGTATTGTGCAAAGGTTAAATTGGAGCAAGTATTATGTAAATTTGTTTTCGGTAGCTTAGCTTGTATTAATACAAGTTGTCATACTTATATCGTAGGAATTGTGTCATGTTTTTTATCCATAGCAAAGCGAGGATGCACCATATTGCTTTTCTGTATCGAAGAAAAATTGCATAATGTTGCCTTGCCCGTAGCGTAGCATGGGCACTCGGACTAGTAGAATGAAAAAAGAGGGGAAAAGAGAAAGCAACCTTCACCTCATAATTGCAACAGTTCATGATTGCGACAAATAATTTTAGATTTTTCTTCAAGATATAAAAAATAATAAAATGCTCCGATGCTACCATAAAATGTAAACCTACAGCTGTTAAATAAAATTATATAACTTTTACCTCATAACTGACAGCCCATTTTCCATGGCGCAATGGCCTGTGGTTATAATTGATCTTCCCTAAGTAAAGACTACTCCCACTTGGCACCTTCTTAATTTCAGTGATTACTGAGTCAAGTCTAACAAAAGTGTCATCATCGCACTTCATTATATATTTAGCAGAGATAACATTAACCTGATCAACCAATTTCAAAACTGTCAGAAAATACCATGATAAAAGCAAAGGTACTTCAAAAGAAGATTTAGTTCAAATATGGCAAATATTTCAAGGGTACCCCATAGTCACATATTGCAAGAGTCTTCAAAACAACAAAATCATAGCTGTCCAGGAAGGGAACAAAAACAATATCCCCAAAGAATTCTGCCTCCTTTTGCAACTCCATGTTCACTTCCTTCCTGCCATGCTGGAATTAAGAAAATAAATGAGATCAAGCTGATAAAACAAATGAAATAAGGTGAACATTTGGTTTCACATTACAGGTTTTACCAGTGCAACAAAGAAGCGTGCTACTACATTTGATGACTTATGGACAGAAGACATCCATGTCTTCCTCACACTCATACGTTCAGCAAAATGGTTGCCAGATGACAAGATGCCCATGAAAATGTCAACCGGATCATCAGGTAGAGGAGGGGCTTGCCAAGACTTCGAGAAGTCCAGATAACTCTGTGGCATAATGCTTGGATTTTTAGTGGGCAAGGACCCAGCAAACACTGATTGCACATCAAGGTCTCCATTTAATGACAAGCCTGTTGCATCCTCAAGCGCAAACCCCTGCAGAGGCCACAAGAGAGAAGGCTAACTATCCAACAAAAACACTAATTCTAATTGTTATAAACAAGAAATACATTCACCAACACTAGTCACAGAATACATGAAGCTGGAGGAACATTTGAACTTACAGTGCGATAAGGAAATGAAGTCACATGTCGCCCATCAACGCTCACATGGTAGCCTTCCAAACCAGCAGTGAGAGTAAGAACAAAGAGCCGGCCCTCAACAAAAGGATATGGCCAATCAAACTTGACCTCCTTCTTCAGCCCAACAAGTCGATTCATCCACCACGCCGTCCTCGATCCCTCAGAACCTTCATCACCTTCTCGAATCCACTTCTCGCACTTAACCAGCCCATCCACTGCAAAGTCAATCATTCATTCAGCACGTTCAAACACCACAATTCACCTGAACTCACATGACTGAAATTAATGAACTGACAGCGGTCCCCAACCAGTCTCCTCGTCGGTGCGGGACCTCCATCCCTCGCAGCGCTGCGAGGTGCCCCACTGCATCCTGTAGCAGGTGTTCTGCTCGATGACCGGTCGGCCGCTCCAGTCGCCGCGGAGGCGCGGGTTGAAGTGGAGGATGCGGGGCGGGTCCTCCCCGTCGACCGTCTTGAGCCCCTGCAGCTCCAATATGAACTGCGACACCATGATCGGGCCTTCTCCCTCCCTCAGGGCCGCGATCATTGGGTTCCGCTCCGCGTGCGACGGCCGGGGTGTCGCAGCCACCGTGACGTGGGACCCCAGCGCGAGCCCGCAGGGGAGCTCCACAACGCCGCCCCTCTCGCGCAACTCTTCGGCGTTCAGCGCGATCGACTGCGGGCACTTGGTGGCGGAGCTCGCCCCCACATGGCCGGAGGGCCGCGTTAGGGTGGCGGCCGCGGCGGGGCCGAGGTCCTCGAGCTCCGCTAACGCGAGGGAACCCGCAGCGACGGCGTCCGACAGGGATCGGCGGAGCGCGCCGGAGCTGGGGGAGTCGACGAGGCGGAGGTCGATCCCGGAGGAAAACCGGGATAGCCGGTTCCGGCCGCGCGCCGACGACGAGCCGGAGAGGGATGACGGACGTGGCACCTTGGAGGGGCGCGCGGGTGCGCCGCGCCCCACACCGCCTTCGGATAGGTGGAGCTTCTGGGCGCCGCTTCCGCTACCAACCCCACCGGCCCCGCCGCCGTCGTCAATGGATGGGGTGGACAGGAGCGGCGACTCGAGTAGGGCAACGAGGAGAGCGTAGAGGACCAGCACTGCCGCCAGCACCTCGATCGCGCACCGGCGGAAGGACCCGCCTCCCGTCGCCGCCCTCGGCATCGCTTCAAAGCCTTAGCACCCTTCCCCAACTCGAAGGCACCGAGCTCTCGGTGCAGGGGAGAACGGCGAGGAGGGGGGAAGAGGAGGAGGAGCGGGTGATGGTGTACTAATAATGTCAAATGCGTAATTAACTAAACGTGCAATCTTTGGAAGCTTCGCTGATTAGGGGAATGGAATTAAATTAGCCGGCGGTGCCTGCGTGCGCGCGGTGTATGGGGTTTTTCGTGTCGCGGTGCGGCGGTTGGGGTAGGTGGGACCGTGGCGAAAGGGAAAGGGTTGGACGGAGTGTGTGGACTTGGTGTAGAGAACATTGTCGGATGGACGGCTGGACACACGTGGACCGAGGTAGGGCCAGGTGGCAGTGTGACTGTTGTTTTGCTGGCGACGATGCGGACGCCGTGACGTGGGAGGTGTGCGTCGCCCGAGGCACTGCTGTTTTTTCTTGGAGAAGAAAAAAAAAAGTTGAAGCAAGGCTCGAGGCAAATGTGTATCGACAACCTTATGGAATGTATTATTGTTTAGTTTAACCAAGTCAATGATACTGCCAAGGTAAAGATATATTTTCATTGAAGTTTGAAATGGTCAAACTTTACATTTTTGTCAAATTATGGTGAGATAAGGTAATCTCTCATTTTTAAATTGTTATCACAATTGATTTTTAACGTCATCTTTGACCATTTATATTATTTAAAATATTAGTTTTAATATTTAAAACTATAAGTCATGTTTAAATGTTTTAAATTATAAAGCAAATTATAGTACAAGATATAGTAGTTATCATATTTTTAAATAATATAAATAGTTAAATATGATATTAAAAGTGAACAACGATAATAATTTAGAAATGAATGGAGTATATTGTACCCAAGTTGTATCAATTTATTCATACTTTGAACGCCATATTATGTTGTAGCTAGCGGAAATGTATTACGGTGAGAAAGTTATTATCATTATTAAATTTGCAACGCTTTTCATGTCTTACATCCTATATATTGTCTCCTGATTGTAAATGTATTACAAATAAAAAGATTTTCTTTGAGTACGAATAAAGGTAAATTAAGGATGGTAAACGAAGAAGAGGAAAGGAAAATTAAAATTACAAAGCATCTAACCATTGATTTATCAAAGGGAGCTATTTCTTTTTTGATCCATGGGTAACCAAATTAACGAGAACTCGTTCATGAATATGGCCATGTTTGATACTGCTAGAACTCTTTCATAAATGTTCCTGCAGCCTCCTGTTATTGGGCATGTGTTATTGAATAGGAGTAGCCAATTGTTTCTAGTCATCCATTTGCTCAATGCCACAAAAATTATGAATTAATGGGGATATAAATTATAAATTAGTTTTACTTTATTAAGTTTAAAATGTGAAAATTCATATGATTTGATTTATCTTAAAATGTTTTTATAAAAGTGTGCACATATCATATTTTATAAATATTTTTTAGAAAATAAAAGTTAATGTTATATTTTGAAGACTATGTCGTTGTTCAAAACGACTTACTCTTTTAAAGGAGAAAGTACACTTCAAAAGCAAAGTGGAACTTAGAATCAATTGATTCCTTCTCATCTGTGCTTGATGTTGATGTCCAGAATAGTTTGCGTCATCATCAAGAAAAAAACTGTCAGGAAGTAGATAGTGACCGGTGAAATTTTCTTTTAAAATCTAGCACGTTATTATTCCTCGATGTCATCGCATTCGCAACAGCTCATGGAGTGTTGCCGGCGTCCGCTCTTTTGTCGCTCGGTCGAGTGAGATGAGACTGTCGTTTGCGTTGTTGTTATCAGAGTCCTTGATCATGTCTGCAGTATTGACAGGCCCCCGCCATGGCTCGACCCAGTAGTTGCTAACACGGCGAGCGGACGACGCGGCGACGCAGTATATAGACAGGCCCCGGCCGTGGAACGCACGCCCTGCTTCCAAAATTTCATCAATTTGTTTTTTAAATTTTGAAATTCGAAGGAGCGTTGCGCATGGAAAATTGCTTCATGCCATGGCGGGGGCTGACCGCCTCCGCTGAGCGTCACATCATGAATCCACAGGTCTCTGTTTCATAAGAAGCTAAACACCATTGCTTAGAGAAATTTTAGCGATGGTAACCGTACGCTTTCTCCGCAGCCCGTAGGGACGTCAGATGAAAAAAGGGCCTGCCGGCCCAATGAAAGTTGAGGTAGCCCGGCCCAAACTTTCTTCCAAGTGCAGCACAGCAAAACGGAGCCTTTTCTTTTTTATAATGACTTTTTATTTTAAAAAAGTAACTACTCGAACTCAATTTTAAAACAATGCAGGGCGGCAGTTCTTAGTCAAAATTAAAAATCCAATTGTTTCGAGTACACAAAATGCTCGCTGTCATTGATATTAATATTTGCCATTGTAAATGGAACCTGTAGCTATCTTTTTTAGTCTTCAGCTGTTATTTCAGGATCTGCACCAACCTTTTTTTCTAGTCATCCTAACATTGTGATTAACAATTCACAAAAATAGAGATCGGTAGATCGACCCATGATGGCGCACATGATTAAGAGCCAAAGATGCAGATAAGCCACAGCGAAAGTACCTGAACTCGAGTGACTACCAAGGAGGCCCTGTCAACGAGGCTCTGTTTGGGTCTGCGACTAATTGTTTACCGACTAAAAATTAGTCTCTTTATTTTCAAACGGGTGAACTAACAGCTGAACTAATTATTAGTTCAATTATAGACTAATTGTTTTTTAATTAGTCCGTTCGAAGGGACTAGGAAGGACTAATTAACCCTTTTCTTTTTTTTTTTTCCAGATTCCAACTTGGAAGCGAGTCTTTTTTTTATGGATTCCAACTCGAAATCACCGTGTCTTTTTAATCTTCAACCTACCGTTCTACTTCGTCCTACTTGGAATTGTTGTGTACAGAACTATTTAAATTTTTTCTTTTTGTATGCTTTGATCTCTCGGTCACGTGGTTTTAAAAATTGAAAGAATTTTCACACTATAATGTAAGTATTTTTTTATTGTAGCTATAGATGTTGAACCAATTTTGTCAATTATTTGTGTTAAATAATTTATTCATTATGTTCATCTGATTACACTATAATATATTTCTGTTAAAGAAATGGTTGGAATAAATTATAGAAAATGGTGGGAACACTAGAAAAAATTTAAATACATGGCGAGAAATACAGCTAGCGAACTAACAATTACTCCCTCCATTCCAAAATATAATTCCAAAATATAAGCATTCGTAGGATTAGTCAAAGTCAAACTTTTATTACTTTAACTATTAATAATGTATAACTAATAATGTTTTGTCATACAAAAATTATATTTTTTGAATTCATTATGAAATAAGCTTTTATAAAAAGTATATTTTTACATTAAAAATTATGTAATTTTTTTGATATTATTTGTAAAAGTTAAAAAAAATTGACTTTATCCAAACCTAAAAATACTTATAGTTTGAAACAAAGGGAGTAGCCATGAATCTAAACAGTCACGAGGCTAACAATTAGTCAGGACAAATAGGAAATTTTATTGCACGATGCCTAGGTCATGAACATGCCAATAGTGGTGGAGGGTCATATAAATATCCGTACCATGTATACTTTCACTTATGCGGAGTATTTAGTTCACAGGTGAAGTGCTAGATTCGCGGAAGCACATCACCTTTCCTGATGATCAGTTAATGTTCATCATATTATATTAATCGATGATAGTCCTGCAGATGGAATACATACATTGAACTGACACCAAAATAGCATACGGATACTTTGTGCTCTCTCTATTTTTAAATTATTAAACATTAACTTTGATCATTCGTTTTATTAAAAACATTTGATGAATATTATAAATTTTGTTATAATTTACTTTATTATCAAAGTAGTAGTTAGAACTATGAATTATAATTTTACACATTTGAATTAATTTTTTAATAAAACGAATGGTTAAAGTTGATATATAAAGTCAATGGTGTTAATAATTTAGAAATGAAGGGAGTATACGACAACAAAGGTATAAAATATTATCTTCTTGTTTTTTTTGTATTAGGTAAGTGTCCCATATAGAAAAGCACCCGCAATGTTGATTCCATATTTCGTGCTGATCTGGATCGCAAGGCTGCTCCAGTGTGTTTTCGTTTTATTAGAGGGATCCCAAGCTGAATATAAAAAGGATAAGAAAGATGTTCTCTTATCTTCTCATTTTTGTTGCATGGCAGGAATACGAGGAGGCGTGGGAGCAAAATATTCTTTTTTCGATCAGTTCGACTCAAGATAAAGAGGTGAATCACAGGATCTGTTTGCATGGTTCGAATGCTGTAATGTATAAATTGAACCGAATAGCGTATTCTCTCTACTCACGGTTCGGTTTGGGACTACGTTGCATGTGACCTGAATGTTTGGCTAAATTTGACTAAAAATCTCAAAAAAAATTATGGCAAGATACTATTTGAAATTACGAAAAGGGCATGAGCATGGGTGTGTCGCTAGAACGCATGTGTGCGCCTACATCACATGCATGGTCACAATATATTTTACTATGAGCTTGCAATTTCTGGCATTAAGCAGGATGGTTAACAGATCAGGCAATTTGACCAAATGAAATCAACTAATAAAACTTTCAGTGGATACTCCAAAAAGTGAGGAGTGAAAACGGCAACTAGAGCAACAGCATTCAGGCATCAGCCCTTCAGCAGATCAGGTGCGCGATGAACAATAATGATTCGTCAGTTCATATCCTCACTGATAGGATCGTAGGACAGGGCGAGCAGTTCCTCCAGGTAGTCTGGCCCCAGGTCCTCAAGCTCCAGCACGCCAGAAGCGGCCGCCTGCTTCTGCTTGCCGTACCCACTGCAAGTCGCCGTGATCTGGGCCTCGCCAGCTGCCTTTTTGCCCTTGGGCGACCTCTTGCGGATGCAGTGGCGCCGCTTGAGTGCCAGCACCGGCGAGTCTCCAGCGGCGGCGGCGGCGCTGAGCCCCAGATCGCGCAACGTCTCCTGCACGAGCCGGACGGGGAAGTTGCGCACCGCGCCGGGGCCGCGCATGGAGTACGCGGCCTGGTCGTAGGCGAGCGCGGCGGCCTCCGGGGTGTCGAAGGTGCCGATCCACACGCGCTCGCCGTTGCGCGTGGAGTCCCTGATCTCCGCCGCGTACTTGCCCCACGGCCGCCTCCGCCCCCCGACCAGCGCCGCGTCTGCGTCATCGCCGTCGCCGCAGTTCGGTTGCACTTGCAGGTGTTGGTCGCCGCGGCTCGATCCGTCGACAATGACGTTGGCGTGCACCGTTGCGGCGGACGAGGAATGTGCACCGGTGAAGGCCTCCGTCGCCCAGCAGGACGCTGCTGATGGCGCGTAAGTCGTCGAAGCACTAGACCTGGTGGTGGTGGTGGTGGTGGTGCAGATGGAGGCGGCTCCCATGAGGGCGCTGAACTGGTCCAAGTCCACGTGGCCGCGGTGGTAGTCGTCAACGCCGCCGCCAAACTGAAGCTGCTGCTGCTGGTAGTGATGGTGATGTGAAGGAGAGGACGACGGCATGGACGACGAGACCCAGCCCGCGGGGGAGGACTGATGATGACTATACCCGCCACCACCGTACTGCGGTGAAGCGTACACGGAGGAGGGCTGGTGACCACCGGCGGCCGCCACCGTAGTGTTGGAGGGGTATGAGGTCTCGTGGTAGCATGGGAAGCTGTAGTGGCTATAGGCGCCGTGCACCAGTGGCTGCTGCCCCTCGTCACAAGAATGCCCAAAGGGTCAGCATTGCCGTAGTACTTAGGGGCGGAGCCAGCCGGAACAAACGCTCGGGTCATCACTGTGAAGGCACCAGAGTCTCCTTTTTGTGCAACAGTGATCTACAGTGATTTTCATTGGTTTTTGCAAAAAATCGATGGATCAGCTGACCCCGACAAAAGGCCCTGGCTCCGCCCCTGTTCTAATACTGGCAGTTGCTGAAATGAGGCTCCATGGATCCCGACCTCACTCTCGGGTCGGTTAACACAAACTGTTGAAACTAGCTATTAGGGTGCTAAAGATGTGTTAGACCACAATGCAAGTTACCCTTGTTATGCTGCCGGGCAAGCTACTTATATATATACACATAGTTATCATTGAAGGGGTTATTTAATCACTTAATCAAGAAGCTCTCTGGGAGAATATTATTCAACTAATCACAGCGCTTAAGCTGACGGGATACTCTCAGGTTGTCTCCGATCCATGGTCGAATGGTTAATGCCACCGTCGATTCGACCGACAGGATGCCACCTTCACCGGGGACAACTCCAGAGCCCTATCTTTTACTGATTTTGGTGGGGGGTGAGTATCATATTGTAAGAGAGAAGTAAAGAGAACTCATGAGCACCTGTGTGAATGCAGGGTTTGTATGGAGGGAAACGCCGCAGAATTGTCATCCAAACGGCACCTAGGGTGATAAAAGGGCCGAGCGCGCAATCCTTTTACAAATTTTTTTCGGCTTTTATTAAATCTTAGTTCAAAAATAAATAAAAATTAAAATCGATTCTAATCTGATCCGTCTCTCACTAATTTTAGTTTATTTTTTTTAGCTCATTTTCTCCCGCACCATGGGTACCAATAACGATCCCTCCTGTGTGGATTGTTGCATGTGTCATGCAGATATACAGTAAGTCACGTACTCTCTCTTTTTCTAAGTTTGATGTCGCTGTTGACTTCTAGCATCAATTTTGACCGTTTATTTTATTAAAAAAAATTAGATCGAATATGTAAAATTTTAAAGAGTAAATTTCACAAACCTACAGGTATTTTAGCAATATTATCATAAAACTACATATTTAACGTATAATTTCATAAAACTACATATTTGCTACAGTAAATTTCAAAAGTATTGCATAAAATCTGTAGTTTTATGATAAATTAGATATAAAATCTGTAGTTTATGATAAATTGGATACAAAACCTGTAGTTTTATGATAAATTAGATATAAAATCTGTAGTTTTCTGAAATTATAGTTTAAATCTGTAGTTTTGTGATACTATTGATAAAATACATGCAGTCTTGTGAAATTTACTCAATTTTAAATTGTGATTCAAATAACTTTAATGATCGATAAATCAAACTATAATATTTTTTTAAAAAAATTAAATAAGACGAGTGATCAAAGTTGAAGTTGGAATAACTACATCAATTTAGAAATGAAGGGAGTAACTTCTACCATACTGCTTAATTATAATTAATGACATGGAGATCGAGCCCACATGAGAGTGGCTGGTAATGCATTGGTGTTACTACAGAGGGCTCGGGCTCCCTCCATAGGAAATCATCTTTTGTGCACCGACGTCGACGGTTATCTCAGTACTACAAACTGGATGGAACCTTTTAGCATTGATCTATATCGTCATGTTAACGCCGTGTCACTCTAAACAACTTTAAATTCACGCCAAACATGTAAACTTAACTAGCTGGGTTCATAGTTGACTTTATTATCAAAGTAGTTAGAACCATGCATTACAATTTTGTACATTTGAATTAACTTTTTGAGTCCTGCCGATTATGCAAAATCTGTAGTTTTTTATAATTTGCTTTATTATCGAAGTAGTTAGAACCATGCATTATAATTTTATACATTTGAATTAATTTTTTGAATAAGATGAATTGTCAAATTAATGTTTGAAGTCAACAGCGACAATAATTTAGGAACGAAGGGAGTACTCCCATCATTCCAAAATATAAGCTTTTTTAGGTTTAGTCAAAGTTAATCTTTTATCATTTTAATCATTAATAATATATAATTAATAATGTTTATCATATAAAAATTATATTTTTTGGATTCGTCATTAAATAAACTTTCATAAAAGAGTAAATTTCACAAAACTACAACTGGTTTGTTAAAACTATCACAAAACTACACATTTAACACATAGTTTCACAAAACTACAGATTTAGTGTATCCATACGTTACAAAACTACAGATTTAAGGAAGTGTATCATAAAACTGCATATTATGTGAGTTACAAAATCTGTAGTTTTGTGAAACTACCACTCACAAAATATGTAGTTTTTTGATAGAATTACTTAAATATGTAGTTTTGTGATATATAGATGCACTAAATTTGTAGTTTTCTGAAGTACTTTCTTAAATCTGTAGTTTTATGATAATTTTGCCAAACTAGTTGTAGTTTTATGAAATTTACTCTTCATAAAAATTATATTTTTATATTAAAAATTATGTAATTTTCTAAATATTATTGGTAGAACTTAAATTTTTTTGACCTTATCCAAACTTAAAAATGCTTATATTTTGAAACGGATGTAGTATTATATTTTTTAAATAAAATGAATGGTCAGAGTTAATATTAAACATCAACGGTGTTGATATTTTAAAATTGTAGAGCTTCGCGGAAGCTTCAATCGGCACTCATCGCGATCCAATTTCAAGCAACTCTACACGTTCACCGTTCCTAACCAAGAAGAAGCCACATGATCATTGCTACCAATTGGCACCCAACATGCTCCTATTTATAATCAATAAACAGATGCAGAGTTCTGATAGCACTATAAGTATCGCTGCAAGTTAGGTTTCTCTGCAATCGCGTCGCCCATTGCACCACAACAAGCTCGCAATGGCTGCAAGCTCGAGACTTGTAACTCTTTGCCTCCTTGTCCTGATCTTGTGCATCGGACTAGTCCATGCTGCAAGGGTGTCCCCTACCTGGTATGATAGTAGTCCTCGATATGGATTCAACCCAGGGGAAGGAAGCAGCCCTTCTTCTGATTACAAATTTTTTTAACTACGACGAGTCACGAGCACAGCCATAAAAAATCAGTTTTTTGGGATCCAAAATGATACTCCATCTGTTCTGAAATTATTGTTGATGCTAGCTAGTTAAATTAACCAGCTAGCAACAAATTAAAGTTTCAGAATAGATGAAGTAGTATTGTGTATTGTCTTACAGCTTTTCTGGTTTTTTATGTGTTTTATCTGTACTTTATGTACTTGTTATGCAGCGATGATCTAATTAAGTTTATTGTAAAAGTACCTGTATTAATAAGGGTGGTATGTGCCGCTTGTAACTCTTTCCTTTCCTTGCTGAGATTGTTGTCGTTTGCCCACTACACATAGGAGACATTCAAATCAACTTGGGTCTTGTATCGAGTGCCAGAAAAATCCCCATTCCTGCTACCGTTCTTTCATCTTAAGCTTCAGTTAACCGAATTTTCTCCCCATCCATTTTCCTATGGATGTGGTGAATATTAATTGTGTGTTAGTTTTTTCTTGAAAACAACATGATAAAAAAATATATTCCAATGAAAATTTAACACATCGTGGGAACACCAAACACGCATGATAGAAGGGGCCGGTGGGAGAGAAGCCGCGTCCAGTGACCGCTAGGGCCAGAACTGAGGAGGCGGCTGAGGTCCTTGTGTGGTAGGCGCAGCAGGATCCCGAAAACGGTATCCGGGGTGGGGGGAACGGCGGTGTTGGAGCGAGGTGGCAAGGGTAGGCGACATTGCAGACTTAAGTGAAGACTAGCATCGCATCGATGCGCTCTACGTCACGAACAGAGCAAAACGATACAATTAACATTCAATATAGAAAGACAATGTAACATTTTCGTTTTCCGATAAAAAAAATATAACATGACATAAATTCATTACGATACAGGTAAAATAACATGGATAATTCAAAAACATATTTTATGAATATATTGATTTCATCAAAGAATTATTCATATAATTTAACAAAAAATTTGCTTTCCCGTGATACAAGAAAGGTAAGACCGAATATTTTCTGGCAGTACCTTTCTTGCCTCATTCCAATTAGATGCTAATAATTGAAACAAAAATTCTCTTCGGAGCGTTATACTATTATGTACACACGCAATATAATAATAATGTAAGCAATGAATGCAAAATTAAATATATACATTTTTATCTTCTATTCTAATATAGGAACTTATAGTTCATAGAGAAATCTGACGTGAAGTTGAATATACAACAACTCATACAGGTTGACATGTATTATTGGTAATCAAATAAGAATGATTGTCTAACAATGAGATCGCCATTTGGTATGTTGGCAACTCGTAGAAATGAGAGTGATTGTATTATCGGTACTAATTGACGATACAATGAAGTAAAAGATAGAAACTCGTAGTACCGTACTATGAGTCACTATAATATTACTATTCAAACTTATTAGATTAGAAATACGGGCAAAGACAAGATAAGAGTTACCGTACCTTAACATGAACTCGTAGTTCATCTCTCCACTCTAGTCCTCCATCACAGCTAGTACTTGATGTCCTGATAATTGACTGCTAAATTGTAATACTACATATAAAATTTATAACAATAATATAAATAATAAAAATAACTATTTCGGGTACTCGCTTTTGCAAATCTCAGCAAGATGCCTCCCTAGATCGAAAGGAATATACTGGCCATTAGCTCCAACTTGTTACTTCATACTAAACATAAAAGTAAACCACAATTATTGTCTCATTAGTATTGCCCTTAGTTACCTGTCACCACTCCAAGATTCACTGCAAAGCGATTGTATGATTAGTGTAAAGATGAGGCCAATCAGAATCACCCGAAGGAGATAAAGAAAAAGGAAAGCCAATGAGTACCAAAATTGAAGTTTCTTGGACAAACAGCTAGCAAAGTTTGGTTCTCCTGACTGATAAAATGTACCTCGTATCTGTGATTTGCTCCGGCTTGCAGATCCGTTTCCACTGTTTTAGTTTGAAGAAAATGTTAGAAATGTGTGTTTGCGCATATAAATTTATGTGTGTTTGAGGGGGGTAAGAGGCACTCACAGTTTCCAGGGTACGAGGGGCAGCCGCCGGAAGACTATCCAAACGATTCAAGCAAAGGGAGACCTCGCAGAGATGACGTGGCGAAGATTGAGGAACGAGTCGTGTCGGAGGCAAGGCGGCGAACCGCAGACGCAGCGGCGGTGGCCAGGAGGTATGGCGGTGGTGGCCGGGGCATGGAGGTGGTGGCCGCCCTGTGTGGGAAGGCGAGTCACGGGCCGGGGCGAAGGCGAGGCAACGGGGCCCGAGGCGTGGCTGTGGTGGTCGGGGAGTGGGTAAAGCGGTGGTGGCCGAGACGAGCGCGGTGGCGGCCAGGGCGGCGGGGGCCGAGGTGTGGAGGTGGTGGCCGCCACGTGCGGGAGGGCGAGTCACGGGCCAGAGCGACGGCAAGGTGGTGGGTATCGGGGCGTGGTGGTGGTGGCCAGTGCGTGAGCGGGGCGGCGGTGGCGGTCAGAGCAACATCTAAGAAGAACGACCGACGTGAAACACAGATTTCTCACGAGAGACGGGGAAGGAGGTAAAAGGATTGACAGAAGTCTGAAG
>BCLF01000030.1:1550610-1566107 GCA_001602275.1 Zoysia japonica | reverse complement strand
GCGTGGCTGTGGTGGTCGGGGAGTGGGTAAAGCGGTGGTGGCCGAGACGAGCGCGGTGGCGGCCAGGGCGGCGGGGGCCGAGGTGTGGAGGTGGTGGCCGCCACGTGCGGGAGGGCGAGTCACGGGCCAGAGCGACGGCAAGGTGGTGGGTATCGGGGCGTGGTGGTGGTGGCCAGTGCGTGAGCGGGGCGGCGGTGGCGGTCAGAGCAACATCTAAGAAGAACGACCGACGTGAAACACAGATTTCTCACGAGAGACGGGGAAGGAGGTAAAAGGATTGACAGAAGTCTGAAGATACCGTGACACGAAAATAACAGATACAAAAGGTGACACAAAAATAACAGATAGAAAAGGTCACACAAAAAAGATGAGACCGTTTATATTAGAAGAGATGATCCTATGAATATTCTTGATAGACTATTGTAACAGTTTAAGCTCAAATACAGCACATGCCTATGCACATGCTGTGTAGCCACACCTAGGTAGTAACCCACTTACATTTTCGTTCTCACTTCGCGTAAAAGTGTTAAACTGATGTTACTATGCTTTGAATTCTTGTCTATTTATGTTAGTTCATTCATTTCTGAAGTAGCAAGGGCTTGTTCGGTTTAAGAGTAGGATTCGTTCTACTTGGATCAAACAAATCCATTTAATTATTCATGAAAAATTCTATTAGAATGGGAATGAATCCTAGCTTATACTTGCAATTTGTCTTCCACAACGCGGTTTCATTCCATAGGGTATGAGGTGTGGTTTCGTTCCTTGTCATAAAAGGAGGAAAAATAGGCATAGAGTGGGTTTCATTCCCATCTTAAAAAAAATTCATTCCTATTCTAATAAATTTTTCATGAATAATTCAATAGATTTGCTTGATCCAAGTGGAATGAATTCTGATCAAACCAAACAAGCCCTAAGGTAGAAATAATTCTCATGGTTTTCCGTACACCACAAGTCATAGGAGTTAAACCCTTTTCCATGGATCTCACAGACTCCCACCCACAAAAAACTCAACGCCTGCAACTCACCCATACCAGAGACAGATGATCATGATCGATCCTCCCTGGGCACGTCATAAGTCAGTGCCAACATACGTGTTATGCCGTGACCCCGCAAGGTCCACGCACCATGCACACCGTATCTACATCCCTGACCTTACGCTCGTGTGACACAGCGAAGATCGACTCTGATACTATTCTGTAACAGCTCAGGTCTAAATACGACTATGTCCATGCAGACGCTGCATGGTCACGCCTACACGACAATCCGCTTACTCTTTCGTCCTTGCTTCGCCTAAAAAGGTTAGCCCGAGATTACTATATTTTGAGTCTTTAGCTATTTAACTTGGTCTATCTCTCTCTCTGAACTAGCAAGGTGAGACTAATTTTTATGATTTTCCCCACATCACAAGTCATGAAAGTTGAGCTATTTTCCATGAGCCTCACAGACTCCCTCCAGTTTTAAAATATTAACACCATTAAATTTTAACATCATCTTTAATCATTCATTTCATTTAAAATATTTACTCTAATGTGTGAGAGTATTAGTCATGTTTCAAATACTATTAATGATAAAATAAAGTATAACAAAAATATATATTTATCATATTTTTAATCAAATGAATAGTCAAAAATAATGTTAGAAGTTAATGGTAGAGCGGCAATTACCTTTAGAGATGTGTAAGGGTATTTTGCTCAATATAGTAAAGAAAAAACAAAAATAAAATGGCCCATTTTGAAGTAAAATATGAATTTAATGACAGACGGAACAAAGTAAAGTTTATAATCAAATTCGGTGAAAACCATATAAATCAAATCTAAAAGGATGTAACACACCAATTTGATACACCCTCCGTCCCAAATAAATATCTTTCTAGACTCTCAGATATCAATGGTTAACTTTTGTCTTATTTAACAAATTTTAAAAATTATTTACTTTACTATAAAATATTATATTATTAGAAATATCTTAATCATGATTTGTTTATTTTCATATATATTTTAAAAAAAATTAAATTAAAAAAATTATTAAATATTTATTTTTGAAAATAAAAAATATAATTATTTTAAGACGAAGAAAGTAGCAAATACTGATGAAAAGAATTCATAGTATATTAGATGATCCTGTTACAAATCAAATTGTCGTACTACTTCTGATTGGGCCGGACTTACCTGAAAATTCCAGCCCAGAATTTATTTAAGTGGATAGCCCGGTAAGCTGGAGGAGCCCGAGACGCAAACCCTCCAAATCCCCCGGCGCCGCGACAGTCGAGAGAAGCAAAGCGGTGACGAACAGCGCCGCCGCCGACGAACACCTGCCCATCCCCCATCGCCTCCTCTTGCAAGGTAAACCAGCTCGTATCCTTCATTCTTCTATATGAGGCAGCAATCCCTTTCCCTGTTCCCGTAATTCTGTTGTCCTGCACGTCTGAGTCTAATCTTGATTCCAAAATCCACTTTTTTGTAGTTGTAGCCGCCCCGCGATGTCGCTGCCGGGGCCGTCCGCCGTGCCAGCTCCGGGCAAGTCCGCCAAAATAACCACTGTGGATGGCATCCTGCCGAGGGAGCTGCTGTTCGAGGTCCTGCTGCTGCTCCCGGCCAAGGAGGTCTGCCGCGTCCGCGCCGTCTGCCCCTCGTGGAGGTCCCTCACCTACGACCCGATCTTTATCGCCGCCCACGCCGCCCGCCATCCCGGCCCGCTCCTCGCTGTGCCCGGCCATTGGAGGGGCGACGTCAGCGTTGATCTCGTGGAGCTTTCCGGCGACGTGGTCAAACGGATTAGCACCCCTACCAGGGGCTACGGGTACGCGGTGCTCTGCACGCACTTCGACTTTGTCATCATCAGCAGAGATTTCCACAGCGTCAGTATGCTCGAGCCCATCTCTGGTTCTATCTTCGCCATACCGCATGGCGTTGGGGAGGATCTCGCGCTCGCTGATCGCTCTTGCTACCCAGCCTGGTTTGCAATGGGGCAGGTACCTTCCACGGGATGCTACAAATTGCTTCGGATTGTTGAAGACTCAAATGGTGGAGCTCTTGCCTGTGAGTTATTCACATTTGGGGATGGGATTGGACACCAGGCAGGAGCTTATAACGATGGGATTGGGCAGTGGAAGAAGGTGGAGAGTCCCCAGGCTTATCTGGATCCAAGTTGCACTAGCGGCGTGGTGGTGAATGGGTCTGCTTATTTCCTTTTTGACCATTTTTTTCTGGAAGACGAAGATGACATCGAGACTGGGTGCATTCCTTCTTTTAACCTTGAGACAGAGAACTGGAGTGCCGATCTAGAAGGGCCTTTTGGCCACATTTTTGAAGAATCTGATGGCATGTTGACTTATAATGATCTTATGGATCGGCTGAGTTTAGGTGAAATTGAAGGTTGCTTGGTTATAGTTCACTGCAATGATCAGATGTCCACCACCAACCTATGGGTTTTGATTGACATCGAAAATAATGCATGGTCTAAAAATATAATCATACAAAATGAGGTTATCGCCAGGGATGTGACAGGTGTGCAAGTTTTATGGTTGTTGGATGAGGGGAAAATGATACTTTTGGTGCAGACAAAGTCAGGAGTCATTCTGCAGATTTACGATCCGACAAGCAACACTGCTAGAAATGTTTTCGGCACAGACTATTCTGCTGGAGTGGGGATATACACAAAAAGCCTTTTGCTGAATTGTTGAGTGTACCTGAAAAGGTACGATTTTTATTACATGTCACACAACATAGATTGTATCATGTTGTGATTCGGCCTAGAATTAGATTGTATCATCTAGTTATTCAGTGTATAATTGCTGATCTGTTGTTTAACACTTGATGGTATAGAACTTTAGATAGTGTTGTCATCCATGTTCTGTTGAATCATTTTCTTTTGTCATTACGCATGTTTTCTCTTGTGCTTAGCCAAACCTTGGAGTAGCACGTCAAAATAACATGCTTAGGTTTTCAACTTGAATGCTAGCTGAGGTCTCATAACATTCAGCGGTCTGTTTTATAATGGAAAACAAAAAGAATTCAGACACTGATTTTATATTTATGATAGCTATTCATTACTGGCATCTGTTGCTAAAATTAGTATTCATAAGTTGGATGATTGGAATCTGATTCCTTCTGATCATTTCTGTTAAGATCTAAGACTAATGTCTTTCATGCAGCTGTTATGTTCTTGTGAAATTGGAAACTAATTTGGCTTAAAAAGAAATATGTTTACCCTGCTGCAAGTATAATTTTATGCTGCTGAAATAATATCTGTTTAATCAATTGTAGAGGTTGAAGAATATGGAACTTGGTGGATTGCTAGACAAAATTTCAGAACTTTTTATCAGAAAGGATGTTCCTTAGAATCAATGCACATTTTTGTCCCTGTTATTTTTCATTCAGAAATGTGCGGATGGCTTTAGTAATACTGTGTAAATCCTGTCAGTTAGTCTTATGGCGTTTGTTTATGTTGTTAAGACAGCTTCTCTAGTGATGTGGCAATACCATCTTGTGTAGGGGTGAAAATGGAATGGTAATTTCCCGTCCCAGTTCCAAAACTATTTTTTTCCCGAACGTAGTCAATATGGTCAGAATTTAGTCAGGATGATTTAACATTTTTGATGCAGAATTATCCTATTTTTTTTCCATTTTATTCCCCCTGGGATAGAAACACTTTGTCAACCCAACCGAAACAGGTCCATCTGAAGTCTTAACCCTAATCCCCATGGCCCCAGCAAACAGGCGGCTACAGCTGGCCATGTGGGTTGGGCCAAATGGGCTGGCACGAGGCCTGACTATTTTGGCTCGGCACGGAGGCGGAGCAGGTTGGGCCGACTCTAGGCATGACACAGGCTGTGTCTGGCCTCGCCACAGGCTTGTTGGCACGGTATGGGCACGACATGTTTAAACTGGCCTGGTTAGGCTTGATACCAGGCACGTATAGTCTACCAGGCACGTATAGTCTGTCTGGCTCGGCACTGTCCGCTTGGCCCAATTATCATTTTCTGAAATTTTATATTAAAAATATATGTAATTTGGCCTATGTTTAGAATTTACTCTCTTCGACTTTATTTAGTTGTCGTTTTAGGTGTGAGCACGGAGATTAAGAATGGTGGAAAATGTGAGATACGTTGAAAATGAGAATGAGAAGAGAGACAGAGATAGGTAGGTATTGAAAACAGATAAAAGCGTATTGGAAAGCGAGAATGACAAGTAAAGTGAAAAAACTTTTGGGAACTCATTGAGAACGGAGGGAGTAGGTTTTTTAATATTATATAATAAATTTTTAGTAATTTCTCAGAAACATTAATATTTATTTTTTCCCGTGCTTTGACCTGGCCGAGCTCAACAGCACGTCCTGGCGCGAGAAAAATCTGCCAGGCTGTGCTTGGGCCTGAGCAATCGGCCCACGGGCCGGCACTGCACAATCTGATCACCTAGCTGGGTTGTGTAGGGCCACCTTAGAGTCGGCATGAGCTCGATTGGGCCTGTGTCAGCCCAGCCCAGCCCGTTGGGCAGCTATACAGGTGGCCACCTCCCGACATGGCCACACCTAGACATCCTGTTGCTCTTTAAGATACCATCATTTTGTTCCCTATTGTACCGTCGTTCATTGTTTAAGTCATCTATGATATTATTTATTAATATGTTCAAGCGTTCAAGACTTGTTCAAGCCTATTGCATGTACTGAATTTGATTACCACAATAGGTTCTCTACTCCACCAACAACTGAAAGAAGAGCCACTGACCAGATCAGGTGTGAACCCTAGCAGCAACGGTGATTTCCATCCAAGCTAGAAAGGGGCACCGGAGAGAAGCCCACCCGCTAGCGTCCTCACTGAAGTGCTTGATTTTGGAGATCTGGTGCCGCCGCCATAGGCCAGGCGACATGATGGTGTCGTCGCAAGCTCCCCTCCACAGCTCGAGGGTTGCAGGGGGGCTATTAAGCGGATTTTTTTACATCGTTCGGAGCTGCGGATATGGTGTGGGTGATGTATTTTTTGCAGGGGGGTGCTATGGTAAGAGGAGCAGCACCGGGGATGTCCACAGCTCCGGACATCGTCAACTTCGTTTTTCATGCCACTAGATCCAACGCATGGGAGGTCGGATCCAGTCGTGAAAGCAACAACCAACAGCTCGTAGGTTGCAGGGGTGGGGGTGGAAGGCGGGCCGAGCACGAGAATGGCCACCTTTGGGTGCCGCAGGGTGGGATTTGGGCCTTTGATGATGGCTGGGGCCGGTCACCCCCGAGTCAACTCTGAGGAAGTATCTTGCTTTCTCACCCGCTTGCGATTGGGAATTTTCATTGTGGCGAATTATACATTCAATTGATGTAACTTATATTATGAAGTCGCAATGTGGCATCGTGTATCGGATTATTACTTAAGTCTGTGTGCGCGTGACGGGTACACAAATGCATGTTTCAAGTGTCAATTATAAAATAATAACGTGTACTAACTGCTAATAATGGAATTGTATTTCGTCGGGTCAACCGATGTACGCGTCCAATTATTCCTAAACATGCACCTGCCATGATTCTCTGTCCAACTAGCTCTAGAAATATTAAGATTATCGGTCTACCTACTCTATAAAAATAAAAAGTATACTTGTCAAACTATTCTTTTTACAAAAAAAAAAAAAGATTTTCTGGCTAATTATATACTCCAGCTTTAGAATACTAACACTATTGACTTACAACATCAATTTTAACCATTGGTCTTATTCAAAAAAAAATTTCTCAAATGTATAAATCATTAGTTGTGTCTCAAATATTGGTAATGATAAAGCAAATTATTATAAAAATATTATATTTAGGATAAAGTTGAACTTACTCTCATGAAGTAGCTAAGTCTTAGATAACCCCTTAAACTTTTTTTTTATTCAGCTTACCCCATCAAAATGTGGTTCTCGATCAATTTACACTTTAATGCAATTTGTCTTTTTTTTTTCTTCTCAACACAAAAACATAACCTTAAGATCATACTTAACGAGATGATAAAGCAAGTCATAACACATCTTTAAAATATACACTAATTTTCATCATTATTTTTATAGGGAAAGGTATGTATTAAATTAACCTTTGGCATACAGAATAATATGCAAAATAATGCTAAAAATTCAAGATGTATTTCTTCTAATAATTGTTATGATGTGATTTTCTCATAAAATTTCATCTAAAAATTAAGCATGCGTGCCAAGAACTAAAAAAACAAATGGTAAAGTGGCATTTTGTGGGGATAAACTGAATAAAAAAATAATTTAGTGGATTATTTAGACTTTTGCCTCCGTTCATAAATTATTGTCACTATTGACTTCAAACATCAATTTTGACCATTCATCTGATTCAAAAAACATCGATGAATATTATATATTTTGTGATAATTTGTTTTATTATCAAAGTAGTTAGAACCATGAATTATAATTTTATACATTTGAATTAATTCTTTGAATAAGATGAATTGTCAAAGTTGATATCTGAAGTCTAACGACGACAATAATTTAGAAACGGAGGGAGTATTATATTTTTTTAAATAAGATGAATGGTTAGAGTTGATATTAAACATCAACGGTGTCGATATTAAAATATGGTAGGGAGTACTGCAGTTCGCTTCGTCAAAGCTTCAATCGGCACTAATCATGGTCCAATTTCTTACCAAGAAGAAATCACATGATCAATGCCACCAAGGCACCCAACATGCTACTATTAAACATAATGATCAACAAACAGATGCAGAGGCTGCAGAGCTCTGATAGCACTATAAGTAGGGATGAAAATGGGATTTTCCCCATCGTTTTCGACCCGATCAAAATTTAGATGGGAAGGAAACGGAAATGGGATCAAAGTTATTGGGACGGGAGCAGAAATGAGATGAGCATTTTTTCGACCGTTTTTGGATTTAGCATTTTTTGTCGGTATTTTCTCGTATTTTCCTGTTTTATTACATCTGAAATAAAATTAAAACCCAAGATAAAAAGATTTTGTTAGACAAACTTAACTTAAGCATGTTTATCTGAAGTTCTAAACTCTAATCCCATGGTTAGATGAACAACACTCCGCATGGTCATAGTCAGATATCAAGTGATCATGATTTCGTTCTTCATTGCACTGTAATTCACTGTCTAAGTCATCTTTATTACTGTTTAAGACTATATTTAATAGTTAAGACTTTTTTAACTCTATTTAATTGTACAACTCAATGTTATTATTTTTTCGATTTGAATTATTATTTTTCGTTCGTTACCATTATTTTTCCGTTCCGATATATTGGTTTTTATATTTTCGACTATCTCGATCCCGTATTTCGATCTTGACTTTTCTGTTTTAGTTTCCGTCCGACTAATTAAATATAAAAACAAAAATAGCACGAGTCTTTTCCCGACAGTTTTCCGTTCGTTTTCCCTAACTATAAACTATAAGTATCGCAAGTTAGGTTTCTCAGCATTCGCGTCTCGCAGTGCCCCACAACAAGCTTGCAACGGCTGCAAGCTCGAGACTCGTAGGCTCGTAGCTCTTTGCCTCCTTGTCCTGATCTTGTGCATCGGACTAGTCCATGCTGCAAGGGTGTCCACTACCTGGTATGATAGTTGTCGGGATCGCGTACCCCGGGTACCCAACAGGACGACCACTAAACGAGGTCAGGGGTCGAGCGATCACAGGTTCCGACCCCCCTCCCCAAAGGCGATCTACGACGGCTGTCTGCCGTGCGGGCACGGGAAGATTCCATCCTCCGAAGGCCGACCCCCGGAGGGCGACCCCTAAAGGGTAGGTACCGCGTTATGGTACATTTACTCTGATGGCCAGCTGCCATCCGTCCCGACGGGACGGGACGAGATTCACCACGGCAACACTCCAGCAGAAAGCTGCGACGGCTGCCAGACACGACGGGACAGCACTGTAGCCGGCACAGTGGCGCCGGACGAGCATCACTGTACCCGCCGCTGCGCACGACGTCACGGGTCACGACCACGCTTGGACGGAACGAAATGATGGCGACAACGACGGAGGGGCCACCTATCGGCGAGACAGTAGGATCGCGTAGGACCCATTACTTGTAACCTCGGGGCCCCCTCCTATATAAAGGGAGACCCGAGGAACGATAGACACGACGGTCGAACATCCCCACAAGCAACAGCCACAAACACGAGAAAAACAAATACGTGCTCCATTAGAGTCCGGGGATCTTTGCATCCTTCCGAGCAAGCACCCCCATTCGCCCACGTTCCGGGTCCTCCCGCGAAGAGAGGATCCCGCCTTTGTAGCATTACCATCGAGATAATCCGCTCCCTGGACGTAGGGTGTTACACCGCTTGAGGTGGCCCGAACCAGGTTAAAATCTTCTTGAGTCTACCTCAAACCAGGCCACATCGAATCCGAAGGCACACCACCCCCCACGATCGTATATTTACTGTGCCGGTGGTCAGAACGCCGACAGTTGGCGCGCTAGGAAGGGGGGCATCTTTCTTTTGGTGTGCTCTCGTTTCGGCTTTTCAATGACCCCATACTTCGTTGTAGGGGACATTCCGGTCTCCCACCTCCGCTTCGGGGACCTCACGGTCGCTGTCTCTAAAGACGGTCGGTCGTGGCAAGTCCCCACTTTCGCCTCTGGGCAGGTTTTCCACTCCGGGAGCCTGGACTTCGTCGCGAGCGAAGGCGGCGAGCTCTGCCTCTAGGCTCCGTGCGAAAGGCGCCCTCGTTGGTGGCCCCGGAGCCGCCTCACCCTGGGGCACGATCCGTCGAGGGAGTGCTTCACTCTCCACGCCCTGGAGGGCGCGGAGCCGGCAACTCCCGACAATACGCCGCCGGCCGCCAACCTGTCCCTGCGCCCCACGGTAGACGCCGCCGGCCAAGTCTGGCCGCCCTTGGGACGCATTGACAGCCCCGAGCCTAGGGGTAAGGCTCCAGCCGGGCCCAGCGACACGGCGCGAGCCCGAGGACGGTCCACCTACCAGCAGCTCGCAGCTGGGGGGCCGCCGACCTTCCACACCCCGCTCGAGAACCTCGCGGCGGCAGCATGCATCCTCAACGAGACCGCTGCCCCCGAGGACCCAGCGCTGAGGGAGGTGTACGACCGCGTACGCTTCTACCTCGGCAACGCGCTTCAGCGACCAGAGGCGTCTCTCCGAACCCAGCAGTCGGAGACGAAAAGCAACCGCCGGTCCCAGGATCGGCGGAGCTCGGCGCGCGACAGCCTAGTCGAGGAGCGGAACCCTCGACGCCAAGCGGGATCGGTCCTCCCCCGACTCGGCCCCAACCTCGACATCCGCGGCACCATCGACGCCAGACGCCAGGCGAGGAGCGAGCTCCGCGCCGAATCTCGCCGGAGACGCTCCCACGAGCGCTATTACCGACGCGGCTCCCTCGACTCCAGGAGCCCAAGTCCTGAGGGGGTCGGACCCAGAGCGTTCGGATCGCTCATCCGGCACGCGAAATTTCCGCAGAGATTTCGCGCCCCGACCACCATTGGCCGCTACAACGGGGAGACGAACCCCGTCCACTGGCTCGAGGATTACCGCCTTTTCTGCAGGACCGGAGGGGCGAACGACCTGTTCGCCATCCAGTACTTGCCGCTCTTCCTCACCGACTCAGCCCGAGGGTGGCTCGAACACCTCCCCGAGGGCTGCGTCCAAGACTGGAGCGACCTGCGCCGCATCTTCGTCGGCAA
The DNA here is from genome assembly GCA_001602275.1 of Zoysia japonica. Lineage (NCBI taxonomy): Eukaryota > Viridiplantae > Streptophyta > Magnoliopsida > Poales > Poaceae > Zoysia > Zoysia japonica. Next base: position 1,555,468 of record BCLF01000030.1, on the reverse strand, counting down.
CTTCCAAGGGACTTACACGCGTCCAGGTAACTCCTGGGACCCAAAGAATTGCAAGCAGAGGCCCGGCGAGTCGCTCCAAGAGTACATCCAACGCTTTTCACGAAAGCGCAACGAGCTCCCCAGCGTCAGCGACGCCGATGTCATCAACGCCTTCACCTGCGGCACGACATCCAAGGCGCTCGTCCACAAGTTGGGCCGGAGGAACCCTCGGACAGCCCGGGACCTCCTCGACATCGCCACAACCTTCGCCACCGGAGAAGAGGCCGTGCAGGCCAACTTCGATCGAGGTCGGGCAAAGGACGAAAGGTCGGGGAACGACCGACGGGGAGACCGACCCTCCGACCGGTCCGCGGACCGCCGCAACGAGCGGGGTGGTGGCAGCTCGAGCCGCAAGGGCAAGGGTCGGCGCAACGATGACGACCTCGTGGCCGCCGCGGACCACCCCGCCCGACCTCCGACCAAGAAACCGGCTAACCACGACGGTCACTTCGACAAAATGCTCGACCGGCCCTGCCCCAACCATTCTATGCCGGTCAAGCACACCCTCCGGAATTGTCACCTAGCAAAGAGGTTCTTCAGGAGCGGACCCCAGGCCGATTCCACGACGGCCAAGACCAACCCTCAGGTTAAGAGCGCCGAGGAAGACGAGGGAACGGCTTTCCCCGAGCCAGAGGACTGCCTCATAATCTTTGGCTGCCCCGCGGCCTACTGCGAATCCCGCGGCCGCCAGAAGAGGACATGGCGCGAGGTCAACGCTGCCAACCCTGCGGTCCCCCGCTATCTCAAGTGGTCCGAGGCCCCGATCACCTTCGACCGGGCCGACCACCCGGACCACGTTCCGCAGCCCGGGCGCCTTCCGTTGGTGCTCGATCCCATCGTCGGCTCCGTGCGCCTGTCGAAGGTGTTCATGGACGGAGGGAGCGCGCTCAACATCCTCTATGCCGACGCCTTCAGGGCGATGAAGCTGACGGAGGCCAACCTCCGCCCGACCCACACTCCGTTTCACGGAGTCGTCCCCGGGGGCTACGCGACGCCCCTCGGTCAGATCACGCTCCCAGTCACATTCGGTGACCGGAGCAATTTCCGTACCGAGTCGCTCACCTTCGAGGTGGTCGACTTCACCGGTGCCTACCACGCCATCTTGGGCCGACCATGCTACGCGAAGTTCATGGCCATCCCCAACTACGTCTACCTGAAGCTGAAGATGCCCGGGCCGAAGGGCATCGTCACGGTCTCGTCGCGCTTCCAACACGCCCTGGCTTGTGAGTAGGAGAGCTTCGAGCTGGCCGCCGCCAAATCGGGCCTAGCCCGGCTGGACGCGATCCGCAAAGCAGAAGGGCCAGATCCAACTATCCACTCCAAGCCCGAGTCGTCAACATCCTTCAAACCCGCCGACGACTGCAGGGAGGTCGCTCTCGACCCCGCCGACCCCTCTAGGAAAGCCAGGGTCGGGACAACGCTTTCTAGCGAATAGGAAAGCGCGCTCGTCGACTTCCTCATCCGGAATCGGGACGTCTTCGCCTGGGCACCGTCGGACATGCCCGGCATCCCGAGAGAAGTCGCCGAGCACTCCCTCGGCATCGTCACGGGCTCTCGGCCCATCAAGCAGTGGCTCTGGCGTTTCGACGACGAGAAGCGCCGAGCCATCGGGGAAGAATTGACGAAGCTCCTGGAGGCTAAGTTCATTCAAGAGGTTTACCACCCCGAGTGGCTAGCCAACCCTGTAATGGTGAGAAAGAAGACCGGGCAATGGAGGATGTGCGTTGACTATACGAGTCTCAACAAGGCCTGCCCGAAGGACTCTTTCCCACTCCCGCGCATCGATCAGGTGGTGGACTCGACCGCCGGGTGCGAAACCCTGAGCTTCCTCGACGCCTATTCTGGGTATCACCAGATCTCTATGCGCGAGTCCGACCGGCCGGCCACATCCTTCATCACGCTCTTCGGATCCTTCTGCTACATCACCATGCCATTCGGGCTCAAGAACGCGAGGGCCACATACCAGCGCTGCATGCAGAAGTGCTTCCACATGCAGAAGTGCTGCCAGTTCTATGCCCGGCAGACGCACCTGCCGGCACAAGAGCTCCAGACGATCCCGATCGCCTGGCCCTTCGCCGTCTGGGGGCTCGACATCCTCGGACCATTCAAGAGAGCGCCCGGCGGTTTCACCCATCTCTTCGTCGCCGTGGACAAGTTCACCAAGTGGATCGAAGCCGAGCCGGTGCCCAACATCACTTCGACCCGGGCGGTCGGGTTTATCCGCAACATCGTATGTCGGTTCGGGGTCCCGAACACCATAATCACCGACAACGGCGCGCAGTTCACCCGTCGGCAATTCCGAGAATTCTGCGACGAATATCACATTCGCCTGGACTTCGCCTCCGTGGCGCACCCAAGAACGAATGGGCAGGTCGAACGGGCCAATGGGATGATACTTCAAGGCCTGAAGCCACGGATTTACGATTCCGTCAGAAGGGCAGCGGGACGATGGGTGGACGAACTCCCGTCGGTCCTCTGGGGTCTGCGAACGACCCCCAACAGAACCACCGGGTTCACGCCATTCTTCATGACATTCGGGGCAGAAGCGATGCTGCCAACCGACCTCGACCACGACTCTCCGCGAGTCCGAGCTTACGACGAGGAAAGGTCGCAGGCCGCGTTGCAGGACGGCCTCGACCAGCTGCAAGAGGCGCGCGAGGTCGTTCTCCTGCGCTCTGCCAAGTACAAGCAGAGTCTACGGCGACTACACGCTCGGCGCGTCAGAGGTCGGGCGCTCAACGTAGGAGACGTCGTGCTGAGAAGGGTGCAAACGAAAGCCGACCATCACAAATTGTCCCCCCCTTGGGAGGGACCCTTTGTAGTCAAGCTCGTCCTACGACCCGGTGCTTATAAGTTGGCAACCGAGAATGGTCGGGAGCTTGCGAACGCGTGGAATATCGAGAACCTCCGACGGTTCTACACCTAATAAAAACAGCTAAGTTCTTGTAACTTCTTTTTCGTTTTGGGATGCGAGCCCTGGCCGTCCCGGTCTCTCCCTGCACCCGGGGGCTACTTACCCGCGCCCTATTCAGTGTCGAAACGATCGACCTCGTTTTTCGCTCGTTATTTATCGACTTTTTGCGCCGGGGCGCCGCTCCCCGTTAACTCCTCGTTTGTTCGTCCTTTTTGTTTCCTCGGGGTCGGATCCCCGACCCGCGCCAAGCCCGCGGGTGACCCTCAAACGACACCTCGCGCGTTTTTTTTCGTTCGAAGCCTTCCCGTGGCTAAACTATCTACGAATCGGGAGCTGATGATGCTCTACGGCTGTATCGGGCCCGACACCCGACCCTACGAGCTATATTCGGCCCATTCGTTTGATTGATGCCAGGGGGGCGCGAAAAACAGACGCAGCATGCGAAGGAGGGTCGGAAATCCACATTCAAACTCCCTCTTCTCGAACAATATTGTTTGAATGATACTCTTTATTAACACAATGACACTTTACATATTTGACCTATACATAGGGAAACGGCCCGAATCGCTCGGGCAGGAAGTCCTCCGTCTTGAAGTCGGCAACGGCCTTCGCCCCCGGCTCCAGCGTCTCCGCCGCGATCGCGTCCAGCTGCTCGTCCGAGTAGCCCGACGCGAAGCCCTCGACGACCCTGCCGAGGTCCGCGTCCGGGTAATGGGAGCGGACCAGGGCCAAGGCTGTCGAGGACCCGTCCTCCAGCGCCCTCATCACGACATTGGAGACGATCTCCGGGAGTTGCCACACAGCGTGCGCGACGACCGCCGTCGGGACGGAGTCCGGCGCTCCGGAGTATAACCTCCCAATAAGGTTCAGACCCGCCGACCTCAGGGTCTGAACCTCGCCCGCCAATCCTGCACTTCGAAACGTTAGAAGACCGGTGGTGACCAGAGCAATCAGGAAGGGACCAACCCTTACCATCCCGCTCCTTAGCGGCAGCCTCCGCGGCCTGCCCTTCCCGATCGAGGCTCTTCCGCAGGCGTTCATTCCAGATTTGGGCCGCCGAGAGCTCCTCGTGGACCTTGGCGGCCTCTTCGCGCGTCTGGCCAAGGTCCGCCACTGCCTGCTCGACCTCGGACTGGAGCACCACCCGCTCCGACTTCAAGAGGTCGACCTGCTCGAAGGCACGATCGCGCTCATCCTTCGTCATGCGCAGCGTGAACTCCAGGGTCGAGCGGGCTCCCTCGGCATGTTGGTGGAGAAGCCCGAGCCGCCGCATCTCGGTCTCGTGCTTCGCCGCTTGGCGACGAAGACCTACAAAAGGGTGAATCAGAGTCCGACCCAAAGGTCAGAGAAAATCGCAACAACTTACCGGCGACCGTGAGGTTGGCCTGCTCGAGGGCCGCCGCGGTCCGAGTTGCCCGAGCCTCGGACGCCGCCGCCTCGGCACGCGCCTTGTTCGCCTCCTCAAGGGCTACGCGAGCCGACTCCCGCGCAGCAAGGAGCTGCGACTTCAAGTCAGCCGCAGCCTCCCCCGACTCGACCCGCGCTTTCGCCAGCTCTTCCTTGAGGCCGTCGACCTCGGCTTGGGCGACGAACCCGCGCGGCGGCCGACCAAGGACCGCGTACAAGTTGTCCTGCAAAAAATTATCAGCCCAAGAATCAGAAAAACGGAAGCCAAAGAACTGGACTCGAGCCTACCCGACACTCGACGAGGTGGTCTTCGTCGTAGATGGCGCCGACCTCCTCAGCGACCCCCAACAGCTGTCGGAGGCCGGCAACCAGCCGCATGTTGAGGGCTCGGGCACCTCCCACCCGATCCATCAGATAGCCAAAGCCATCGATCGCCCCCTCGAGTGGGAGGGGCCCTCGCCCGGGAACCTCCCCGGCGGCGGACGGCGCCACCAGTTC
>BCLF01000030.1:1532440-1549915 GCA_001602275.1 Zoysia japonica | reverse complement strand
GCTCCACCACGGCCGCCTCGGCCGCACGAGGTGGGGAGTCCACGGGACTCCCGGAGCTGACGGCCACCGCCTTCAAGGGGCCGACCTTCGCCTTCTTCACGGCCGACCCCTGCTCCTGCTCCTCGGAGGAAGAGCTCAGACCCTCGAAAGGGTTCGATTCTTCGGCAGCGACAGCGGCGGTCGCCTCCGCCAAGGCGGCAGAGCCTTGGCTCGCCGACGAGCCTCCCTCGGCCCTCGAGCCACAAGGCGACCTCGCCGTCGGCTTCGCGGGCGAGACGGCGGTTCCCGCGCCCCTGGACAAGTAGTCCAGGAAGCCCGCCTTCGCTTTCCGCTTCCTGCCAGTCCTCCTCGGCTTCGGCGCCGTCGTGGGGTTGGGCTCGGCTCTCCGCTGAGTCGGCAACGCAGCGGAGCTGGTCCCGGCCCTGCTGGCGATCACGGCGACCGGCAGACCCTGAATGGCGCCAAAGTCAGCCTCCTACGACAACATACTACGACCAAAACAAAAAGCCTACGCTTCCAGCTGGCGATGTTCCCTGTCGAGGGGACGCGGCCCCCGATTAAGGCCGTCCTCGGCATCCTTGAAGACGGCTGAGGTCCGGGCCAGGACTCCCTTGTCGGAGAGAGGCCGGCCGCGGACTTCGCAGATCGCGTCGTCCGGCCCCTCGTACTCCCCGATGCTGTGCACCCGACGGCGCAGCGGCATGATCCGTCGGCGCATGGCGACGCCGAAGAACATCGTCCCGGTCAGTCCTTGGTCCCGGAGGCGCCGAATGGCCTCCAGGTGAGGTCGGATCGTCTCGACCTCGGCCGCCGAAAGCTTCGACTTTCAGGACCCCGTCGCTCGGGGCACCGCATCTTCGAAGGCCGGGAGCTGAGGGTCGGCGTTGTCGATGTAGAACCACGACCCCCGCCAGCCCTTCTGCGAGGTCTTCAGGTCAACCTCGATGTACTCCTGGGACTCCCGAGCCCGAAGCATGATGCTAACGCCGCCGACGCGCCTGCCGACCCCCGTCTCCTTCGACGTCTAGAGACTGGCGAGGAAGAAGTACCTCCACAGCAGGAGGCTCGGCCGGATCCCCAGATACGCTTCGCAAAGCGTGACAAAAACGGCGGCATGGAGAACCCTGTTCAGCGCCAGCTGGTGGAGCCGGGCGCCGTACTGGTTGAGGACCCCGCGGAAGAAGCTGGAGACGGGCAGCCCCAGTCCGCGCTCGTGGTACGCCAGGAAGCTGACGATCTTCCCTGGCGGCGGCGTGGGCACGGCATGGCCGTAGCTGGCCACCCAGCCCGCCGACTCCTTCGGCGGGACCATCCCAACGGTGGTCCACCTCTCGAGCAGAGCGTCGTCGACGCACGAAGGCTCCCACTCAGACATTTTGCAGGTGGCGGCGACGGAAACGCAAACTGCGACGATCACCGGGCCCAGCGGTGCTACGAGGGAAAGCAGAGCGAACGAGCTCCTACGCAAAGGGCGAAGACGAAGAGAGAAAGCCGGATGAAAACGCGAAGTTACCGCGCTCCCCTTTTAAAGGGCTCGAGCAATTACTGCGCCCCCCACCATCGGCCGAGGGGTAACTGCTCGGTCGTAGGGTCGCGACCCAAGGCGCACCCCGGCCATCCGCCCGCGACCCGCTGACGAGCGGGCCCGGGCCGCACCTTGCCGCCTCCGCCGCGGACAGGACGGTAACAATTACTCCGACAAGACGGTTGCCAGAGCACGTCTGGCAAGCGACGTGACGCGGGCGCGCAAACCGCCGCACCCACGACACCGTCCGATCGAATTCAAATCAACCGCTCGGATCGACCGGCGGTTCAAATTTCCAGACGGTCCGATTTCCCTCCGCGTGGAGGCATGGAGGTTGTCCGATCCCCGTAACCATAACGGCGGGTTCGAACGAGGGGAGGCGACCGAACGAAGCCCCCCACGATCGGCTGACCGACAGCCGGGAACACCGGGCCAAATAAAACATTCGGGCGCTGATCATGGCCGACCCTAGGCGCGACGCTGATCATGGTCAGGAACCGCATCGAACCGGTCCGACCTAGGCGTCTTCCCGAATGAAAGACCGAGAGCGACCTCGGCCCGACCTCGAAGGTCGGAACGATGCGTGCACGCAGAACGAAACCACTAACGATCGGCTGACCGACAGCCGAGGCCATCGGGCCAATCCAAACGATCGTGCGCTGATCATGGCCCGGGCCTAAGCGCAACGATGATCATGGGCAAAGACCGCGTCAAAACCGGCCCTTCCCAGCCTTTTTATCAAATGAAAAAACCAAGACTGACCTCGGCCCGAGCTCGACCGTCGGCGTGATGCGCAGCCGGTTCCCTAGATCTAGGCACGAGGGCAGAGCCAGCGAAACGGTTCCGATATGATCAACCATCGACGAATGATGGTCCGCGCGACGTTTCAGCCCACGACCGACCCTCCGAAATCGCTCGAGGGCTCGGGGGCTACGCCCTACGGGCGCGCTCGCGCGCCCCCGTAGGAGCACGACAATCCTCAGGAATGACCAGCCCGGCGCCGCCTCAAATAGAGATTGCAAACGGCGTCAGGCTCGGGGGCTACTGTCGGGATCGCGTACCCCGGGTACCCAACAGGACGACCACTAAACGAGGTCAGGGGTCGGGCGATCACAGGTTCCGATCCCCCTCCCCAACGGCGATCTACGACGGCCGTCTGCCGTGCGGGCACGCGAAGACTCCATCCTCCGAAGGCCGACCCCCGGAGAGCGACCCCTGAAGGGTAGGTACCGCGTTATGGTACATTTACTCTGATGGCCAGCTGCCATCCGTCCCGACGGGACGGGACGAGATTCACCACGGCAACACTCCAGCAGAAAGCTGCGACGGCTGCCAAACACGACGGGACAGCACTGTAGCCGGCACAGTGGCGCCGGACGAGCATCACTGTACCCGCCGCTGCGCACGACGTCATGGGTCACGACCACGCCTGGACGGAACGAAATGATGGCGACAACGACGGAGGGGCCACCTGTCGGCGAGACAGCAGGATCGCGTAGGACCCATTACTTGTAACCCCGGGGCCCCCTCCTATATAAAGGGAGACCCGGGGAACGATAGACACGACGGTCGAACATCCCCACAAGCAAAAGCCACAAACACGCGAAAAACAAATACGTGCTCCATTAGAGTCCGGGGATCCTTGCATCCTTCCGAGCAAGCACCCCCATTCGGCCACGTTCCGGGTCCTCCCGCGAAGAGAGGATCCCGCCTTTGTAGCATTACCATCGAGATAATCCGCTCCTTGGACGTAGGGTGTTACACCGCTCGAGGTGGCCCGAACCAGGTTAAAATCTTCTTGAGTCCACCTCACACCAGGCCATATTGAATCCGAAGGCACACCACCCCCCACGATCGTATATTTACTGTGCCGGTGGTCAGAACGCCGACAATAGTAGTCCTGGGTATGGATTCAGCCCAGGGGAAGGAAGCAGCCCTTCTTCTAATTACACATTTTTTAACTACGACAGCCATAAAAGTCAGTATTCTGGGGGCCCGAAATGATACTCCATCCGTTCTGAAATTATTGTTGATGCTGGCTACTCAAATTAACCGGTTAGCAATAAATTAAAGTTTCAGAATAGAGGGAGTAGTATTGTGTACTGTCTTACAGGTTCTTTGATTTTTTATGTGTTTTATCTGTACTTTATGTACTTGTTATGCAGTGATGATCTAATTAAGTTTATTGTATGTAACAACTTAGATTTTTCTTACCTTTCGATAAGTTCCGGTCTTCCGTGACTATGCCAATCCTAGGAGGTTGGCAAGCACGATATCACAAGTGATCAATCAAGAAATTATAACAGAAATATTAGATAAGAAACGAGAATAGAAAATAGCAAGTCAAAGCAAATTATTAGAATAAAATCCTCCAAAGGGGTCCATCGGCACGTAGGCCGAAAATATCTCAGAGCAGATAGATCACTATCGAGAATCTAACAAGAGCAGCAATGGAAGCATCAACATGGCAGCAATAGCGAACCTCCTACACACAGGCTAGCTTGAGCGCAGGAGCGGACTTCACGGTTCGTCGGATACGTAGTCGAAGTCGAAACTGAGAGTATCCTCTGAAAAAAACAAATTAGAAAGCCGTGAGTACGAATACTCAACAAACCACGTACCACCTAACAATAATGTATGCATGCAAATGGTTTCAAGGATACAGGCATGGCTCAAGTGCTAAATGCAAGTTTAAAACATTTTATCTCATTTTAAAGATGCAAGAAAGCTTTATTTTAAAACTGTCAAATTTTATTATCTTGCCCCGCAGAGATCTCCGTTATCTCAGACGGGGGTTTATTTTAAATGCCGGTGTAATCTCCACGCTCGGCCACAGCTCAAAGGCCGGAGTCCAAAACATTTTGAAATAGAAGAGGAGGAAGAAAAACAAAACTACTCAACGCGGAGCACAACTCAGGGGGTGTCCTTCCAAAAGGACATGGCAATGCGCATCGACTAAAACTTTGCAGAGGTTATGCATCTGGACCCACGAGAAGCGTTATCAGGAACTACCGTCGTAGTCCCGATGAACACACAAGACCCATCCACAGGCTTTAACTGACGTCATCCGTCCTTCAGGATAGGGATCCCAAAATCCTACGCAATCGGCTCCTGGAGCTGTGAAGAGACTACCACTGATCAGGTGAGGTATCTCAATCTCATATGAGGAGTCATAGCTCTACACCACACTAACACAACACCGCTAACCTATGGGTAAACAACCAGTCTCGACAAGCTTCAAGGTCAAGCCAACTGCCCATACAGAGTAACGTGGTGTGCATGGTTGTCAACTGAGCGTACAAGGCTCGAAAGACTCGGTCCTTAATTACCGGGGCAGACACTCTCTCCAACCTCAACGCCAACAACAAGTCTTACGGAAAGATCCCAACCCGGATCTTTCTATTGTACCTGCCACAGGTACGCCCACAGAGACTTACCAAAAGTCCCCCAGCTCCTCGTACTCCATCCTGCCCTCGCTAAATAGTTATGTACAGTTATTTGCAAAACTCACACATTTGAAGCACAGTTCAAAATCATTTAACACAAATTCCATTTTTGTAGTGATAGGTGTGAGATAAAAATAAATGCGACTAAGCATGGCTAAGCACAAAAATAAAATAATTATTCTAAAGCAATTCTAAGGCTTATATTTGTGGAACAGTAAGTAGGCATGGCTTAGGAATGTTGCTAGCATATTTTAAAATAGTTGGCATGCAAATTAGTGTTGCAAACAAAACATGCAGTTTAAAATACTGGGTACAAAATGATCAAGGAACGCGGCTTGCCTGGCAACTCGGGATCAAAGTCAGGATCCAGGTCGTCGAACTGAGCGGGCTCGTGGAACTCTTCCTATGGAACACCAGCTAAACACAACCCGAACAAGGGGTCAGACACTAGGTACGCGACAATTAAAACCGGTAATTAAATCTAAATTGAAACTACTAGGCTAAACGTGCGCAAAATGTTTCCCGGAAAATCCTACACGACAATCGCGACGAGACAAATTAACGGGGCAATTTTGGGAAATGACTGAGATCAAAACGGAGTTCCCAAAAAATCGTAGACGATCAAGACCACAAGGATTAGATTAATCGCAGAACAATTAATCGCAACTAGATTAGCAATTAATCTAATAATTAATCGGAGAGGAAAAAGTAATTGAGAGAGATTTAATCCTCACCACAGCACTGGTTATCGTAGAATTGGAGCAGAACGAAGCACGCGGCGCTTTGTCCAGAGGGCGCAGGCGACTTGGAGCACGTCCAGCGGTTGACCGAGCCAGGAGACGCGCGGGAGCAGCTTCAGACCGATGCTCTGCTATGGCCGGTGGATCAGGATGCGTGACGCACTGCTTTGCCTGGTGGATCGGAACATGCGACATGCTCCAGCAAACACGGTGACGCGCTGCACAGTTGGAGGCGGGGATGAGGCACAGGCATCGATCCAGTGGGCCTTCGGCTGAGACGCGGTAGGATCCAGCGGATAATGACGTGAACCGGCAGAGACGAGAAAAATTCCACGGGACAGCGGTGACGGTGATGCTTACCAGCACGCGAGGACACGGAGGCAGGCTGATGTCGAGGCGCTGGGTGCTGACGGGGGCGGCGTCGCAGGCGGCGGAATCCGGACGAAATCAACAGCACGCGCGGGCGGAGCGCGCACTCGGCACATCGCAGGACGATGCGCGACTTGAGGCAGAGCTATCGAAGCCTGCTGCAGGCGCGCAGAGACCGATGAGGCAGGGCGCGGTTCCAAACGGATGAAGCGGTGTGCACTGCTGATGCTGCGAGGATTGAGACGAAGTGGAAAACGAAGGTGGCGGTCGCCCGACTCACTCGACGAATAGGATTGGAGGGGTATTTATAGTGAAAAGAGATAAGAATGGGGGTTAGAAATTAATTTAGGAATTAATTGAAAATCGTAAAATAATTAAGAAGGCTCAAGAAATTAATTAGTCGCTGAGAACATTAATTTCGGCCCCGACAAAAACTCGTGGACCAAATTTATTTCGGCACCGGAACAATTTAGATAAAATGATTTCGAATTAGATAGAATAAAATTCAGGACAGATGATTATTGATCGGAACAGAAATTGGGATAACTCGCCGCTTTATTAATTCGAATTTCCGAGATGTTACAGACTCCCCCTTACAGGATCTCGTCCTCGAGATCAAGAAGCGAACTCAAACAGATAGGGAAACTCTTTCCTCAGATCATTCTCCTTCTCCCAGGTAGCCTCTCGCTCAGTGTGGTTGCTCCACTGAACCTTGAGAAACTTGATCTTGGACCTCCGTGTTTCCTTGAACGGCTCATCAAGAATCTTCACCGGGTACTCCAGGTACTCGACCGTGTCCTGAATATCCAAACCATCAGGGACAACTTGCTCCTCCGGCACTCAAAAACACTTCAAGTGAGAGACGTGGAACACCGGATGCACACCCGCAAGCTCGGATGGCAAGTCCAACCTGTAAGCAAGCTCACCGATCTTCTTGAGAATCCGAAAAGGACCAACAAACCTCAGAGCCAACTTCCCTCGGACATGGAAGCGACGTGTGCCACGGAGAGGTGACACCTTGAGATACACCCAATCATCAACCTCAAAAGAAAGGGGCCTTCTTCGCTTATCCGCATAACTCTTCTGACGACTCTGAGCAACCCGGAGATGCTCTCTGATCTTCTCAACCTTCTCTTCTGCAGCTTTGATGGAATCAAGACCAAAGAAAGACCTCTCACCAACCTCTGACCACATGAGCGGGGTATGACATCTCCTACCATATAACACCTCAAAAGGTGACATACCCAAACTGGCCTGAAAACTGTTGTTGTAAGAGAACTCCGCAAAAGAAAGACTGTCCTCCCAGCTCTGTCCAAAGGTGATCACACAAGCTCTCAACATATCCTTCAGAATCTGGTTCACACGCTCTGTCTGACCATCTGTCTGAGGATGATAAGCGGAACCGTACACCAGGTGTGTACCCATAGCTTCATGCAAGCTCCTCCAGAATCTCGCGGTAAACTTAGGCCCGCGATCAGACAGAATGCTCCTCGGTGCACCATGCAACCTCACGATGTGGTCAATGTACAACTTGGCCAACTGATCAACTGAGTACCTCTCAATTACAGGGATGAAATGAGCGGTCTTAGTCAATCAATCCACTACCACCAAGATGGCATTATGATGGCGAGACGTCAACGGCAAACCCGTGATGAAGTCCATACTGTTGTCATCCCATTTCCAATAAGGGATCGACAACAGCTTCAGCAATCCAGCCGGCCTCAGGTGCTCAGCCTTAACTCACTGACAAACATCACACAAGGCAACATACTCAGCAATGGCTGCCTTCATGCCAACCCACCAAAAACGAGTCCTCAGATCCTCGAATATCTTGGTGCAACCTGGGTGGATAGAAAACCTCGAATCATGAGCCTCTCTCAGAATAGCATCTCGCAACTCTGGCACTCTCGAAACACAGATACGGTCCTCAAACCACAAAGCTCCCTGCTGATCCACACGGAAACCCAGTACTATGCCTCTCTTCATCTTCTTCAAGATCGACTGAACCTCTCTATCATGCTTTTGAGCTGACTTGATCTCCTCAATCAACAACGGCTGCAACCTGAGCTCGTGCAAGAAACCCTGAGGAACAATCTCAACTCTCAAACTGGTCAGATCTGCAAGGATCTCCGACTGCCCAGACATCAAAGAAGAACAATAAGCCTTACGACTCAAAACATCGGCTACCACATTGGCTTTACCCGGGTGATAGTTAATGCTAAGATCGTAATCTTTAATCAACTCAAGCTACCTCCTCTACCTCATGTTCAGCTCTGACTGGGTGAAGATGTACTTAAGACTCTTGTGGTCGGTGAAGATCTCACAGCTCTTGCCAATCAGATAATGCCTCCAAATCTTCAAAGCATGAACAACGGCTGCCAACTAAAGATCATGCGTCGGATAGTTCAACTCATGCTTCTTCAACTGCCTCGAAGCATAGCAAACCACCTTCTTGTTCTGCATCAGCACACAACCCAAACCCTGACGAGAAGCATCACAGAAAAGCTGGAAATCTTGGTGAATATCCGGCAAAGTCAAAACAGGCGCAGATGTCAACCTCGTCTTCAGCTCCTGAAAACTCCTCTCACAAGCATCAGACCAGACAAACGGCACTCCCAACTGAGTCAACTCGGTCATAGGCTTAGCAATTTTGGAGAAGTTCTCAATGAATCGGCGATAGTAACCTACCAATCAAAAAAACTCTTCACCTCAGAGACTGACCTCGGAGACTCTCACTCCACAACAGCCTTGACCTTCTCGTGATCAACGGCAACGCCCTCAACTGTAACAACATGACCCAGAAAAGCAACTTTTTCAAGCTAAAACTTGCACTTGCTGAACTTGGTATACAGCTGATGAGATTTCAACCTCCCAAGCACAACTCTCAAATGTTGTTCGTGCTCTTCCGCTGACTTGGAGTAGATAAGGATATCATCAATGAAAACCACCACGAACTTATCCAACTTAGCCATGAACACCTTGTTCATCATGTTCATGAAGTAGGCAGGGGCATTAGTGAGTCCAAAAGAAACAACCAAAAACTCATAAGACCCATACCTCGTCACGAACGAAGTCTTCGAAATGTCAGAAGGACGAATCTTCATCTGGTGATACACCGATCTCAAATCAATCGAGGAAAAGAGCTTCGCACCCTTCAACTGATCAAACAAATTATCGATCCTTGGCAAATGGTACTTGTTCTTTATTGTCACCTCATTCAAAGAACGGTAGTCAACGCACATGCGCATTGACCTATCCTTCTTCACAAACAGCACTGGGGCTCCCCACGGCGAAGCACTCGGCCGAATGAACCCTTTACTCAAGAGCTCATCGATGTGCTCCTTAAGCAAAGCAAGCTCATCGAAAGCCATCTGGTATGGCCGCTTGGCAATCGGCGTAGTACCAGGAAGAAGATCGATTACGAACTCAACATCTCGATCTGGAGGATGTTCCGGCAACTCATCGGGAAACACCTCTGGAAACTCACGAACAATAGAAATGTGCTCCAAAGATAACTCCTGCAAGCTGCAAACTGAAGGTGGAACTCTGGACGCTCTAGGAGCACACACCACTCGAACACCGTGGTGGTTAACCAAAGACACAACCCTCTTAGCACAAGTGATGACTCCCTTATGCCTCGCTAGCTAATTCATCCCCAAGATGACATTAATGTCACGCGAGGGAAGGACGATGAGATGGGCTAGAAAGATCATACTCTCAATCAAGATCCGAACACCTATACACTCAACACGACTCTTGTAGACTCCCAGAGGTGAAGTGGTAAGTGTAGGTATAGCTAAGAGTGAGGTAGGGAGACTGTGTGAAGACGCAAACGCCGACGACACAAACAAATAAGTAGCCCCCGAATCGAACAAATCCGTTGCTAAGTGAGAGTGAACCAAGAACTCACCAACGACGACGTCAGGTGCCTCCTAAGCCTTCTCCACAGAGATGTGGTTCAGGCGGCTGCGCGTGATGCTCGACTGAGCAGCACCACGGCCCGCTGAACGCACTCCTCGACCTCCTGGCTGGTGCGGTGGCCTAGCGGGAGTGGCGATCTGAACACCACCCCCCAGGTCCCTGCTGCTGACACCTCGGACACTAAAACGCCTTGTGACCCTCTTGGCCACACTCGAAACAGCGAACCGAGGGCTGACCCGTTGTCAGACGGAAGGAGGACTGCTGCTGCTGAAAGGCACCTCTCTGGCTCTAAGAACTCTGCTGCTGGACTGAAGCTGGAGCAGAAACAGTGGATCGGTCGAAAGTGGGCTGTCCCGATCCCTGCTGGAAAGAACCATTGAAACGCTGACGCTGCGAAGCCTTACGACTGGGTCTCTGACCAAGAGCCCTCCTCTTAGCATCCCTGGACCGGTCGAGCTTCTGAAGTGACACCTCCAAGGCCAAGCATCTGTCAATCACCTCATGAAGGCTCCTCTGAACACCACCATCCAGATACGGGAGCATCTCAAGACGTAGCCCCTTCTGGAACCAGTACATCTTGCAACGCTCAGTCGAGACCTACTCAGGTGCAAAGCGGCTCAGCTGAGTGAAACGGTGAGCGTACTCAGTGATAGACATACCTCCCTGACGAAGGTTACGGAACTCCTCGCCTTCACCTCTTTGGCTCCCTCAGAGATGTGAAAACCACGAAAAGCAGTGACGAAGTCGTCCCAAGTGAACTGCTCTGGGTCGTCGAGAGTGGCGTAAAGAGTGTCCCACCAAGCACCAGCTGCACCTGTCAACTGGTGAGCTGCCAGACGAACTGCCTCTCGGTCATCGCACTGAATCAGGTCCAGCTTCTTATCAATATCTTTGAGCCAATCGTCAGCATCAAGAGGATCAACTGCATGGTCAAAAGTGGGTGGGCGCATTCTCAGAAACATCGCCATGCGAGAACTGGCTGGCTAGTGGTACTGTGCTGCGTCAGGAGCAAGAGCACGACCATGAGGCTACTGCTGTGACTGCTCGACAATCCGCTCAAGCAGAAGCGTCTGTCGGGCCATCACCTCCGTCAGGTTCGGAGCAGCTGGAAGCTCCTCACCAGGCGTGGCAACACCAGCAGGCTCAACTCTACGGTCCATGGCAGCTCCTCTGCCACGTCCTCCAGCCTGAGGAACTGGGGCTCTAGCACGGCCACGCCCAAAGCCACGCCCTCGACCAATGCCAGACGCGTCAGCCGCAGGTGGCACTGGTACACGGCCTCCAGCACCGCGACCACGACCTCTGGGGACAGCACGACAACCACGCCCAGCGGGTGGTGGTACCTCAGGGTCCTCCAGAGCGGCCTCCTCAAAATGAGCGTGAAGGCGTCCAAACCTCCTCAGAGCCATCTGTTGCAGGAAAATATTTCTGATTAAAAAGATAGCATCAGCAGAAACAGAAATTGCAGAAAGAGACAGAAGATCAGCAGATTAGGACAAGAATAACTAAACAAGCACAACTCCAAGCAAACAAGACTTCCACCAAGCAAGCCACGAGATTTAAGAAAACAACTTTCACGATGAAGGTTTGATAGCAGATTCGGAATTCTAGAAATATTCTCTAGTTACGTCCAGTTCTACGGTTTCGCTCCTACAGTCAAGTATGGCTCTGATACCACCTGTAACGACTGGGATTTTCTTTACCTTTCGATAAGTCCCGATCTTCCGTGACAATGCCAATCCCAGGAGGTTGGCAAGCACGATATCACAAGTGATCAATCAAGAAACCATAACAGAAGTATTAGACGAGAAACGAGAATAGAAAATAGCAAGTCAAAGCAAATTATTAGAATAAAATCCTCCAAAGGGGTCCATCGGCACGCAGGCTGAAAATATCTCAGAGCAGATAGATCACTATCGAGAATCCAACAAGAGCAGCAACAGAAGCATCAACATGGCAGCAATAGCGAACCTCCTCCACACAGGCTAGCTTGAGCGCAGGAGCGGACTTCACGGCTCGTCGGAGACGTAGTCGAAGTCGAAACTGAGAGTATCCTCTGAAAACAACAAATTAGAAAGCCGTGAGTACGAATACTCAGCAAACCATGTACTACCTAACAGTAATGTATGCATGCAAATGGTTTTAAGGATACAGGCATGGTTCAAGTGCTAAATACAAGTTTAAAACATTTTATCTCATTTTAAAGATGCAAGAAAGCTTTATTTTAAAACTGTCAAATTTTATTATCTTGCCCCGCAGGGATCTCCATTATCTCGGACGGGAGTTCATTTTAAATGCCGGTGTAATCACCACACTCGGTCACAGCTCAAAGGCCGAAGCCCAAAATATTTTGAAATAGAAGAGGAGGAAGAAAAACAAAACTACTCAACGAGGAGCACAACTCAGGGGGTGTCCTTCCAAAAGGACTTGGCAATGCGCATTGACTAAAACTCTACAGAGGTTATGCACCTGGACCCACGAGAAGCGTCGTCAGGAACTACCGTCGTAGTCCCGACGAACACACATGACCCGTCCACAAGCTTTAACCGGCGTCATCCGTCCTCCAGGATAGAGATCCCAAAAGCCTACGCAATCGGGTCCTAAAGCTCTGAAGAGCCTACCACTGATCAGGTGGGGTATCTCGATCTCATGTGGGGAGTCATGGCTCTACACCACACTAATACAACACCGTCAACCCACGGGTAAACAACCAGTCTCGACAAGCTTCAAGGTCAAGCCAACTGCCCATACAGGGTAACGTGGTGTGCATGGTTGTCAACTGAGGGTACAAAGCTCGAAGGACTCGGTCCTTAATTGCCGGGGCAGACACTTTCTCCAACCTCAACGCCAACAACAACTCTTACGAAAAGATCCCAGCCCGGATCTTCCTGTTGTACCCGACACAGGTACGCCCACAGCGACTTCTCAAAAGTCCCCCAGCTCCTCGTACTCCATCCTGCCCCCGCTAAATAGTTATGTATAGTTATTTGCAAAACTCACACATTTGAAGCACAGTTCAAAATCATTTAACACAAATTTCATTTTTATAGTGATAGGTGTGAGATAAAAATAAATGCGACTAAGCATGGCTAAGCATAAAAATAAAATAATTATTCTAAAGCAATCCTAAGGCTTATATTTGTAGAACAGTAAGTAGGCACGGCTTAATAATGTTGCTAGCATATTTTAAAATAGTTGGCATGCAAATTAGGGTTGCAAACAAAACATGCAGTTTAAAATACTGGGTACAAAGTGATCAAGGAACGCGGCTTGCCTGGCAACTCGGGATCAAAGTCAGGATCCAGGTCGTCGAACTGAGCGGGCTCGTGGAACTCTTCCTATGGAACACCAGCTAAACACAACCCGAACAAGGGGTCAGACACTAGGTACGCGACAATTAAAACCGGTAATTAAATCTAAATTGAAACTACTAGGCTAAACGTGTGCAAAACATTTCTCGAGAAATCCTACACGACAATCGCGACGAGACAAATTAACGGGGCAATTTTGGGAAATGACTGAGATCAAAACGGAGTTCCCAAAAAATTATAGACGATCAAGACCACAAGGATTAGATTAATCGCAGAACAATTAATCGCAACTAGATTAGCCATTAATCTAACAATTAATTAGAGAGAAAAAAGTAATTGAGAGAGATTTAATCCTCACCACAGCACTAGTTATCAGAGAATTGGAGCAGAACGAAGCACGCGGCGCTTTGTCCAGAGGGCGCACACGGCTTGGAGCACGTCCAGCGGTTGACCAAGCCAGGAGACGCGCGGGAGCAGCTTTAGACCGATGCTCTGCTGTGACCGGTAGATCAGGATGCGTGACGCACTGCTTTGCCTGGTGGATCGGAACGTGCGACGTGCTCCAGCAAACAAGGCGACGCGCTGCACAGTTGGAGGCAGGGATGAGGCGCAGGCTTCGATCCAGTGGGCCTTCGGCTGAGACGCGGTAGGATCCAGCGGATAATGACGTGAACCGGCAGAGACGAGAAAAATTCCACGGGGACAGCGGTGACGGTGATGCTTACCAGCACGCGAGGACACGGAGGCAGGCTGATGTCGAGGCACTGGGTGCTGACGGGGGCGGCGTCGCAGGCGACGGAATCCGGACGAAATCAACAGCACGCGCGGGCGGAGCGTGCACTCGGCATGTTGCAGGACGATGCGCGACTCGAGGCAGAGCTATCAAAGACCGCTGCAGGCGCGCAGAGACCGATGAGGCAGGGCGCGGTTCCAAACGGATGAAGCGGCGTGCACTGCTGATGGCGCGAGGATCGAGACGAAGCGGAAAACGAAGGCGGCGCTCGCTCGACTCAGTCGGCGAACTTGCGGTGTAAGAAAGAAATGGGGGGAAAATGTGATAGGGATTAGGGATAGGATTAGAGGGGTATTTATAGTGGAAAGGGATAAAAATGGGGGGTTAGGAATTAATTCAGGAATTAATTAAAAATCATGAAATAATTAAGAAGGCTGAAGAAATTAATTAGTGGCTGAGAACATTAATTTCGGCCCCGACAAAAACTCGCGGACCAAAATTATTTCGGCACCGGAACAATTTAGATAAAATGATTTCGAATTAGATGGAACAAAATTCAGGACAGATGATTATTGATCGGAACAGAAATTGAGATAAGTCGCCGCTTTATTAATTCGAATTTCCTGATGTTACATTGTAAAAGTACCTGTATTAGTAAGGGTGGTATGTGCCGCTTGTAACTCTTTCCTTTCCTTGCTGAGATTGTTGTCGTTTGCCCACTACACATAGGAGACATTCAAATCAACTTGGGTCTTGTATCGAGTGCCAGAAAAGTCCCCATTCCTGCTACCGTTCTTTCATCTTAAGCTTCAGTTAACCGAATTTTCTCCCCATCCATTTTCCTATGAATGTGGTGAATTTTAATTGGGTGTTAGTTCTTTGTAAAAACAACATGATAACGAAATACTTCCTCCGTTTTTAATTGATATCATCATTCACTTTTAAATTCAACTTTGACAATTCGTCTTATTAAAAAAATTTGATAAATTTCATATGTTTTGACATAATTTGATTTATCATTAGAGTTATTTGAATCACAACTTAAAATTTTACACATTCGAGCAAAAATTTTGAATAAGATGAATGGTGGAAACACGCATGATAGAAGGGGCCGGTAGGAGAGAAGAAGCCGCATCCAGGACCGCTGTGGCCAGACCTCAGGAGGCGGCTGAGGTCTTTGGCTGGCGCAGCAGGATCCCGAAAACAGTATTACGGCGGCGTTGGAACGAGGTGGCGAGGGTAGGCGATTCAGTGCATAGCAGACTTAAGTGAAGATGATCCTATGGATATTTTTTATGGAATCTACTTTAACATCTCATGCTTAAATAAGGTACATGCTCATGCACACGCTGCGTAGTCACACTTACATAGCAACTCGTTTATACTTTCATCTTTGTTTCGCGTAAAAGAGTTAAATTAAGGTTACTATGCTTTTGATTTTCTTGGCTATTTATGTTAGCTCATTACTTTTGAACTAGTAAGGTGAAACTAATTCGCATGATTTTTCTCACACCGTAAGCCATAAGGGTTGAACCCTTTTCTATAGGACTTACAGGCTCTCACCCTAAAAAATCTCGACATCTGCAACTTACGCATATCAGAAACAGACGATCATGATTGATCCTCTCTGAGTACGTCATACGTCAGTGCTAACATACATGTTATGCTGTAACCTCGCAGCGCCATGTACACTGTATATGCACCCCTAATCTTATGCTTCCATGACACACGAAGGTCGACTTTGATACTATTTTGTAACAGCTCAGGTCTAAATACAGCTCATGTCCATACACACGCTGCGTGGCCACGTCTACACGTCAATCTGCTTACTCTTTTGTCTTTGCTTCACGTAAAATGATTAACTTGAAATTACTATACTTTGAGTCCTTGGCTATTTAAGTTGGTCTATCTCTCTGAACTAGCAAGGTGAGACTAATTCTCGTGGTTTTCCCCACAACACAAGCCATGAGAGTTGAGCTATTTTCCATGAGCAAACTCCTCCTGTTTTAAAATATTAATACAATTAAATTTTTAACATCATCTTTAATCATTCATTTTATTTAAAATGTTTATTTAATGTGTAAGAGTACTAGTCATGTTTCAAAAACTATTAATGATAAAATAAAGTGTATATATATATATATATCATATTTTTAATCAGATGAATGGTAGAAAATAATGTTAGATCTTAATGATAGAGCGGCAATTACCTCAGAGATGTGTAAGGGTATTTTGATCAATCTAGTAAAGAAAAAACAAAAATAAAATGGCCCATTTTGAAGCAAAATATGAACTTAATGACAGACTGAACAAAGCAAAGTTTATAATCAAATTCGGTGACAACCATATAAATCAAATCTAAAAGAATGTAGCACACCAATTTGATACACTCTTCGTCCCAAATAAGTATCTTTTGTAGACTCTCACATATCAATGGTTAACTTTGTCTTATTCAAAAGTTTTTTTAAAAAAAAATTATTTAATTTACTATAAAATATTTTAATCACAACTTATTTATTTGTATATTTTTTTAAAAAAATAAATAAGATAAATAGTGAAATATTAATTTTTGAAATTAAAAATATTAATTATTTTAGTTCGGAGAAAGTAGCAAATACTGATAAAAAGAATTCATATACTCCCTCCGTTCCAAAATATAAGCATTTCTAAGTTTAATTAAAGTTAAATTTTTATCATTTTGATCATTAATAATTTAGTATTAATAATATTTTATCATATAAAAATTATATTTTTTAAATCATCGTGAAACAAACTTTCATAAAAATTACATTTTTATATATAAAACTATGTAATTCACAAGATATTATTAGTAAAAGTTAAACGAAATTGATTTTAAACTTTGGTGATCAATCTTCCAGAACTGAGGGCAGCGCGTGTGGGGGATTTGAACTTTGGTGTTAGAAATTTGAACTTCAGAAGCGGACGACTAGAGAGAGAGGAGGCAGGAGCAGAATATCAAACCTGTCTGTGGCTCCAAATGCCTCCACCGTGAGGAGCGTCGCTGCTCCACAACCCCAGGCACAGCCGAGGCACCTGCTGTTGGAGCTGTTGCCACGGTCCCTGCGTCGAGAACTGCTGCCACTCACAGCTGACTTCCGCGGGCTGTGGCTAAACCTGGGCGTTCGGACCGGGCTTTTCGGGCCGAGAGGCGGCCCGTTGCTTTCGGCCTGGCTCGGACACGGCATGGCTCGGTGGAGTGGGCCGTGCCAGGGCAGACTCCAGGCACGGGCACGGTCCGCGGCACGGCTCGAAAAGGAGCCGGGCCATAATAGGCCCGGTTACCGTTAGAGGCCTCTAAGAGCGTGCCGGCCGGAGGCCAAGGCAGGCCGTGGCCCAGCCCACCCCCGCGCCGCACCCCGGCCTGCCCAGTGCCCGTGCCCGTATAAAAGCGAGCGGCCGGCGCCCACCC
>BCLF01000030.1:1512769-1526648 GCA_001602275.1 Zoysia japonica | reverse complement strand
GGCGGCGAGCGCAACGGCCGCGCGTCGCGGGCGGCTGCAGTTCCGCGAGCCGCCAGAACGCGTGAAAAAAGAGTGGGAAAGGAGCAAATGAATTAGGGTTAGGGTTGGAATCACTTCCAACTCTTTTATACCTTCGAAAAAAGAGCGCGTCCGTCAGATCTAGATCCCACGGTCCAGATCGCGCGACGGCTAAATAGGCCAGATTTGGCCTATGAGGGAGTTTGAATTTTCGGCCCAAGCCCAGGTTGGCTTGTCCGAATTGCAAAAGGCCAATGGGCCAGGCCGAATTTCAATTTCAGCCCAAAAAGAAAAAAATTTCCATTGCTTTTTCAGAGGCATTTTTAATTGATTAATTAGGTAATTTTTTACCTAATTAAATCTGTTAAAATTTGAACTAATGGGATAATTTTGACAAAACAGAAAAATAAAGTAAATGCTTCTGAAAATTAAAGAAATTTGTTTTCCGCTGCGTACTGAAAGAAATTATTTTCATTATTAAATTTGAACCAACGGGAGAATTTAATTTTGGAAAAATAGTAATAAATTTCAGATAATTATGATATTGTTATTTTCTGACCAACGTTGATAATAACAGTATTATAATTTTTTGTAATTGACATTTTATGTATTATTTCTATTTCTGCCCAACGGTGACATAAATTTAATGTATAATATAAAATTGTGTGTCATATTTGTTACCAACGTTGAAAATAGGACATATAATTTTACTGTTTTTATGTTCTCACTTTATTTGATTTATTTACAGGCGGATACAACTTAATGAGTTGTATCAAAGAGATTCCCACTCTCAAAGGTGACAACTATGAAGAGTGGAAGAAAAAGATAGACTTAGCGTTTATCTTGGCTGAGGCGGACTGGGTTCTTACCACAGCATGTCCCACTGAGCCTGAGGAGCCAGTGAGGAAAGAAAATGAGGCTGAGGCTGCTTGGCAGACCAGACAGAGGCACTATGCTCTCTTAAAGATGTTCTATGACCTTGAGCATAGAAAATGGACCACAGCCAACAAGAAGTGTATGGCTGTGATAAAGAACACGATTGAGCCTGCAATTGTGGGTTCAATTGCGGAGTGTGACACCGTCACAGAGTACCTTGAAAGAATAAAGAGTCAGTTTACTGGCTCTTCAAAGACATACGTCACACAAGTTATTAAACAACTTGTACCAGAAAGTTACTCTGGTGGTAACGGTGGCATTAGAGAGCACATACTGAGAATGAGCAATATGGCATCTAAGCTCAAACCAATGGATCTGAGTCTCAAGGATGCACTCCTTATCCATCTGATTTTTCCTTCCTTGCCAAAAGAATTTGACACCTTTGTTGTCAACTATAATATGCAATCCGAGTCTTGGGACTTGGAAAAGTGCATAGCAATGTGTGTGCAAGAGGAGGACAGAATTAAAGCTTCACATAGTGGTTCTATCAACTATGTGAAGGATAACAAAATAAAGAACTTCAACAGCTACTCCTCAAAGAATAAGGGAAAAGCCCCTGTCCATCAGCCTCAACAGAACAAATTTGCAGTGGACAAAGATCAGTGCCTTCACTGCAAGAAGACAAGACACTACAAAAAGGATTGTCCCTCATATTTAAAGATGATCATGGCAAAGAAAGGTGAGAACATTATTACCTTTATAAATGAATCCCTATATGTGCAATATTCGAAATCCACTTGGTGGATTGACTCTGGAGCAACTGTTCATGTTGCTAATTCATTGCAGGGATTCCATTCGATGAGGACTACGCAAAGAAGAGAAAGATGCATTAAAGTTGCAAATGGAGTCCAAGCTGAAGTTAAAGCCGTTGAAGATCTTTCATTAGACCTAGCTAATGGCTTTATTCTTATACTTAGAGATGTTCTCTATGTACCCTCTCTACAGAGGAATTTGATTAGTGTTTCATGTTTGGATAATGATGGTTATGATTGTCATTTTGGGAATGGCAAGTGTGAAATAATGCTTAATAAAGAATATGTTGGTCTTTCCATCTTACAAAATGAGCTTTATTTGCTATCACTATGTGATGATGTGAATGTCGTATGCGATAATGATAACGTTGCGTGCGAGATAAACGAATCCTCGTCCATGAATGAAAATAAAAAACCAAAAAGAACTCTAGACGAGTCATCGAAATTATGGCACTGTCGTTTAGGCCATATTTCGAGGGAGAGAATAGAAAGACTAGTTAAGAATGATACTCTTCCTCTGCTAGAGTTCTCAAATTTAGAACAATATCGAGATTGCATTAAAGGAAAATATGTAAAGAAAATCAAGAAAGATGCAAAAAGAAGCACAGGAGTTCTACAAATTATTCACACGAATATTTATGGTCCCTTTTCTGTGAAGAGTATAGATGGTTATAACTCGTTCATAATATTTACGGATGATTACTCCCGATATGGATATATTTATCTAATCAAAGAAAGAAATGAAGCCTTGGATAAATTTAAGATATTTAAGGCTGAAGTTGAAAACCAACACGATTTAAAGATAAGGATAGTCCGATCTCATCGTGGGGGGGAGTACTACGGTCGACATACCCCGTATGGACAAGTTTCTGGACCTTTTGCAAGGTTTCTACAGGAAAATGGAATAGTGGCTCAATATTCTACACCGGGCGAACTTCAGCAAAATGGAGTAGCTGAAAGACGCAACCGTACCCTGATGGATATGGTGCGAAGCATGATGAGCTATTCCACACTGCCATTGAGTTTATGCATGGAGGCGTTAAAAACCGCCATCATATTCTCAACAGAGTACCCAGTAAATCGGTGCCGAAAACACCGCACGAATTGTGGACAGGTAGAGTTCCCTCGTTAAACCACTTACGAGTGTGGGGAAGCCCAGCTGAGGCTAAAGTATTTAACCCAAACATTGAGAAGCTTGATCCCAAAACAGTAAGTTGCCATTTTATTGGTTACCCAGAAAAGTCAAAAGGTTATCGTTTCTACTGTCCAGACAGACATACAAAGTTTGTAGAAACGAGACACGCTGTCTTCTTAGAGGATGAGATGATGAGGGGGAGCATGGTAGCTCGAGAGATTGACCTTGAAGAGAAGCAGGCGTATGCGTCCACTCCGATGATTCAGGAGCCATTCTTTACACTACCTGCTGTCGCTGCACCGACAGTGAGAGATACTGTAGTGCAAGCACCTGTTATTGTTCCTCCTGTGGCAACAATGAATGAGAATGAGGAACCTGTTCCTCAGGATCCAATAGAACCCATTGCCACAGATGAGGGGGAGCAAGAACAGCCTCAAACAGAAAATGTACATAATGAAGAGGCCCTGAGGAGGTCTCAAAGAGTAAGAAGATCAGCTATTTCTGATGACTATGAAGTTTATCAGACAGAAGAATTTCAAATGGAGGATGATCCCACCTCATTTGAAGAAGCCATGAGAAACGAAAACTCTTCAAAATGGCTTGAGGCCATGGAAGAAGAAATGAAGTCCATGAAGGCTAATAAAGTCTGGGACTTGAAAGTAATTCTTAAAGGAGCCAAAACAGTAGGCTGTAAATGGGTCTACAAGACAAAACTCGACTCCCAAGGGAATGTAGAAAGATATAAAGTACGACTCGTGGCAAAAGGCTTTACTCGAAGAGAAGGAATTGATTACAATGAGACCTTTTCTCCGGTCTCATGTAAAGATTCCTTCAAAATCATAATGGCACTAGTGGCTCATTATGATTTAGAGTTACATCAAATGGATGTAAAGACAGTATTCCTCAATGGGGATTTGGAGGAAAATGTTTACATAGCACAACTAAAAGGTTTTGTCATGGAAGAAAGTGAAAAACTGGGATGCCGTCTAAAGAAATCGATTTATGGGTTAAAGCAAGCTTCAAGACAATAGTACTTGAAGTTTGATAGCACCATAAAGAAATTTGGGTTTAAAGAAAATATTGAGGACAACTGTGTTTATTCGAAATTTAAAGATGGAAAGTTTATCTTCCTAATCCTGTATGTGGATGATATCCTACTAGCTAGTAGTGATGTCAGTCTGCTACTGGAGACAAAGAAGAATTTGTCCTCAAACTTTGATATGAAAGATCTTGGTGAAGCTTTATTCGTTCTAGGAATCGAAATTCACCGAGATAGAAAGAAAGGGGTATTGGGACTGTCACAAAAGGCATACATAGAGAAAGTATTAAAAAAATATGGTATGCATAAATGTAGTCCATCACCTGCACCTATAGTCAAGGGCGACAGATATAGGGATTTTTAATGCCTCAGGAACCAATATGAGATCGATCAAATGAAAGCGATTCCATATGTTTCAGCTGTTGAAAGCTTACAGTATGCTCAAGTGTGTACACGCCCTGACTTAGCATTTGTTACCGGGTTACTTGGCAGATTCCAGAGCAATCCTGAAATAGAACATTAGAAATTGATAAAGAAAGTCTTGCGCTATTTGCAAGGAACAAAAGGCCTCATGATAACATACAGAATCAGATTCACTCCATATAGTGGGGTATACAGATTCTGATTATGCGAAAGATGATAGAAAGTCTACATCCGGATATGCGTTTACTCTCGCTGGAGGAGCTATTTCGTAGAAAAGCTCAAAGCAAACCGTCACTACATCGTCCACAATGTATGCCGAGTTTGTAGCATGTTATGAGGCTACGGGGCAGGTGAATTGGCTTAAGAAGTTCATACCCGGTTTAAAAGTGGTTGACGACATCTATGGACCACTTAAATTGTACTGCGATAACGAACCCGCAGTAACGTATGCACACAACAATAAGTCAAGTGGTGCTGCCAAACACATTGACATAAAGTACTATGTTGTGAAAGATAAAGTTCGGGATAAAATCATAAGTCTTGAGCATATAAGCACCGTAAAGATGCTAGCGGATCCGCTTACTAAAGGCTTATCATCTAAAGTATTTATTGAACATGTTGCCGGCATGGGTTTAAGGGAAAGCCTGTGATTCCTGAACTAAAAGATGGCCCAAAATATATAGTAACTATTTTAAAACAGAAAAATGTATTGTAGCTGTTAAGTCTATCGGCGATTGATCGTGACGATGAGACAGTTCTATGCATTAATCTGTAATGGAATGAGTGAAGTTAAAAAGTAATAAAAATAAAAGTATAAAGTGAGATCAAGGGGGAGAATGTTAGAAATTGATCTCCACCCATTTTGGCCCAACGGCTTTAATGGGCCCTTGACCTAATCGCGCCCTGATCGGGGGCGCCCAGCCCATTATGGCTGGTGGGCCCCTATTGCCAGCGCCACAATAAATAGAGGTGGGGGCCGGCTGGAACTCAAGACCTAAGTTCATCTGTACCACCGCACCCCACCAACAAACTCTAAACCCGATCTGTGAGGGGGCGCTGTGCCGACGGGAAGCTCCACCGCCGTCACCGCCACGACGACCGTCGTCACCGAGAGATCGACGACGTCGCCGTGACTCGAACGCCACGGCCCTTTCCACCGATCGACGCTGCACAAGCGCAGAGGACCGCACCGACAAAGAGCAAATGGCCGGAACGTCTTCCACGACTCCGGCGATCGGATCCGAAGGTATTGACCACTTCCGAACCACAAATCTATTACTGACACGGAAACTCTCGGATCTACACTCCTAGACCCAAAGAAAACAGTAACAACATTTGAGCCTCGCCTTCCCAACTTCTTCGTTTCTGTGATCTCCGAACATTTCGTTCCGTAGTGTTAGGTCCGTTTATAGAAGTTTTAGAGGTCAGCTTGGTGGCCCGTCGGGAGTGTCCGTGCGTTCCTGTAGTGTTGTAGTCCTTAGTGTTGTGCGGTTCATGGTTCGCCGGTATTCTGAGCGCCGACAGGCGAGCTGTTGCTGCGGGTGCGTTGATCCAAGGAGGAAGAAGCTGCTGGTGCTAGTGGGACCGCAGGTAGAGAGAGAAGAGAGGTAGCAGTGCGGCCAGTCTGAATTGATTCGATCCATTGCAGGAGCTCGGTGCTGTGCTAGGCAGAGTGTTGTGTCGATCAATCTGACCAGCGGGCCGTTGAGGAATCAAAGAGGGTGCTAGGCCCGGTGTCAGTGAGCATGCTCAGTGAGTGAAGTTCTCGGTGCCTGGTTCAGATGGCCACATGAGACCTCCCAGGCTTTTATCCTTTTTGGTTAGAATTCTTTTGTGCAGTAAATCCTTAGGAGTCCAAGAGGAATTTTATTCAACGTCCAAAGATTTCGTAGGAAGTCTCAATAAATCGTCTCGTCGAGATCTTAGAATCGTCCAAGGTTCGTTTTGGAAGCGTTTAATCTAATAATTTAAATTTAAATATAATTATTTAAATTTAAATTATCGCGTACTTAACGTCTGATCCCTTTTTTCGTGTTGTTATCTAGCCGATGAAGTCGAGAAGGAGTACTGTAAACCCGACCAATTCAGCGACTCGGATCCCGATTATGACTCTGACTTGCTAGACAAGCCGCGTTCCTCGATCACTCTTATACCTAATATTTAAACTGCATGTTTTGTTTAAAACCATAATTTGCATGTCAACTGTTTTAAAATATACTAGCGACATTTTTAAGCCATGCCATTTATCTTTCCACATATATTGAGCCATAGGATTGCTTAGTGTTATTATTTTAATTTATGCTTAGTCTTGCTTAGTTGCATATATTTACGATACTTCACACTTGTCACTGTAAAACTGAAATTTGTGTTAAATACTTTTTGTGACAGACCGCCCCTCGAAAGAGGCGATCTATCGACCACATGATCTTATCAGATCTCACTCGACGAAGCGAGGACCAATAGTACAACTCAAGCACGATAAAATATAATACAAACGGTTGTTCAAATTACAAACCAGAGTTTTTATAAGCGCGGAAACGTTCACCTTATTTAAAAACTACTAGGATCTCCTATGTACTAGGCACAAGATGGCATCGAGTCTATACGATGCATCTTCTAGCGGCACACAAGAAGCTCAGCGCGGCGAGCAAGGCTCCCAACGGACATAGCCACCCTGGGGAGTCGCTCCTGTCGGTTGGTCTAGAGGAGGGAAAGAAAGGCCACCTGCAAAACAAAACCACAAAGAGTCACGCCCTGAGCATTTGAATGATCAGCAAGTCTTACCCGTTAACATGGCTAACTACAACTGACTTCAAAGATATGACAAGGCCGACTCGCATGAGATAACTGTTTGCAAAAACCAGCGCTAACAGTGGATCCTTACTTTCAAGTTTTAGCAGTAAATTAGTTGCAAGAAAAATAAATTTAATTTGCACTATCAACTACTACAATCATGGTTGCCAAACAATTATTAGTAACAATACCAACAAACCAGAATGCTTTCTCATGTCACTGATATTTCATTCTTAACTATGATGTGGCGCACTGAAACAAGTGGTACTCGTTACTGTGAGGGGCAGCGATTCGAATCGATTTACATCCAGCTGGAGAAACCTGATTACACGACACGTACGCCCTTCTAGGAAGTCGTACGCGGCAACTTTTCACACCAATGCTACATAGTACCGGCTCGATGCTCACCTCTCCCGAGCAGTGGTCCTCTATGCGATAACATCACCGGGTCAATCCATGGTTAGCCCCAAAGCTCTCCCTTTTAATCATCTTTAGAAGAGAGATTCGGTTACGTCCAGTCACTACGCACATTGGGCTACATCAGTTTTCTGAGGCCTATATAGCCAGTATGTAATCAGTACTGTTCAAACTTGCTCAATAGGACCGACAACGGTACGGTCCTTAACCGACACAGACAGGCTACAACACATTGGCCATGCATCCGCAATGGACACATGCCGTGTTACAACTTACTTCCCTGCCCGGTCTCAGCTTATCATTTCTTGTGATAGACTAAGCCATGCCATCATTTTCTCTCATACTCTCAAACTCAAGGTAACCACTTATAGCTTGCGAGTGAATGGTCAATCATTCGACTTCTACCGTAACTGCAGTAATAAGCCTAACTCTACATCGAGGTATCCGAACCAAATACCATTAACCAAGGAAAGGAGCTATCATGCAAGCTATGTTTTCAATCAACTCTAAAAACTTAATGCACAGGACAAAATTCATATACTATATAGTGATAAAATATAAAATAGTTAAAACAGGGTTAATGCACCGGGGCTTGCCTGGGCTTTGCTCAAAGTTAGTTTCCTCGACGAACAGAATGTCGTCGAACTCTTCCTCGGCAACTTCAGGTCCTAGACATGAAATGATATGCAGGGAAATGAATTAAGCTAATTTGTAAAAGTCAAAGGTTTGAATTTAATTCTCATACGAT
The DNA here is from genome assembly GCA_001602275.1 of Zoysia japonica. Classification (NCBI taxonomy): domain Eukaryota; kingdom Viridiplantae; phylum Streptophyta; class Magnoliopsida; order Poales; family Poaceae; genus Zoysia; species Zoysia japonica. The sequence continues at coordinate 1,518,387 of BCLF01000030.1, read as the reverse complement.
GATAGTCTTTTGAAAAATAAAAGTGACCAGACATTTTAGTTATAAAACCCATTTAAAATAGTTTTCATAAAAGTAAAGTATAATTTGAGTTTTTCAATAATAACATGGAGATTGTAACTAATTTTTTACAAATTTTTAGAATTTATTCAAATCAAAAGAATTTATAATGAATTAAACACCATTTAAACACAATAAATCATTTAAAAATTATTTTTGTTGAAAATAAATACGAAACTTTGCAAAACAAGTAAGTTGGACTAAATAATCAGAAAAGTAGATTTTTTTTCCAAATTTAATAATGCCAAGGAAGAATTATAATGCATTAATGAATTATTTTGTGATCTAATGTAAATAAATTATTTTTATGCATAAAATGAAATTTTGTTAGCTTTAGAATATAGTTCTAGATAAAAGGATTCTAACAAAATTTATTTCATAATTTTCTGAATTATAATGAATTTTCTATGAATTTTAGAAGTTTAAAACCATTTTCTGGACAATTAAATAAATTAATTCGCAAAAGAAAATATTTTCCAGCCTAAATGGGCCGCCGTACAGTGTTGGGCCACTGATTTGGGCTGCTCGATCTGATGGGCCATGCCCAAAATTCTGGCCCACTCGAGGGAAGTCACACGGTAGACTGCAGGGTTCGGCCATCCGGCGTGCACAAAAGATCCGGGCGCCCCGGCCAGTGGCGGCGAGTTCACCGAACTTGCTCATCGGCGGCCAAACAGACGACCATTCCACACCAAAATGATCACTGCGACGTGGGGAGTGCCGTGGAGGGGTTGTCGGGGTGGGGTTCTCACCGTGGGATGCCGGCGGCGAGAGGCGGCCAGAAACGAAGTTCAGCGAGGTCAGGAGCTCGGTGCCGTGGACAAGGACTCACACAGCTTGCACCTAAAGCTTCAGAGGGACATGAAGAAGCCCGGCGCGGGTGATGTCGACGTCGAGGAGGGCCGCAAAGGGGCGCTCGTCGGCGGGGTGGGTCGGGTCAGGCGGCTGGCGCGGACGAAGCCTCAAAATCCTGCGCACAGATTCACGGAATACGTCCATTAGCTTGCCCAAAAGGTGGCCCCTGGGGTGCACTACAAGAATCGGAAAGAATTCGAAGTATTTTGCACCGAGGGCAGCCGGATTTGGCCGGAAATCGCGGCGGCGCCGAGTTCAAAAAGGATGGGGAAAAGTTGGAAATCCGCCGTGCTTGGCCGAGGAGGAGGCAAGCTGCACTGGTGGGGAGCTGGAGGGAGAGCTAGCGCAGCTGCTCACAAGGAGTGGCAGCCGGAGGCGGCTTGGCCGAGCTGTTCCACGGTGGCACCCAGAAGCGAACGAGGCGGTCGCACTGGAGGGAACGAGGGTGAGGGCGAGAGAGAAATGCGGTCGGTAGGTCGGGAACACGGGGGTGGCAGCGCGTCCGCGCGGGCGCGCATCCAGGTTGCGTGGCGCGCATGCACGAGGAGAGAGGCGCGAGCGGCGGCAGCTGGCTGCCCGCGCCGGCAGCTGAAGGTTGGGGAAAGGTGGTGTGAAACTGACAGGCGGGGCCCGCGATCTTTTCCAATTTCTGATTTTCGCAAATTTCTGCGCAGCGCTCTGTTTTGAACCGAAAACAATACTTCCCGAGCTCTGATAAAAATGAAACTTTACAGGGTAGTAGAAAACTTCAAAAGGAACCACTTTTATTTTGGGCCCAAGTTCAAATTCCAAATAAATTTTATTCTATAAAATTTTGAAAACAGGTAATCACTTAAAAGGGAAAAATTCATTTGGGCCTTTTGCTTTTTGAATAAAATTTCACAAAAATTCCTAAAATTCAATTCCTTGCAATATTTATAATACAAGAATTTTATTTCACAATATTTCTTTAAAAATTTTGAACTTGAATTTGAAATTTGAAAATTCACGTGAATCGTTTTAATTATTTTTGAGCTCGGTTCCGAAAATTTGAATTCGGACAACTCGCTTCTTTATTCAAAATATGAAGTGTTACACTTTTGAACTGTGATTCAAATGTGTGAGTTTTGTAAATAATTATATACTTACTATTTTAGCAGTGGCAGGATGGAGTATGAGGTATTGGGGGACTTTTGGGAACTTCCTATGAGGGTACCTCTGGCGGGTACAACGGGAGATTTTGGGTGTGGACCTTCCGTGAGACTTGTTGGTTGTTAGAGTTGAGGTTGGAGAGATTGCCTGCCCCGGCAATTAAGGACCGAGTCTTTCAAGCTTTGTACGCTCAGTCGATTTTCATGCACACCACGTTACTTTGTTTGGGCAGAGGCTTGATCTTGAAGCTTGCCGAGATTGGTTGTTTATTCGTGGGTTGGCGGTGTTGTGTTAGTGTGGTGTCGAGTTATGACTCCCCACATGAGGTCGAGATACCCCATCTGATCAGTGGTACGCTCCTCACAGCTTCAGCACCCGGCAGCGTAGACGACTGGGATCCCTATTCTGAAGGACAGGTAACGCCAGTTAAAATTTGTGAATGGGTCTTATGTGGCCACTATATCGGGGGTTGCGGCCGCGGTCTATGCTATGGTGCCACTTCTCGTGGGTCCAAGTACATACACTCTGCAGAGTTACAGTCAATGCACATTGTCATGTCTTTTTTGAAGGACACTCTCTGAGTTGTGCTAGTCGTTGTGTAGTTTTATTTTCTACCCTCTACCTCTGTTTTAAATGTTTTGGACTCTGGCCTTTGAGCTGTGACCGGGTGTGGAGATTACACCAGCATTTAAAATGAACCTCCGTTCGGAATAACGGAGATCCCTGTGGAGCAAGATAATAAAATTTGACTGATTTAGAAATAAAACTTCTTGCATATTTTTATAAAATAAATTGTTTAAAACTTACATTTAGCACTTGAGCCAGCTTTACCCTTGAAACCATCCTTTGCATGCATACATTGTTGTTAAGTAGTACGCGGTTTGCTGAGTATTCGTACTCACGGCTTTCTGCCTTATTGATTTCATAGGATAACTGCAGCTTCGACTTCGATTACATCTCATACGGTCCGTGATGAGTTTCTCCTACGCTAGAGAGCCTGTGATGTTGGTGGTTCACTGTTGCAGTCTAGTTCATGCTTCTGCTATTGCTTTTCTGTTGTTATCTCGATAGATATCTCTTTGCTTTGAGATGATTTCAGTCTGCGTGTCGATGGACTCCTTTGAAGGATAAATTTCTAATAAGTTTTGGAATCTTGCTAAACTTTATCATTCACATCTTGTTTAATGTTTTTGTTATGGTTTTTTGTTGATCGTTTGTGATATCGTGCTTGCTAACCTCCTGAGATCAGCCCTTATCGAGTGGTAAGAAATCTCGATGGTTACAGATCGGATCTCTCGGAAAGATTGTAAGTAAGGGTGTCTTTCCTGTAATGATGGGAATGGCGTGGGTATATTCGGGATTAAGACCCCATAGCATGTTTAATACCTGATTTTCCTCCTTGACAGGTTGTCCAAGATCGCAAAGCTGATCCGCGAGTTGCTTCAGACAGCTGCAATATTGGTGGAGTCATGTCCCCCTGGTTACAGACTCTGGTACTTAGCTTTGGTGTTGACGGCGCGAGTCATCTGGTTGTCCAGGAAGACATTGTGAATGGTGCGCCAGACGAGGTACGCCGGATCAGCCTTCTCGACGACGATGGTGAGCATCTCCAAGGAGAGGGTGGAGTAGAGCCAATTGATGATGCAGTCGTCGTTCATCAACCACTCGGGATCTGTGGGAGCGCGTTCGGGTGGGGTGTCAATGTGATCCCGTAACCCAAATTTCCCGAACACGGTGTCAAAGAAACGGCTCAATTGGGTGTAGGAGGAGTCGTTCATATCGAGGATGACAGGAACATGAGATTTGATGTTGATGTTTTGAAGCACATAGGATGGGGCGACAGCGTTGACAGGTGCAGTGTTAGAAGAAGAGAATTATCCAGAGAAGTGGCCGTTGAAGCAGAACCACGATGACCACGTCCTTCGGCAGCGCTACAACGGCAACTGAACTGAAGCAGAGTATAAGGCTACTGCGTGTGTGTGTGTGTAGTGGCCGAGTCTTTAGGATCTCAGGAATTATGGATCATCGTGTACTCCAAGCATGTAATCGTGTTATCTATAAATACAAGCGAACCCTGATTAGGGTCTGTGCGGTTCACAAACTCTTTCATGGTATCAGAGCCTAGATCACCTCGCTTCCGCACATTCGCCATGTCCAGTTCAGGTGCCAGTGCAAGTGACACTGCAAGCCCAAGCACCACCACAAGCTCGCCGCTAGTGATCCTTCCAAACAATGCGATCACCATCAAGCTCACACAGAGCAACTTCCTGTTGTGGAGTGCACAGATCCTCCCACTCCTCAGGAGCTATCGACTGATCGGCTACATAGATGGCACGATCACCCGACCAGCACTCACCGTCACAGCGCCGGCGCAAGGAGAAGGTATCCCACCTCGCACCTCTGTAAACCCTGCATATAGTACATGGTACCATCAGGATCAGATGGTGTTGCCATCAATACTTCAGTCACTGAGGAGGTTCTTGGTCAACTGATTGGCCTGACGACTTCTCGTGATGTTTGGCTGCAACTTGAGAAGCTGTAGGCAGCAAGTTCCAAATCAAGAATCATGCAAATCAGAATGCAGTTAGCCGCAAATCAGAATGCAGTTAGCCACAATTCAGAAGAATGATCTGAGTATGACTGACTACTTCCGCAACGTGAAGAGTTTAGCAGATACTATGAGTTCCATCGGCAAGCCCTTGGACAATGAAGAACTGATCTCGTACATGTTGCGAGGTCTTGGACCAGAATACAACCCGTTAGTGACAAGCATCACTACCACCCTCACTGACTCCACCACAGTCCATGATTTGTATGCTCATATGCTGGCCTTCGAACAAAGGCTTGAGCAGAACAATATCTCTTTTCAGATGCCATCTGCTAATCATGTAAACAGGAGTCCAAATTTCAGTCGTGGAGGAGGTAGAGCAACAAGAGGAAGAGGTCGCAGTGGTAGTGGCCGCAATCCTCGTGGTGGCAACTCTGCAGGAAGAAGTCAGCGTGGCAATGTGTCATGTCAGGTTTGTGGAAAATCTGGGCATGATGCACTACGCTGCTAGTACCGTTTTGATCACTCATATCATGCTGAAGATGCCAAGGTTGCAGCAGCAGTAGTGACAAATAGCTACAACATCAATACAGATTGGTATGCTGACACAGGTGCAACAGATCATATAACTAATGATCTTGAACGTCTTCACATGAAGGAGAGGTATTCTGGTGCTGATCAAGTTCAGGTGGCAAGTGGCTCAGGTTTGTCCATCTCTTATGTAGGCAATTCATATCTTGCAGCAGATTCAAAGTCATTGCTACTTAAAAATGTTCTTTATGTTCCCAAAATTAATCGTCAATTGCTATCTGTTCATAAACTGTTATCTGACAATAATGCCTATGCCGAGTTTCACCCCACTCATTTTCTTCTAAAGGACCAAGCCACGAAGACTACACTTCTCAGAGGAAGATGTAGAGATGGCCTATACTCCGTCCCAAATAAATCAACACATGCTTTTCTGACAACCAAAAACAGTCAAGAGTTGTGGCATCGTCGGCTTGGTCATCCATCTCTGTCTGTCGTC
>BCLF01000030.1:1481307-1510030 GCA_001602275.1 Zoysia japonica | reverse complement strand
TCTTACAGCAAATCCTGTGTTCCATGGACGTACAAAGCATGTTGAGGTAGACTTTCATTTTGTTCGAGAACAAGTGGCAAGGAAAGCCTTGCAAGTTCAATTCATTTCGTCCAAGGATCAGGTAGCTGACATTTTCACTAAGCCACTGCCCAGGTTGCCATTTGAGTCAATATGCTACAATCTCAACTTGAGATATCCACGTTGAGATTGAGGGGGAATGTTAGAAGAAGAGAATTATCCAGAGAAGTGACCGTTGAAGCAGAACCACGATGACCACGTCCTTCGGCGGCACTACAACGGCAACTGAACTGAAGCAGAGTATAAGGCTATTGCGTGTGTGTGTAGTGGCCGAGTCTTTAGGATCTCGAGAATTATGGATCATCGTGTACTCCAAGCATGTAATCGTGTTATCTATAAATACAAGCGAACCCTGATTAGGGTCTGTGCGGTTCACAAACTCTTTCATGCAGAACCTGCTGCCGCGGCGAGGGAAGAAGCATCAGATTCAGAGGAGGCAGATGGGGTAGTGGTAGGGGATGGCAGCGGAAGAGAAGCCAGAAAGAGGAGTGAATGGATTATCGAAGAGTTCTTGGTATGGCTCTGTTACCATGAACGAAAGTGGAGAGTCAGAGAGCAATGCGCAATGCAAGTTTCCATTGATCTTTGATGTCAGCTACTATATACTACAGGAGCAATCTAGCTGCTTAACAGAATGTAGACCGAGTATATCGGATAGACTAGGAAGTGGTTAGTGAGTCCTACAAAACTGGTTCACGATGCTAAAGACGTGGTCATTCTGTTATCTATTAGGCCAGGGTGAGTGGCGTGCCAGAGCTGGGCGGCGGATGGAAGAGATGGTGCGAACTTGGTCGAGGGTGGCGCTGGTGGTGCGGGGTGGGGCGAGATGGGCCCACCTATCAACGCAAAAAATCAGTTGTGGACGTGGAGCACTCACAGACGTCGGATAGGAATCAAAAGGCCTAGATCACACCCTGACAGGCAAACAAACCTCACCAGATCGTAATTTTAGGCCTCCGAACGCAGGATTTTTTACGAGAATTATACAAAAATTTCACAGGAATCAATTCAATTTCACAGAAAAAATACAGAAAACGAAAAAAAAATCCTGCTTTTCAAAGGAGACCTTAAGCTAGTAGAGATTCGAACAATGGAAAGGGACGTGATGACGCTGAGAAGGAGCGTTAGCTTCAATATTTTAAGAATCATAAAAGGAAGATTTTAAGATCTAAACATTCCAACACTACTAGATTTTACATTGCAACAGTCATGATTTTAAGAATCATAAAAGGAATGGCTTCATGATTTTCATCATTTCCCAGAGGGAACGTGGATTAGCAAACATAATGATCGGAAGCAAAACAGAACTATTTCTGATTATTTAAATAGTGATGAGATTGTTTTTCTAAAAGAAGAGATTGTGGCATAAATACAGAATCGCAAACATGTATGGAACTATGAATAGTAAACCAAATAACTACTACACGAACAAAGTAGCAGTGAGCGGTAATAGAAAAACTAGCCCAAAAAAAAATCCAAGGCGCATAAGCATGAAGTTTGTATTATTCATATTCTTTTGTACTCCCTCCAATTTTAAAATGTTAACACCGTTAACTTCTAACATCATCTTTGATCATTCATCTTATTTAAAATATTTGTTCAAATGTGTAAGAGTATTAGTCATGTTTCAAATACTATTAATGATAAAATAAATTATAACAAAATATATAATATTTATATTTTTTAAATCAGACGATAGTCAAAAATAATGTTAGAAATCAGCGGTGTAAATATTTAAAAACAGAGGGAGTAAAAAGCTATTGATTTGCTGCTAGGCTATTTGAGGTGCAAGGAAAAAGACTAATTCATGTGGGGACCTTTTTCTAAGTCCTTTACAGATATATACGGACTACTTTTATTAACATAATATACCTTGAGGACCTAAATAGAGGTGCTTCGTGAACCCGATGACCCAAAGAGAGAGAAACAAAAGGTGAAAGATATTCTGGTGGAAACCCTTCAAATTTCATGACAAACATAATTTTCCAATGCAGATTAAATTTGGTAGTCTTAGTAGAAAATCTAGCGGAATTCTCCTGGTTAATAGAAAGGTCTTCCCTGCAAATTCTTTGGTCTAGCATTTCACAGAAGGTAACCAGAAAAGTGGATCGTCAAAAGAAAAATGGACTTACTCCTAAAAACACAGTGATATGACATAAAAAAAAAAAAGAAAGGCAGTAGCACGAATGCACCAAAGGAAATATGGGGAAATATGGAACTGCAAATAATATTGATACATATAAATTACTATGCATCAATGCACAAAGTACTTGTGTGCCATGATGTAGAACAGTAAAAGAAACAATAGCCTAGCAAAAAAGAAAAAGATAAAGCATTTTCAGTAATTTTGCACTCAGCCTAGCTGCAGTCATAGCAAGGATTGCCCATTCGTTCTGCCAAGTATACACAGCAGAAGAACATAATTTTTTATTGACAATATTCATCAAAAAGAACCAAATTCATAGCTTCGTTCAGTTATTCGAGAGGCAGAGCTGCCTAACACATTTAAGCCTACCTGGATAAGAACTTAATGGAATCAGGAACTAGAATGCAGTTCATGTTTTTTTTTTTAAGATCTTAGACTTCAACCATAGCAAAACCTGAAATAAATAAATGAAAACTTAAAGAGGAACATGGAAAAGTAATATCATGTAGAAATTAACATGACAGAATCAGAGTGCGGCATACATATATGAATATAAAAAAAAGACCCTGATATAGTCTCTGTTCAAAATTCTGTCATACGAAATCTGGTTTCTAGGAACTCAGTTGGGTATCAGTTGCAAATCTAGTTTCTAGGAACACACCATAGCAACCCATTGGGTATATTTACTTGTACTACTGAAATCTGCTCAGCAAGGAAACAGTATGCCCTAAACTAAGCACAATGATGAAAACTAGCATGTGTAAGAGAAAGATTCAAATCGGCAAACATGTGACTTGCTCAAAAAATTGAAAATGCAAGGGTGTTACCACTTGAGGAAACAGCACTTTTACTTTTACTGACTAAACAAGGAACCTAAGGGTATGAATTACCTCATGCTTATGTCATCATGGGTACACTTCAGTATGGCAATATAATTCTTTTACGCACTGTGTACAATGCTTCTAAAGTCAACCGACCATTACAAGTACTCATTAAATCTTATGTTTTGTTAAACTTGGTAACTCAGAACGCCCTCACATCTACTTGTCCCAGCACATTTTTCAAATGCATCACAAAAAGCAGATATTAGAAAAACGATTCTTTAATCATACATTGCAAGCTGGTGCACCGACAACAAAGCAGGGATGTGCATTGTGTTATTATCCATGTTAACAATAAAGGCTAGTACCAATCTATAGCACTTTTAAAGGATCCATCAATTATCCGTACATTCTTCCTTTAATCAGAAAATGACAAATATTCATCATAAAAAACAAGTACAGCAGAATACTCACCTCCTTAGTACTCAGCACTCTAGGCTCAATAGGTTTCCTGTGTAGATACCAACTGCAGAGAAATGCTTTGACTCCACTGAATTTGTAAGTGTGTTGGTTCTTGGATCATAAATCAGCAAAAAATCATGGTCTAGTTTATATATGACTAGCCTCCAGTCACCTAATACAAACAATGGATGCACAGGCTGGAGAATGGTATACTTTTCAAACTGTATGCTATATTGTTTGACCCAGAGACCCTTGGCAACGTCCAGTAAAATCCAAATGTCCAGACGCGGAGCTGGCCCATGCACAACAGCTAATGAGCCGTTCAGGTTGGCTAATGTCAGCTGCTTTACATTGGGAAGACCAAGGTAGTAGAACAGTAGATCAGCATCGTTCGGAAAGGGGATCGGGGGTCCCCGGATAGACGGCCCCCATGCCTCAGTCTCAAGGTTAAATGTATATATCAAATCTTCCTCAATAACTTGGTTATAGAAGGTGATTGAATGGTGTGGATCATAACATAGGCAGTAGACAACCCCATCAATTACCACATTGGTAAACTTACTTTGCTGAATGCCTTTTTCAATGGGCGGCGCTAGCCTCCACCCTGAATTGCAGCTGCTACTGTTGAGAGTGCAGATCTCGAACATCTGCCGACCTCCAATCTCAACGGAAAAATGGAAAAGCATTCGAAATACCTTGTATTCCCCAGTGCTGGGAACCTGCCCAAACATATATTTCGGCTGAGTGATCAAGCCCAACGCGAGTTCCGCATGCTCTTCCGCATAGTTATCCGGTATGTGATAAACCTCTCCAGTAGCCGGATTGAGCAGTCTGTCCGGTAAGTAATACAGCTCTTCACGAATCGGAATGATCAACCGGTATCTGGTGTTGCTGACATCGTTTCTCCTGACACAGACGCGGTCAAGGGGCACGCTCACGGCTCTGTCCCCCTCCATTCCGCGCACCCGCTTAACGACCTGCCCCGACAGATCCATGATGTCCGCGAGCGCGTCACGCTCCGCGTCGTCGGTGTAGCCGGCGATGATGAGCACCTGCGACGGGTGCCGCGTGCCGTGGGCCGCGATGAAGTACCGGTCCGAGAGGAGGGACAGCCACAGCCGGCAGACCAGGCGGAGGCGGCAGAGCTCCTTGGCCTCGAGGCGTAGCAGGATCTCGCACAGCGCGTCCAGGGGCACCGCGCCGATGCCGGAAGCGGCGGGAGCCGGCGCGATGGGCCTCGCCCGCATGGCGCACGGCTAGGACAACGACATTCCTACAGCCGAGGGGAGTAATAAAAGGAAGAATCTCTGGTGAGGAAGAATTGAAATGGGTAACGAGAGGAAGGAACCGGGGCGCACGGATGACCAGACCGGAGACGCTGTGCCGCCCACCACCGGAGGCAGCAAACAACTTACCAAGTGGGGGAACAGTAGTTGGTCCGCGCCGGACCTCGCCGCCGCCGGTGGTAGGATTTCGCTTGGGACGGCACGATGCTGCGCCTCTGGTGACTCGTTATGGTGAGCGGCTTGTCATGATGAAGGATCCGAAATCGGGGGCGGAAGCGGGGGACAATTCAGCTGAAGCCACCGGTAGAGAGCGCCATCCCCGCGAGATTTTTCGATTCTTACCGTCTGTACTTTCGATATTTACCACTCAATTTGTAAGTTCTTTAATTTTTACTACTTAAATACATTTTTCACTTTAAAATATATTATTTTTTAAAAATTTTAACATTTTTATTGTTTTATATTATGGTATTATATTGTGTAACAATGCATTATATTTATTATATTATGTTTATTATATTATTAGCATCATTTAAACTCAAATTTTGTTTATTTTAACCCAATATAAAACAGTGAAAATAATTAAAACTTGAAAAAATGATATGTTTTGAAGTGAAAAACGTATTTAGTGATAAAAATTGAAAGGCTTACGAATTGAATGCAAAGATTGAAAGGCTAATGTATTTAGTGGTAAGAATTGAAAATTCTCCATCCTCGCAAGGCCATTAGCACTATTTCCGTTTGCTTGAATCCTTAAAATTATTCTGTTAATTTTTTTGAATTTCTTTTAAACGGTTAACTTTTAGGAATTTAAAGTAAGTTCTCTCAAATTACTAAAGTTTCACAAAGCTGGTTTTGTTAGATTCGTCTCATCGAGCTCTTCGTGTAGTTGTTCTCTAAGTTATTTTTTAATTTTTTTAAAGTTGTTTTATTAGTTTAATCTCTGTAATTTAAATTTAAATTTAATTATAATTTATTGTGATGTTTTTAATATTAACACAAAACATCCAAAGATATAGTTTCATATTTTTTAAAATTTCCAAATTTAACTTTTGGATTTTTAAAAATGAAAAGAATAAAAGTTGATTCAGTCGTGCGCACGAAAGCGAGCGAGATAGCTTTGGATAAGAAGAGGGCACATGCGTCCATTCACATTTGGATTTCATCACACAATAAAAGAAAAATAGTGCTACGCAGACGAAGACAGCAAGGCTCAGGCGTGGTATTCTTTGGACGTCCTGGTTACTAATGGCCTTACGGGGATGGCGCTCTTTGCCTGTGGCTTTAGCTGAATTGTCCCGCGGAAGCGGGGGAAGGTGGGGGGAATTAGTGTGACACCATTAGTTAATCTAAACATCCTCAAAACATCATTAGTTACTAAAGCATCCAGTAAACACCATTAGTTAACGTGCTGATCACTCCTACGCACCATTATCCCTCATTTCCCCCTTTCTCTTTTCTTTTTGTTATTATTTAACTATTTTATAACTGATTTGCCCCTGCCAATGTTTCTTTCTTCCAGACCCTGCCGCCAACAGGAAACCCACGATCCCAGGACAAACTCACGATCTTTGAGGAAACCGGCGATTCACTGCAGACCCAAGGGCGTCACGCGCGCGGCCAGCCGGCACATCCAGGACCCCATCGCCGAGCAGTCCAAGCGCGGCTTCCCACATCCGTCCCCGTCCAGGCCAAGACAGGGTGACGCCCGTCTGCCTCCGACGCTCCTACAGTTCATACTCTTGCGACTTTCAAGCCATGGATGAAGCGGGTACCAACCAGAGATTCGCAGGAATGTGAATTTGCTTAGGGATTTAGATTTGAATTTATTTTAGGACTGAGATTGTGATGCTAATTTCGTTCATATTTATCTTGCTAGGACTGAATCAGATATAAGGTTTCAAATGTGCCTTAGAATTCCATCTTACATTGCATATCTTGATGACGACACTAGACCAGAAGTAGAGGCTAAAGATTATGTTGTTGAAGTGAATGATGTCGGTGTATACTCCATGGATAATCTTTTGGTTGATCTGGCAAGTAAAACAAAATGGGGTGCATGTCAGCAACCTACGGTATTGGGATGTTGAAAAGAGGGGTTTACAATGTGTTGCTTCAAACACTGATTTGAATTCAGTTTTTCAGAAATTTCAGACTTGCAATACTATATCATTTGTTGTGAAGTTTGTTATTAAGCCCGCTTATCAGAGAAGCATGACTATGGAACATAAACTGGAAAAGTTACCCGTTAGGAAGAATCCAAATGTAGCGCCGGGAACAAATAGTTTGGAAGATTTTGATGATGAGAGTGGTGAGAATAATGTGGATGAAGAGAATTTAGACCCTCGTGGATGGATGATGAGGACATATTCATGAATGATGATGCGGTATTTGTGTCCCTAGGTTTGAGGGCTGAGGATGAGGCATCAAAACTAAATTTGCAGCGAGATAGTTTGGACAGTGGACATGATGCACAAAATTTAGTAGATGATGAAGCTGAAAATGAGCCAAGGTTTTCTATTGACAAGGAAAATCCAAAAATCAAGAAGGGAGAGACCTTTCCATCAATGGTGGATTTCAGGATGGCTTTAAGGCAATACGCCATCCTGAAGGAGTTTAAAGTGCACAAAGTAGTAACTGATAAAAAGAGGTATAGGGCTGAATGCAAGGCAAAGGGATGTCCGTGGAGGATTGTTACTAATAGACTTGTGGGTCAGCCAACTGTTGAGGTAAAAGATATTATTTTGTTAAATACAATTCTTTGGTTTACATTGTTTTAATACTTGAATCCTGAGATTCCTGATGAGCATGAGTGTATGGGCACTAGTAAGTTAGTAAGCACTATGGCATCGGCGAAGTGGGTTTCAGAGAGAGTTGTTGCATGGCTGAGGAAGAAATCATCTTTGGGAGCGGCTGAATTGCAAGACAAGCTGCTGAAAAAGTATGGAGTAGAGATTAGTTACAATACTGTTTGGGCTGGAAGGCAGAAAGCAATGGATTCAATTTATGGAGCTTGGGAAGATAGGTTCTCAAGTTTATTTAGTTTCGGGGCTGAACTACTTTAAAGGTCACCGGAATCCATTTTTGAGGTTGCCACAAAACAAACAGATTATGATGTGTTGTTTGACAAGCTTTTCGTTGCGATGCGGCCACAAAAGTTATTGCTGCAAGTCCAAAAGTAGTCACATACATGAATGAACATCACAACCACCGGTGGAGCAGGTGCATGTTCTCAAATGACATCAAGTGTGACTATGTGAACAATAATCTTGCGGAGAGCTTCAACAGTTGGATCAAGAAGATGAAGGACTTGCCTATTGTTGAGTTGGTTGATACATTGAGGCGGATGACACTTGACCTGTGGGATAAGAGAAGGAGGATTGCAAGCAAGCTCTCAGGAATTATTCTTCCTACAGTAATTAAACAACTTAAAGCTAAAACAAGAGGGTTGGGGCAAATGCAAGTTTCTAAAGGTGCACGCACTGCTGATGTATTCGGTTTTCATTATGACATGACACCGTGGAGGCATATAGTTGAGCTGGACACTCATAATTGCAGTTGCGATGAGTGGCAAATGACTGGGAAACCATGTATTCATGCTTTGGCTTTTATTCATATGTCTCCAGATATTGATATCGCAACATATGTCCATGAGTACTACAGCGTAGAGAGGTTTAAGACTGCATATAGTGGCTCTATTCCACATATGACCGACAAGTCAAAGTGGCCTCAAGTAGAAATGGGTTTCAAACTGCTAGCACCTCCATTGAAAAGAGGTCCTGGAAGACAAAGGAAAAATAGGTTTCTAGCTAGTCATGACCCAGGAGCTAAGAAACAACGAAGATGTCACAAATGTGGAGAGTTTGGACATCGTGATACTGGGAACTGCCCTTTGAATGACCCCAAGATGAGGTAATTATTTTTTTTTTCATATATTTTGATTCCATGAATTCGCTTCTACATTATTAGTAACCTGTTTATTATTCTTGTAGGATGAGGAACCCCCAACCAAAAAGGAAGCCAAAAAGACCTAAGACAACACCTGCTGAAACAATTTCACCGGGGTCCATCACTCGAAGAATTGTCAATTTGGTGCATGGTGAAGGCGAGGATGGTACATCTAATTCGACCATTTCAGCTGCACGGCTATTAGTGTTTTCCCAGGAAGGAGGCAATTCTGCATCTAAGTAGACATTGTTCTGTTTTTTCAATTTTTGTTTGGCTGGTGGAATCATATATATTTCTATGGCACTTGTGACTTGTCTTTGTTGAAAAATTAGGAATTGTGGCCTGAAAATGCTGAAACTGCAGGCATACTGCCACCAGGAACAAGAACTTGCCAGTTAACAGTTTTTTTTTTTTTTTTGCATATTCAGAATGCCTGCAATGATCACAGTTCATATGGTTTTTTTATTTTTTTTGCAATGTCACTATCCCAATTTTCTCAGTTCTGTTCTCTGTCCAATCAAGAACTGAATCATCATGTTGATACACCAATATCACAAGAAATCTAGTAGCATTTATATTGACATATCATTCCCACTCCAAACACGTATCACTCTAGAGAAATCATATTTTCATTCTAATATTTACAACCAATGCATTAACACTGAGCTAGTTACACAACTTAGGATGGAAAATCAGTTTTCATATAGCTAAAGCCCTGCAATTCCAGTTCAACGTGTATATGTTCATGCCCCTGCAACTTCAGCGCTGCACCAAGGCTATGTCGCCGCCGCCACCTAGGTTGTGCGCTAGTGTCTCCGGCCCTGCACGAAGATGCCTCATGCGTCCTTCGACTGACCAATGCACGAGAAGGCACAATGGCAAACCTCACTGAAGGTTTTTTGGGAGGACTGCACCAGATGAAACCATGGTCAACAGATAAACAAACAAAGCAAATGAAATGACAAGTAAAAATCAAAAAGCTATTCTAATAAAATTTTCAAAGCACCGGTGTAGGAGCAGCATACGTTCTGCTAAGTGCTAACTGAAATAGCACCAGAAACAAACGTACTACCTATGAATTGATATCAACACGTTTTCATTGCAATTTGGCAGATAGAAGCAGAATCTATCAGTAATTAAAGCGCATATTGATTTGAGCAAATTGATGAATTTAACATCGTCTTAATATTTCAAGGATACTTACAGGAAACTAAGCAGTTCACTCTGTTTCCTAGTAGCAACAATTTCAGTTGAACACTGACGCAGACGCATGTACAACAAAACCCATCTTGTAATCGTAACAAAGCAATCCCAGCCTCGTGGCCTTCGCCTAGCCATTCGTCGCCCTCACGTGGCCGTGTAGGAGCTCAGCTACGGAGTCTCGGAATCGTCGGCCGGCCAAGCCTCACCTGGCCAGGGGACTGACCGCGAATCGCCGTCGGCGTCGCCTACTTCAGGAGCCCCGAACTTGCCGGCCGGACGCACCTAGCCGCCGCGAATCTCCGTCGCGTCACTTTCTACGGGGGTCTGGCCTCGTCGGCCAGCCGCGCCTGGCCTGGCCTGGGGCTGCGAATCGCCGTCGCCGCCGCACTGGTAATTTTCCTCGGTGCGTTACCGCTGGACAATTGGCAGGGGCAAATCAGTCATAAAATAGTTAAATAATGCCAAAAAGAAAAGAGAAAGGGGGAAAATGAAGGATAACGGTGCGTAGGGAGTGATCAGCACGTTAACTAATGGTGTTTACTGGATGCTTTAGTAACTAATGGTGTTTTAAGAATGTTTAGATTAACTAATGGTATCACACTAATTCCCCCCCGATTTTGGGACGACGGCGCCCGAGGTTGGGCTGCTGGGTTGGAGCTGCAGCTCACATGACAATTTGTGGGCCGGAGCGGCGACACGACTACACGAGAGGCTAACGGTTGCAGGCTTTTGTGGCCCATTGCTTTTGCGAACCAGATGGTCTCAAAAAGGAAAAACTCTACGCACCAGATCTCTTTACATTGTTTGCAGGCTACAATTTCAATACACAAAAACTTTGTCTCCGTCTAAATTCCATATAATAAGAGTAGGGGTATAAATAATTGCGCCTAAGATTAACCTCCGAACTTTTTTTAAAAAAAATAAATTAAGTTTTCAAAAATAGAGAGAATTTAAAAACTCTCACTTCGTTTTTTTTTTAACTAAAACTAGGTTTGAAGAGTAACCTCAACGTTCTTATTTTGCACCCGAAGATAAGAGCATACCCCCTCTGGTATCATAATTTTTGATGTTTTGAACAAAGCTTAAATCAAATATTAGAAATATAAATTACAAATAACTTTAAAATAGTTAAATTTGAAAATATAAAAACTATATAAATAGATTTGTCTCAAAAAACTTTTTCATAAAAGTATACATATGTCATTTTTACATAAACATTTATAGAAAAAATAGAAATCAAAATTACATTTTGTAGACTGTCGTTTTCCAAAACATAAGAAAGGAAGTATGTTATCACAGGCAAGATGTGCTCTCTCATTTCTCAAGACCACTTTCCATTTTTCTACACTTAACCAACACACACTCATTTTACCTTCTTTTTTATTTAGTGCAACCCATTCCTCGTAATAGCTTCCGTTATCTTCCTTCCTCGTAATAGCTTCCAATCTGGATCGGAAAAGGCCACCTCCGCCACCCGCGCCGCTGCCTGCCTGCCAGAGTTGAAAACCTCGTTGCCACATGTGGAAAGCATCAGTGAATGGTCGACTTGTGGTGAAACCGACTCCAAATTACCTGGGCCTTGCAATGAACGCGAACGAGGCTCTCCAAGGGGCCGAAACGGTAGCCAGCCACATCACCAAATGACTCGGCGGTGGTTGTGGACAAGACAATTGGATATTGTCGTTAGTTTCTTTCACTCATCAACCCATACTACAGGTTCGGTCGGTCGATGAGGAACTGTAACCAAGCGATCAAAAAATTAACCAAACAGATTGCAAACACTAGTTCACGGTAGCAGCAAGTAGGTACGGTATAACATTTGACGGCACAACTGGTGCACTGGCATCAACGTCATGCCTTCATAGAACGTTTGATACAAAGCGACATAGCAACACTACTTGTTCAACAGTACTAAAAGCACAGAAAAAAAAAAAAGTACTATTCTGGGCTCTGCAGGATGAAGCACCGGATGTACAAGAGGGTTATAATCCTTTATTTTCCTGCTACATAGCAGTTGTGCTCTGTAGGCATTCCAACAGAGCATATCAGCCGAGAAGCTAAGCTTTCAAATCTTTCCATTCCAGAAGGCATATGACTTCCGACGAGGCAACAGCTTACCTGCATATTGTTCACAACGAGACATGGGAGTTAGTTCAAAATTTTGCAGCCCAAAAAAAATGCCTGCCAAACACGCTCAGAACATGGATGGATGGAATTGAGATATACCAAACAGAGTCTAATTTCAAGTATATCACTGCTCAAAACAAGGGGGAAAAATGTGGATTTGCTGCACTGGAAATCAAGGAAAACAGCACTTCACTTGTTTTCCCATGTAGATATACCATAAAAGTCAAGCAACATGATTCACCAATGCCATGTCACACGTGCTGACAATTTAACCCAACCAACAGAATGGACACTGATTCTAGGAGAACTTACCAAATCAAGCAACCACAGCCATAATTGTTGTTTTTTCTTTCCCTATGTCCCAAATCCAGCATCCACAGGATCCATTAGAAAAAAAGACTCTAGGATCATAAAACCATATATTTGCCCTTGATTTTCTTTATTTTTTCTGTACCAATAGGAATATACATCACCATTTTTGTGCTGACATCGACAACAGTATCTTCTATTTTGTTTCCATGCCCTTACCCTAAGGCAAAATACTGTCGGCATGGTTTTTGTGGTGTTGTGGTGATACATAGCAGCCGCATCTCCCTCACAGCACCTAGCACCTTATACGTCATACACACCATTCCAGGGCCATGAAGAAGCTGAGGTAGGGCCAGCAGGGCAACACGTCTAATAGCCAAAAAGCAAAACTACAGAATGAGGAAATAGTAAAGAATAAATTGGGACACATTGGCAGGTGCAGGCCCATCCAGCCCAGTTTCAACCTATTGCCCTAGCCACTCCCATCCCTTCCCCACGCCTGCACGAATAGCTGTATGGTTTCACCGCCTATCATTTTTCCATCACCTTCTACAACGTAAGGACATCGGCGGAGAGGGGCGAGCTGGGGATGCGGACATAGAAGAGGACAAGCAGGCCCATAACTGCTCTGTTAGAAAAGGTACAAGCAACACCACCGCCAAAGAATTAACCATCCGCTGCGCTCTCCTAAATCTTGTCCTCCCCCCCCCCCCCCACCCCCACAAACACACGTATGTAAATCCCCTGTTTTCCTTGACGGAATTAAACAAGCATTTAAACAGCGTCTAAACGCTAGATGGCTGCCCCCGTCTAGGCCTAAATGCCGTCTAGACGGAACTAAACGGCATTTAGATGATGGTTGACTGACTGCCTACCATCCCAACCCTCTTTCAGCTTGCTGGTAAGGTGACCGCCTCAAACCACCACAGCCATATGGGCATCCATCCAACACAAAATTGCATCTAGGCGACACCGAATTCAATATGGCGAGTGCCATAGGAGCACCGGAAAGGCAACCCTGATGCTTTGACCGCTCGGAGCGCCTAGTTGCTGATGCGATGCCACAAAAACAATGACTATCAACAAAACAAACAACCTCTGCCCCAGCTAGCATGCACCAGTTATAGTATCAGTACATTGTTTACTACCATCATTTAGCTATAAGTTATAACCTACACATAATAATAACAATGGTCATAAAAGAAAATAATGAACTCATATGCAAATAATATCCAAATAAAAAGGCAGTGCTAGTTATTGCAAATAATCACCTTGTTAGTTCTCACGATCTAGGCTCAACAGGTTTCCAGTAAACATGCTAACACCAGAGAAACAGTACAGCTTCAGCAAATCTGATGATGTTTTGGTTCTTGCATCATGAATCTGTAACAGGTCCAAGCATTTCACAACTATCATCTCATCATCTAACAGTCCCAATGGATGAGAGGGCACAAGACGTGGATATTGTTCAATTCGCAGGCTATAATGTTTTATCCATAGAGCCTTCTCAGAATCCACCAGAAACCACAGGTCCATATAAGGAGTTGGTCCATGAACAATAACCAACGAGCCATTCAGGTTGGCCAATGTAAACTGCTTTTCTGACCGACTACGATAGCCATTGAGCCTCTCATCATTAACAAGGCTGCCGGGTCCCTTGAAGCTTGGCCCCCACACCTCTGCCGCAAGGTCAAACGAAACTATCAAGTTTTTCTCAGTGACTCGGCGATTTAAGACCGCGATATATGCATCCACAGCCATGAAGTAGACAACCCCACCAACGACCACTCTTGTCCATTCATTCCATACAAAATGCTCCGTAGAGCGCTGCTTTCTCCTCCACTGCACAGGGCTCCTACGGTTGACAGTGCACACTTCAAACAGGTGTTTGTGGCCTTTACCTCGATGCTGAAAAATCCGGAGCACCTTGAGTTCCCCTGTGCTGGCAACGTTCCCAAGCAGATGCACGGGCTCGCCATAATCACAAGGCTTGAAGTCAGGAGCCAGAAGCTCCTCCGGTAGCTGGTCCGGTAACTCATACACAGATCCAGTGGCCGGGTTCGGCAACCGGAAGCTACCGCCCTTGATGGTCTTAAGGCAAACAAGGTCGGAGGTAATGCTCACCACCACCTCGCTGCCATCCCGGCGCACCCGCTTCACGGTCCGCCCCGACCCGTCCAGGATGTCCACCACGAGCACGTCCTCTCCCTCGCTGCCCTCCACCCACTGGCTGCCGAGGAAAAGCGGCTCCGGGCGGCGGTTCTGGGCGGCGTGCGCGGCGGCGAACTGCGGATCGGAGAGGAGGGCGCGCCACAGCCGGCAGACGGTGCGGAGGCGGCAGAGCTCCTTGGCCGAGAGGCGCAGCAGGACCTCGTACAGGCCGTCCAGGTTCAGTGGGCCGACGTTGAAGGCGCCGTCGGGGTCGGTTGCGACGCGCTTCGCGGGCGGAGGGCAGGGCGGCCCCATTCCTGAGGCAGCGAGATCGACGACCTGCGTGCGAGGCGTACGAGACGCGATTCAGTTGTTTCCTTTCACAGAATATGAATCCAAGGTCGCCGGAATCAAGGAAGACGCTAGCTACGTACCAGGGAGGAGATCGAGACGGAAAGGAGTGGCGACGAGCGCGGAACTATCGGTAGGGCGGCGAGCAGAGGGAGGAGAAGCGGTGCTGTTTGCCGGATTGTGTGTTTTGGAATGGGGAGCAGCGGTGGGCGCTGTCGTTTCTTCTTGTTGCTTTATTTTTTTTCAGAAGGAAAAGAGTCAGAAAGATAAAGGTGGGAATTCGAAAATAAGGATAGGAATGGGAAATAAAAATAGAAAATAGAAAATTTTAACATTTCATTCATCTATCTCATTAAAATTCACTCGTTCATTCATTTCTTAATTCTTATCTCATCATCCATTTCCATATATTTAAAAACCACCAAAAAGAAAAGAAAAATAAAGAAAAGGAAGAGTGAAAGGCAGCAGCAATGGAGCCTCATGATGTGGGCTAAGAGTAATAAATTGTCTTTTAGACTCAATCTTCTCTAATGCATAGTTTCTATAGCAGTTTCTATATAGATTAAAATTTAATAATCTTTTATATATTTTATAAATATTTTATAAGAGAGAATTGTGTCATAGAAACTAGTAGAGTTCTCCTAATGCATATTTTATAGTTTCTTAGCACTTTGGTTTCAATGAAGAGGTGATTTCTTGATGTAAAAATGATTTTTTTATTTTTTTATTCTTTTTTTTCATTAATTTCTTTGCCACATAAACAAAATGACGATGTGACAAGCTAGAAACTACTATTAATTCGCCATTGAAAGTGCCATAATGGCAGCCCACGTCTAAGTTTCTTTTTTAGCACCATCACACATCCAAGTTGACAAGCAGATGAGGATCTATTTGATTTAGCCAAAACTTAAGTTGCCAAATCTTGGCTCACCAAGTGTTGCGGTCCATTTCATCACCCATGCACGTTGATGACAAAAAGAACTGCGACTCTGCGATCGTATATGGCAAGCTAAATATTGACGCTACGTGAACGTCATTCAAATAGTATCTAAAACGGTGTCACCGTATGTGGGTAACCCAAATTTTAGCATGTAACAATTGATATTGATCAAACATACCCTAGTTCAGCTAGGTCATCTACTAAAAGAAAGTGTCGCCAGCCCAGCCACAGATTATGTTCTTCCATGTTGATATGATGTAAGTGCATCCACAATGCATGTTAAATATCAAACCAGGCATAGTGGATAAAAACCAAAATAATACAAGTTTTGGGAACCGAACCATACCATCGAGATGCCAAATTCGAATAAAACTTGGTCTAAACAAATCGCACTGTGGAACAAATAAAATAATTGGAAAAGACGGCTCAACATTGTAGCTCGCCCTCCTGCATGGGACCTATACGTGAAGGTCGTGAAGCAGAGTAACGGAAAAGAATTATTTTTGTCATACATGGACCTGCGTACGTTGCGACTAGCGAACCATACAAAATCGAACCGAATCATAGTTCTGTGGAACACACTGCCGTTACGGGTTCTCTACGAGCTCATCTGCTAAAAGGAAACATATTGTAGACTCACTTCATGTTTCGATCAGTCCACATACTCGATACAGTCATCGTGAAGTTCACTATCTGAACACCAGCTCCGCGCTGAACACCAGCTCCTCAGACTCAACACCGAGGGGACATCCAGCATAGAGCTAATCTTGATGCGGTAAACGGAGTCGACTGGACCGACGTTTATCACGCCGTCGTTTAGATCTGGGCAACTGGGCGGGCACAAATTTCGGCACAAAGCCCGATCCATTTGACACGGCATGAGCACGGGCTCGGCCCGTTAAAATTCATGTCAGGCTGGCACGAGCCCGCACGACGGGCCGTGTTTGGGTCGAAGGTGTGACCTGGCATGGCACAGCATAGCACGATTGGTTTGTACTTTTATATTAAATAAATTTACAGATTACTTCAAAATAAAATATCTGTTGTGTTCCAGTGGTAGCGTGCCTCCCTCATGCGTGAGGTACACTTATTTTCTAAGGTGTAAATAAGTACACTAAGGTTATTTTTCAAACATCTTTATTTAAAAAATAAACTAGTTTCTAAAGTGGACAACATTTTAATGGACAAGATTTTAAAAGCTTCGTTTATTGTTTTTAGCTAAAGAGGTTTTAAGAGTAACTTTATAGTCTCAAATTATTTTTCAGGTGATGGCGACAATCTGCTTGGGATTGTACCCATGCGCAGAGGAAATCCATGTACAGTATTTGTCTCTGAAGAATTGTACACGAGGCCCAGATCAACCGCCTCTATCAGGTTAACCATGCCAGCACCATGGGCGAACTCAGTGGAGAAAGCGGTGTCGTGATAACATAACTTTGAGGGCTCCTTTGGATGCAAGGGAAAGAAAAGCATAGGGATTTGAACCTCAAAGAGAAATTTTTCCATGTACATGCCGCCCTCTCCCCGAAAGGGATAGAAATCCCGAGAAATGAAAATTCCCAGCCTATGTTTGGGAATCCCTGCCACTTAATAAATATTCAAAAAAATCAGAATAAATCAAATAATTTGAAAATATTGTTGGGATCATAAAAAAAAAAGCGCCACTGCTAATGTTTCACATGTACTGAGTACAATCATTCGGTAAGTTTGAAACAAATGTACTAATAAAATCATTCAATCACATGATTAATATACTAGCACAACCATCCAATGTTTATTACAAGAAAAGATAAAAATTATTCTTGATGAGATTGTTTCTAAGTGCAACCATCCAACTGCTTGATGAGATTAGGGCTTCTTTGTAAACGCAGGATTTTCGTAAAAATTATACAAAAATTATACAAAAATCAGTTCAATTTTACATTAAAAAAATGCAGGAATAAGAAAAATTTCGACCTTATATATGAAAGTGACGCGGGCCGCGTCGCTAATCCCGCTGGGCCCAGCCGCGCCGTGAGCCCATATAACACTTTAATCAACCCGCGTAATCAGAACGGCGCCGCAACCACAACCCGCGTATCCCGGCGGCGCCGCAACAGCCCACATCTCCTGCCCCCATCGCGGCCGCCACCACCGAGATCTCCTGCCTCATGCCGTCTGCGACCCCATCGTGACCGCCACTGCCATGATCTCCTGTCCCCATCGCCATCCTCGGCCCCCTTCGCGAGCGCTGCTGTCGGGATCCGCAGGATTTAGAAATTGGTAGGCTACCAGAGGCACCTGCGGACGGCGGCGCCTTGGCCCTATGACTACAACTTCGCAAGCACTTCTTGTCCACCATTCTCGGCTCAGTTATCGAAGGTGGCGACGACCTGGGAATTAGAAGACGCTGACATGGTGAGCAGATCAATCAGGAGGATGAACTTGTTGGTGCTTGTACTTGTTCCCTTTTGCAGCTGTGATGCAAGGCGGTGAGTGCTGGTTCGGATCCTGGTACAATAACATGAATTCTGAGCTAATATGGCAAGAACACATCCGTTTGGTGTTTCTGATTTTTTTTCAGAATTTTTTGAAAATTTTGAAACCTTTGATTTGGCATCATAGCCTAGTATTACTTGTTCTGTATGTTGCGTCCAGCGTAAACTTGTGAAGCTGGCCGGCGAGCGCCGCTCGCTGCCGCGAGCTCGTTGCGGCTGGTGACGGATTTGCCGCAGCAGCCCGCCACAACCTCGTGGCTTTTGCGGCGGCGGGGCAGGCGGCCGTAGCCCGTCCCACTTTCATATATAGATGAGATGTTTAAAAAGTAGTGCTTAGTTATGCCAAACCATGACCCCACGGCTCTAATTTCATCCAAGCCAAACCTGCAACGACATCAAAGTAGAAAAGATGGAAATTTATAATCTAAATACAAATAAAAAAAATCTCATGATGTAATTACCTGAAAATGCAATATCTCCAGGAAGGGAAAGAACTTGAGCAAGGTCATCACGTTCTCCATGTCCTTCTTGCTGGAGACCTCACACAGATTGTCAGAATGATCTTAACGCTATGAATCGGAAACAAAAGTTCCTTGCCAACCTTCTGCAATATACAAGAGAAAGCGTGCTTACTAAACTGAACTAACTTACAAGAATATAAAGAATAAAAAAATGAACTAAATCTGGAAAGGATAAGTCAGATAACCCTTAACTATGAGAGAGTGGTGCACTTCACCCCCAACCTTTAAAATCATATATTTAACCTGGAAGTATTGAAAACTGTTTAAATAACCTCTGAGCGATTTTAGAGGTGATTTTACTGTTTACAGACCCACACGTCAATTTAAAATAAGTCTTTCACTCCTTCGAAGTCTAATTCACATCTCAAACTTTAAAAATTAGACTTTTAACCTCCTGAAATATTAAAATATGTTTAAATAATCTCTGTGTTGTCTAAATAATTTGCAATACTTTATAAGGTTTAAATCTGATTTTTATGTTTGAAGAATAAAGTAGACCCGTTGATGGTTGAGAGTTAAAATATAATTATTTTAAACTGACGTGTGAGTCCATAAACAGTAAAATCACCTTTAAAACCGCTTAAAGAGTTATTTAAACGGTTTTTAATACTTCGAGAAGTAAAGTATACAGTTTTAAAAGTTGAAATGAAGTGCACCCACCTCGTATTGAGGGGAACACATTGCCGTAGTCCAACTATGGTGATGTCCACCCCTGAAAAAACGTCACCGAGCAGATGCTCCAGGCGCGGCGCATCCTCCATCTCGTCTAAGTACTTGTACTGCCACACTCCAAGCAGAGTGAGGCAGCAGAATGAAGCGACCAGGATGCGGAGGGGCCCCTGGACGTGCATTAGCTTGACGCTGCGCAGCGCGAGGCATCCGGAGGCGGGTGATACGGGTAGCGTGGACGGAGGAGACCCCAGCGTTAGTGAAGCTTCAATCGCTACACGGCCGCGGTGGCGGCGAAACCGAGCTTGGTAATGCGGCGGCACTGGTGGTTGCGGTTAGGGTTGTGCGCATGTGAAGAAAAGAGATGGCGATGATTTGGAAGCACGGTTGGGCAGGGGATGGCGACGGAGCACCACACTCGAGAGGCGCGGTGTAGCCGCCGGCGGCTAAGCGAGCGAGAGGGGGCGACGAAGTCGGGAATCGCGATGACGCGAGAGATTGGGGGGAAAAAATAATCGACTCGGGACAAGTCTTTTTTTCTTCCCCGTGGATCGAAGGGGAAAGGTGTGGGCTGCCCCGGGTATTTTGCTCCCGTCAGACATCCAAAATGTTGATCGGACTAACCGGGGTAACAAAACTATGGGCCGAATTAACCCCGTGCAATGGGCTTGATTCCCCTGTGAAATTTGAGTTCCCAAACAAGCCCTAAACGTGGAATGGGCTTGATTCCCTTGGGAAATTTGAGTTCTCAAACAAGCCCTGAGGATGCCAGGTATGAGCAAGTTAGTGCCCCTAAACGACAACATGCAGCTACACGTATGTCGAACATTGAGGGGTTGATTGATTAGCTGCAGCGGGCATGTTCCTGGCTCTCTCCATGCAGCAAGCCACGTTCGATTGCCTACGTAAGGTATGGAGCCTGCACCATGCATGCAAAAACTGTTGCCCAAGCTGGCTCCACAGAAATGAAAATCCAAACCATTTCTCTTAAGGCCTGTTTAAAACGCAGAAATTTTATAGAAATTTCGCAGAAATTTCACAGGAATCAGTTCGATTTCACAGAAAAAAATAGAAGAATTAGAAAAATTCCTCCAAGCCTAAGTCGTGATGCTTGCCGGCCAGAGCGTCACTCCCGAGAACTGCGTCTGATGCATGGAGAAGGAAACTAATCACACTTTGAGTAGGGAACTAATCATGCTACGAGTGTCTATTCCTTAAGCTGACTACTGAATGCACCCACAAATAGTTGCATATGTAAAAGAATTAATGTAAGAGCAAGAATTCCTATCTAGAAACAAGAGTTACAAAATGCGCAGATACATTGGAGGTGTGATTGGATCGTTGCATCTCGCCCCAACTAATCTATGCGCGTGCAGGCGACGCGTATTGGTTTCGTGAAGTATCCTAACCAAGCTACGCACATGCATTCTCATCTCTCTCTTATGAGCACGTGTAAGAAATCGCACCCGGCCTAGCTCACGGAACAAAATCAGATTTTATTTCCCCTATACCTAGCTCACGTGATCCTGGCTAACTAGAGCCTAGCTCCCAAGAATAGCGTGAGAAGGGAACCAGTCAAGCCCCAGGCTTCATTGATATCATGGTGAGAAGAGAACCATTCACGTCTCATGCTTCCTTGATATCATGATGATCCGGACTCGTTGCTGTTGTAGAGTAGTAGTGAGGATCTCTTCGACGGGCCCACTGTTGAAATATTTGGGTTTGACTCATTGATTTTATAATTTAATTTCAAAGCCTATTTAAATGCTAGGGGACTAAATCTTCAGTCTCACATGAATAGCTGAGAGGATGTCAACCAACTTAAATATGTGGGTTAGTATTTATTAGTTGAGAAGTTATGAGAGAGGAGAAGAAAGCCACACGCGCGCCGAGCTATACGTGCGCGAGTTATGCGTGTGTATAGAGCCTCGAACTTAATTGGTGATTGTTACTCCGGTAATTGATGGCGTTTAATTCCTGCAATAATCCAGGTTCATTGCACTTCATCTCTATGCGCCTCCGTGCGTCTATAAAAGAGACGACTCCTCTCATTCTGAGATACACCAGACAAACATTTCACTGTTATTGCTGCGAGCTCTGCATTCTCTTCGCGAGGTTCTGCGCGCGCAGAACTCGTGAGAGCAGTCTTTTGAAACTTCGTCCAGCTACGACACCTGCACAGATAGACGGATGATCAAAGTTTTGGGGGAGCGCATCGTCTACCCGACTGCTCGCTCTTGTTCCACTGCCTCCTACTACTTTCAGAAGATCATTTGTGGGACTGCATGGCTTTTATTTTTTTTACATCAACTCTGATTGACTACATCAAGCAGCTCAACATGTCTGCTGTTGAAAACGGTGCCGCTGACACCTCAGAGTACATCCTAAATTTTCTGTGTTTTTTTATCGTGTTCTTTCTATTTTTAACAAATTAATTATGAGCACAACTGTACCATTTGTCACAATATTATTCATGTTCTTTTATAAATTTGGAATTAAGGGTATGTTTGGATTATTGCCAACAAAAGCCTTTCCAAAAATTAGTGAGCCAACAAGATTTGTCATCGGTTTGGTTCTCTACCAAAAAATAGTGTTGCCAATGAAAATTTGATGCAACCAACGATTTGCAATGGCCAACCCTGGCCAAAATGAAGGCGACCAATTCCTCCGCCCGTGCGTTGCCAAAAGAGAGAGAATAGATCAATGCTTGGTGGCGGCACCACAATGGTTGGCACAAAATCCAATATTCTTTGGTTAGCTATTTTAAACTGCTTTATTTCTTAAACCGTCTATCTAAATTATGATTTGTTTACACCATTAAAATCTTTATAATTTTATCTATAGAATGAGATCACACTTCGCTATATTTTGACAAAGTAAAAATTGATGACACGTGAACTTTACATGTCATAAGAAAGAATTTTGGTAAGTATTGATAAGGTTACAATTTAAATGAAGTTTTTTTTATTGAATTTTGGTGTTACCATGATTTAGTAAGGTTGTAAACCAAACTAATATTTTTTAATCTTTGATTTGACATTGCCGACAAATTGGTAACACCAAAATTTAAAAAGTTACATGAAGAAAGTATTCCAAACACATCCTAAAATCGGTAAAATGTCTAAATTTCTAACAACGACGGCACAGAAGAATCGGCACCTTGTACCTTGAACCTTGCAGTTGCAGTCTGTCACAGTTCCTGCACAAATCGACGCCGTCGGCCCGGTCTGCGGCAATCAATGCCGTGTGCGTGTCGTGGCCCTCGCTGCACCGCCCGGCCCGCGGCCGGGACGAACGATGCCGTGTGCGTGCGTACGGTGTCCTCCAGCGGATAAATCAAACTCCCACGATGTTTTCACCCAAAATTGACTCTCTAAGCGTCCATTAGCTAATGCCACAATGTCCACTTCCAGGAGCAAAATTTGCGCAAAAAAGAAAAAACTAGGCATCAAGCGCAGGCCAAAACAAGGAACTACTCCAAACCAGTCAAGCTACTACCTCCGTTCAGTACTGCCTCCGTTGCAAAAATATAAGTATTTTTGAGATTAGTCCACTTCAAACTTCTTTAACTTTCCCTGTTAATAGTGAAGAATTAATGATGATTTATAATATACAAATTATTTTATTATATTCATCATGAAACATATTTCGTAACTTGTAATTTTTTATATTAGAAAATGCTTAACTTTTTTTTAAATATTATTAATCAAAGTTAAATAAATTTATTTGACTTTGATACTCAAAAATACTTATATTTTACAACGGATGGAGTATGAAATATTCATTGGTTAGCTTTACTATGTAAACATATTTAATATGAACAAAACATAGTGTGGTAAATACAACCTATTTAATTACTCTTTGGTATATAAAATATGTTCAAAACGATAACTAATATGAAATTGGATGGAGTAAAACATGTGGCAAATCCCTGATCCTTATGAACTGCATGCATTTGATTGGTACTTCCTGATCCCTGCTACAGGACAGATGGCTTGTCTCAAGTAAAACAAACGATCAGTCATTGGCATCCCCTAATCCTTATGAACTGCATTCCTGCACGCTGTGGTTGGCACGTACCCAACTTGGTGCAAGTGCAACTAACCGACTTGTGGTCGTCTGAGTTTTTTTTTTTTTTGAATCACTTGTGGTCGTCGGATTTGATTGGTGAAAGGCAACCACTGGAAGACGCCCTCTGATCTCCGGCTTCAGTGACATTCATACGGTTCGGCTTTGATGAACCTGTCGCTGTTCTACATCGAAACAGTACAAATTTATAAATCGAACAAGTACGATACGCTTATTTCTAATCGATGTGACCTAATTCGTGGTGGACTCAATAATGTAATCTGGTTCGAGCAATCGCAAGGTGTAATACTTTACATACAAGGATCGGAACTCACGAACTCTCGTATGATCGAGTGGATTACAATAACGAAAGTGTTCTTACGCGGGCAGAGTCTTTAGCGCGTCTATATGGGTGTATGTCTATGCTGACTATCTTTCTCTATGTGTTTCTCTCTGTACGAGGTCTCCGACGGGCTTTTATATAGAGGCTAGACGGGGTTACAAAGCGGGGTGAAACGGACGGCTCCTTGACGAGCGGGGGTCGCAATTAAACTTAACGCTCACGGAACTAGATGTCTTCTGACAGATGAGGTGCAGCCAAACTTGATCTCTGCAGAATAGAGCTTTATCTGACAAGTGAGGTCGTCACCAAACTTGGCCGCCACGGAATCGGGTGTCCTGACGGGTGAGGCCAACGGCATCTTCGAGAATATTCTCCGAGTGATCCTCTGACGCGCTGGATGGTCCTCTGACGCCAGCTGTAGTACTTCGTCTGTCTCCTGTTCAGTGTCGAGAGGACAAAGTTGTTTTATCGTTTACTTTACCTCCCTGCCAAGCAAACCTCTCTGTCTCTTCTGTACAGTTGCCAGAAATCTTTATGTTGGCAGAGACTTTGTCGTGAGTTGGTCGCTCGACTTTGAAGTCAGAAAATAAATCGGTTACTTGACCGTCGGGTGGTCAAGCCTTGACGTTACGCTACCCTCGACCTTACGGGGGTTGAGGTGGCTCTCGTGACTGGATGTGTCCGACTCTTTGGTTGGGCTTCGTGAAATCTTCCAGAACTCTTCTTTTAGACCCACGAAGAGTGTGTGCCGCTCATCGTTGATGAACTATAGGTCGTAGCTTGAAATATCGAATAACTCGAGTTGTAAGTAACAAGGGATATGGTCCCAACAGAACCAACAGGAATAAACGGGAGCAACGGTTACCTCAATGGCTATTTTGTCCTTTATTTATTATACCTATTTAAAAACTGATTTGATTTGAATATTTATCCTATGAGAGACTATTCTGTTCGTGCGCCGGAAATATCCGGATGGCCTTGATGGTGAAAATCACCGTCGGAGCTCCGGAAGACACGAACGGTCATTGGCCGCGATTAATTAATTAATTAATTACCTGGTTAGTTATTTACAGGTGAGTACTACATAGATGGGACACGATTTGATTTGTAATTGTAGGGATATTTGATTGTTTAGACTACAATTATTGGGTTTCGACGATTTAAGACTTGATCCACATATCATGCATTTGGTTGGTCTCATATTATCATCTATATAGGATTTTAAATCATCAAAATCACCACGAAGTCTAAATTATCAAAGCCACCATGATTGAAATCTTAAATTATACTTATTTCGTAACCGTAAGACCTCTCCTATGTGATTGTTTTTTCCGTGTACCAAAATATCCAGACGACTTTAATTTCGAAAACACACCGTAGGAACTCTGGGACAGTGACTCGTATTGACTGTCACGGTCATTAGCCGCGCTTAATAAAATTAAACAAACAATTACCGGTGAGGAGACGGGACACGATGGCCAGAACGGCTAATAACCGTCCCTCACAATCGAGCACGCTGAAGACTGAAAAGACGCATGTGTACTGTACTCTGTCCCGAGTCCTCACCGCACACGGCTCGCGTCGACGACGACGACGCCGACCCGTCGTCCGTGTCGAGCCGTCGGGATCGTACTCCACTTGCCGTAAGACAGCAGCAACTGTAATTACTAAATTTAATTAAGTCAGTAATCAATCAGGCACAGCCACGTCACTACGGCGGCATCGCGACGTCATCGCGTCACTGCCGTTCGGTGCTCCCGGTCGAGGACGCGTGGCAGAACGGAAGCTGTGCCCGCGGCGCGTCGTTTGTAGCCGACAGCCTCGGCCCACTCCCACCCATAGCCGCCCACTGCCACTGACGCCGCCCAGAGCGCGCGCTCACACCGCCATGGCCCTCTACATATCCGTGATCAATCCGTCACCTGCGAGCTGAGCGCCTTCAGTGCATCAGCGCCGTAGTAACTTAAGCCTCGCTATAGCTCAGCATCTCCGACGTACGTGCGTGCGTTCTCCATGGATCCGAGAAGAGCGCCGCTGGTCCTCGCGGCGGCGGTGGCGGTGGCGGTAGTGGCGACGCTGGCGACGGGCGTGGGCGGGGACTTCGCCGCGGACCGCAACGAGTGCGCGGACAAGCTGACGGGGCTGGCGACGTGCCTGCCGTACGTGCAGGAGCAGGCGACGGCGGCGGCGCCGACGCCGGACTGCTGCGCGGGGCTCAAGTCGGTGCTGCAGACCAGCCGCAAGTGCCTGTGCGTGCTCGTCAAGGACAAGGACGACCCCAGCCTCGGGCTCCAGATCAACGTCACCAAGGCGCTCGGACTGCCCGCCGTCTGCAACGCCGCCGCCAACGTCACCGACTGCCCCAGTACGCCTTCCGTTCTAGTACTTCTCTCTCGCTTAGCGCGGTAGTGAACTTCTCTCGTTCTTCCTCCGATGCTTTGTTATCTACTTGTCGTCGTCGTCGTCGTCTACCTCTGATGCGTCGTGGTCGTCTACGCTCTGCCGGAGGAGGCTCCAAATTAGCGGCCTTTTCCCCGGCGGCCAGCCCGTGATCGGTAGTGGTTCGGTGTCGTGCTCACGCCCGCGTACCAGCTCGTGCAAGGAGATAGGGGTGGCCACTTTGATTGGCTACGGGAAGATTCTGATAGGGACAAGAGCGGACGCTTGCTTGACCACTCTATTCTCCTAGATGATGAGATGAGAGGGTCAGGAAGGAGGGGAGAAATCCAACGAACTCGACAAGGAAGCGACCGGGGCGGGATCCTCTCCTCGATCCGGCATCCGCTACTCTCGTCACCCGGCGGGGGCGCTCCTCCGCAGTGAAACTTCGGCCAACTGAAAGTTTAATAATACATGTAAACAAGGACAGAATAAAATGCAGTCTGCTGGCCGCAATTCATGCGGAACGAGGCGTCATAATTTAACTGAAAGTTTTTAAGCGGCATCACTTGGTCTCTGTGCCACTATGTCCAAAAAAAAAAATGGATTGAGTAAGTAATATTAAAGGTGAAGAATGAAAAACTTTAAATTTTAATATTAATATATTATTTTTTAAGATGATTTTTTTTAAAACCATAACGTTAGCATGCGTATCGAAACTAGTTTAGAATTAATACCTGAAAGTATTTATTTGACAGAAAGTAAAGCGCATGCATGCACACACATGCATGAGGATTTTTCATTCACATGTTGTCTTGGACTGCGAAGGAATTTTACTCCAAATTCCAAATGCAGCCGAGAAGAAAATCTTGCTAGGACGTTTGGTTTTGTGTGGTATCATATCATTGTTCACGAAATCTGTCCGAAACCGATCGTTTTCGACACCGGTCGGGCTTTAAAAAACTGAACAAATATTGTAGTACAAACGTTTTCGCTCGATTTTTATGGTTTACTATCACTTAACCATGTACTGTGTGCAGGGCTGCTGAACCTTCCGCCCAACTCCAAGGACGCGCAGGTGTTCGAGCAGTACGCCAAGCAGACGGGAGCTGCACCTGGTCAGTTGCTTTCCTCTCGCGTCGCTATATTTATGCTTCAAATCTCCTTTCGGATGGTGATTAGCAAAAACTTGCAAGCAAAAAATTACTGTACTATGGGCGATCATTAAGGGCCCATTTATTTGCAATCTTTTGATCCAAAGGCAATCATTCATTGACTTTAACTCCACGCGCTTGGTGTGGTGCTCTCCAGGTGGCGCCGGCTCGAACGCGGCGGCGGGCGCGGGCGCGCACAAGAACGGAGCCGCTGCTGGTGCTGCTGTCGGCCCCGTCGCGGCGCGGTGGTTGAGAGTGGGCGGCGCACGCGCGGCCGTGCTCTCCGTCTTCTCCGCACTCGCCGTGCCTTTCCTGCTGCTCGTCGGATAGATAAACCGGACGGAAAGTGGTGCTGTGCTCTCGGTAGGCACGATACATGAGTGCGATTGTTGTTGCCGATTTGCATGCGAAAGTGAGGAGAGGTTTTCGTCAGTGAAAAAGGAGTGGACTGATTGTGTGAAAAAGGGGTGGGCTGATCGTGCTGTGTGTACTTATAAAAGAGAATTTTTTTCATAACAGTTTAACAAACTTCTTACTGTTTGCGTTTGTTTTTCTTAAAAAAAAAACAGTTGTTCTTCCAAATTAAATAGCTTCAATCAATTTAAGAATTGATTTCTAATAAGAACAACAATATCTTCCCGTTTTTGCCGCTGCCACACGTTACCTAAAAATTATTCTACACAGTTGCACTGTAATCAATTGATGTCATATTCAGGTGATTGCACAAATACATATAAGCTAATACATGCACATGTTTATATTAATTTATCACATGCAGTTGATATGAGCATAAAAATTATGAAAATTTCAAAATCACATTTTTCTTTTTAAATAAAACTTAAATAATTATTGTTAATTGGGTGTTGCAAGGTCACAACCATATCAGAAATAAGTTAGTCCTCCAAAGGAATTTGAGTCTTTGCATTCAACAATAAGTTATAAATTATAGATTAGTGATTTTTAATCTAAGATATATTGTTTAATTGTGCTTTTAATCTTATTGCAATCATATTTTACATTACAAAATTCATATAGACGATGCATACTCACTTATCCATTATTAATGTATATATCGTTATAATGTTATACGTATATTATATTTTTGTTATAAAAATATACAAACACAACTTATCTCATGTAATATATATAATCTCTCTAACAAAAATAATAAATAACTTTTAAAATTTTAAAGGACCATATACTTTAATTTAAACATCCAATATACATTTTGCTTTAAAATATCATTTTTAAGTATATTAAATATTATCTCCTTAAAGCATTTAAACTGAA
>BCLF01000030.1:1448573-1462412 GCA_001602275.1 Zoysia japonica | reverse complement strand
GGGGCAATTGCAAAACAAGTCTTGTTTTACATTCTAATTATGAAAATAGTTCTCTTTTTTAGACCTTGCAAATTTGATAAATTTGAAGTTTTCGTTAAGTCCTCTTTTTAACACAGTTAGCTGTGACTAATTTTTAAAATAATGAAAAAAGAAAAAAAAATAAGGAAAAGGCAGAATTGCCCTCCATTGTCCTTACTTCCTCTCAAGTTTGCATTAAAAATATTTTACATAGTTTATTGCGTATTCAAAAATATTTAAGTTGGGCTAACACATCATCTAAATTTTGTAAAAATATGAATTTTTAGATTTGATATGCAAACTACTCAAAACACAACAAATTTGCAAAACCAAAACAAATATAGGATCAATTTTGCAAGGTCATATATGTCTTGGCATGTAATATTTAACGCCGTCAACACCACTTAACGGAATAGAACCAATATTGTGCTTCAGATTTGAAAAACAAGATCGATTTTCAAAGCTTGAAAGAGGATTATATTTAGAATTAGAGTCTAAAACAGAACATGTTTTGTAATTGCCCCTTTAATTATCGGTTACAGTGCTTGCTTTCATTAATTTAGGGAGTGCCAGAGGGGAGGATGCAGGACAGGAAAAACTTAGCTACTTTTAGGTCACTTTATTTCACAAACTAAGTTAAAATAAAAAATTTGAAATCAATTTTACCTAATATGTTGCAGTTTTCTTAGATTTAGATTGTCATGATCAAAATATATTCTTTTTCTTGCTATGTCAAATTCCAAATAATGTCACCAGTCTTGATGATGATGAGGTTACTATTTACAAAACATTACCATTCCCCTAAATTATGTTGGGCAAATAGATCTACAAATAACGATGTCTTTTTTGGGAGTATTTTAACTTAGGATGATTGTGTATTTTTGTTGCCGTAGTATAGCTGTGCCACTTATTTTGCTATAAATATAGGCTTGCTTATTTCCACTATATATTATGAGAATCTTTTTGACTTGAAAATCTATAGAAAATTTAGGTTGTGAAAAGCTGTGTAAAAAAATACATTATGAGCTTGTGAACTACATATTGTGTGTTGTGTGAGATGAAATCTGGTAAAAGCGAGAGAGAGAGTGGATTGCGAGGTTTTGAATTTAGAAGTTTACTATTGAAATCTGAGGCAAAATCTATTATGTTTATTTGCACTAACAATATTAGAAGCATAGTATCAAAATCATTGTAGTTGAAACAAACCAGAAGTATCTACCAGGGTTTGAGCAACCGATGCAGCCGGCTTTGATTTGGTAAAAAATTCGGAAACACTAATACAGTAAACCGGAAAAACCGCAATAAATGAAAAAAAATTAGGTTTTAAAATGAAACTGTTCAATTTTTATGATTTTGATTTTTATGAATTTGAATCGAAATCAGTTTGACCGATTTTATACCGGTTTCACCGATTTTTGGTCGTTTGACCTTTTTAGGTTAAATTTTCCAAATTTTTATTTTTAAAACTTTTTAAGGTCTAGTTTGAGCGTATTGTGAACCCTGCTATGTATCATTTTGTTGTAACATAGATCAATGCCTTAGTGTAAGGAATGAGAATAAACATCTGAACTAAATCAAATCTGAATTATAAAATTTTATTGTTGAAGTATTAAATTTGTTGATACGATTTTAAGTCCCAGCAGGCTAGTGACCCTAGTGTGTTTGTGGGTCGCTGCTGCCACCGTTGAGGCGTTGATTGTAGGATTGCATCTGAAGGAAAGGAAGCACGCTCCAACTCCAACCTCAACGCCTTCGTTGCGCCAGATTCAGATCCATGCCGCGCCCCGCGTCGGCACACTTGTAAAGCCTCCGGTCTCTCTCCCCGCCGTGCTCCCTTCACTCCGAGCCCAGCGAGACCACTTCCGCGCCGCCGCCGTCGAGGACACGCGGCTCCTGCTCTCCCCCGCCCCGGCCTCCGGCTCGGGCGCCCTCTCCCCGCTTTGCCCCGACCGCCACCCGCGGCCATGGCGCAGCCGCTCGTCGTGAAGAAGGACGACGACCTCGACGAGGAAGGTGAGTGCGCGCGCGCCTCCCCGCCCCTCTCTCCTCCCTGCACCGCGTGCCCGTGTGCATCGCCGGCGGTGCTAGCGCCGCGCGTGTTCAGATCTGTGGCCCGCCGGGACCTAGGTCTGGCGCGATCCGCTCCGGGATCGCGGCGGCGTTCGTGGCCATTGACGTTCGATCGATTCGCTGACCGGTTGCTTGCTTGCTTACCGCCGTCGCAGAGTACTATTCGCCGTTCCTCGGCATCGAGAAGGGAGCCGTGCTGCAGGAGGCCCGCGTCTTCCATGACCCCCAGCTAGACGCGCGCCGATGCTGCCAGGTGCCTTCCTCCGCCCCGGGATCTCGCGAACCGTCCAATGCTGCACGTTAATGCCCTATGATTTCTGATATTTCTTTTTCTATCTGTAGGTCATCACCAAGCTCCTGTACCTGCTCAACCAAGGTGACACTTTTACCAAGGTACAGTAGCATATACCGTACCCCATTCCCCCCATGATCGCGATTTGGCCTTGGGGATTCAGCTTGATTGTCTTGGTGATAACATTGATCATGTACATCTATTTGATGTTTCATTACTTTTCACATATTTAATATTCTTGAACGTAGAGGTTTTCTTCCTTTTCAACATCCCCAGTTCTCATGTTGGTACTTAAGAAGTTAGGTGCAACACATTCTCTCGTGAATAACATTAGGGGAAGGATGCAGCTACTTGTGTGCGGAGTTTAGGGAGTACCATTTTAATCCAAGAATACAAAATATAACATTTGGCTGCCATGCAATAGGAGTTAATTTTTTTTACTTTTAATATGAGCGTGGAAAAATTTGTAGGTAGAGGCCACAGAGGTCTTCTTTGCGACGACCAAGTTATTTCAGTCCAAGGATGCAGGGCTTAGGAGGATGGTGTACCTCATGATCAAGGAACTCTCTCCTTCAGCGGATGAGGTTGGTGCATATTGGTTTCTACATCGTGACTCCATGCATTCAATAGATTTTGAGAGTAACTTCATCTATGATTCTTTTATTTTTTTTTAGGTTATCATAGTGACCAGTTCGTTGATGAAGGATATGAATAGCAAAACTGATATGTACCGTGCGAATGCTATTCGAGTTCTTTGTCGCATCATTGACTCGACTCTTCTCACCCAAATCGAGAGGTATCTGAAGCAAGCCATTGTGGACAAGAATCCTATTGTTGCCAGTGCAGCCCTTGTCAGTGGCATATACTTGCTTCAGGTATATGCTGCATTTTTTTTTCTCTTACTGTACTTTATGCCACTGTCAGCTTTAGGTCCAATATACTTACGTTAAGCACTATGCACAGACAAGTCCAGAAGTAGTGAAAAGATGGAGCAATGAGGTTCAGGAGGCTGTTCAGTCGAGATCTGCTCTTGTTCAATTTCATGCCCTGGCTCTTCTTCACCAGGTGAGTTTGATTGAATGTGTTTTTCTGTTGCCTGTGGAGCAGCAAGGAAGCATCAATTCGTATTGAAGCATAAATTGTTTGGCCTTGCCGAATCCCCAACTTATCATCTAGTCTATTTGACATTTCAGATTAGGCAAAATGACCGGTTGGCTGTCAGCAAGCTCGTCACTAGTTTAACTAGGGGTTCAATTCGCTCACCACTGGCGCAATGCTTACTTATTCGATACACTAGCCAGGTATGTTATCTGATTCTGCAGAGGTATATTAGTAGATCATAGTATCTGAAATAGATTGCATCCACAGGTGATTAGGGAGTCTGGTGCGAACCAAGGTGGTGATCGTCCTTTCTTTGATTTCCTTGAGTCCTGCCTCCGGAACAAAACAGAAATGGTCATACTTGAGGCTGCAAGAGCAATAACTGAACTGAATGGTGTCACCAGCCGTGAGCTTACACCCGCAATTACTGTGCTGCAGTTGTTCTTAAGTTCATCCAAACCTGTTCTCAGGTTTGCCGCTGTTCGCACACTTAATAAGGTAGGTTTGTTCACAATATGCTTACCTGATTCCTGGTATTTAGGACTTCGATTTATGCTATAGTTACCAATATGTTTGGATCTCTGCTATTTTTCATCACAAGACCGTAATGATGTAGAAATATCTTATTATGTTCCATGTAATTATGTATTTTAGCTTGAGATGAAATTCACATATTGACTAGTTGCATTCACAAGTCATAAATTCACCACTCCAAACTACCGTTTCATTTCTATTTTTTGGTTCCACCTTGGTTTATGAGTAATTTGAGATGTGTAATAGCTGATCCTTCATTAGGACTTAGGCCTTCACTAGGGTTATCTTACTGAACTGATGGGTTTTGCTTGCTGCAAGATGTTTGAAATCACAGATTTTACTAACTTATGAAGCTGATATCTTGTCCAGTGCAATGTCAATAAAGTGTTTCCCTTTTTTTAATTTGTTCTGTGACTATTGATTGTTGCAAATTAAACTTGTGCGTTCAGTGACTTTTGTATCAAGTTTTTACCTTCCTTAGTTGTGAGTTTGTTTTTTAGGAAGCAATATCAGGCCTGATTGACAGCCATAGTTTACTTCCTGTAATAGGATTATTTACTTCCATGTAATCCTCTATATAAGCAAGGCAAAACAGAAAAGGCTGCAATAAGAAATTGGGCAGCACCACATACTTGTGTCTTGAGTGTTTTTTTTTCACCTGTGTTCCCGTGAGTTCTGCTCACCGGTGACATTCCGGCGAACTCCAACAAGTGGCATCAGAGCCGCGTTCCGGTGATGTCTGCGGCAGGCAGTCAGTGTGGAGGGACGCCCCCAGGATCGCCGCCGAGATCGCCGTCACCACCACCACGCCGCCCACAACGCCGAGGAGCAGGGCAGAAGGTGGTTGTTGAGCGGGTGATCGAGAAGGCGTCTAGCTCCGTGGTGTATCCCGTCCTCACGCGCACCAACTACACGGAGTGGTCGCTGGTGATGATGGTCAATCTTCAGGCGGCGGGACTCTGGGACGTCATCCACACCGGAGTTGGCACGTTCCAGGAGGATCGCAGCGCCTTGTCTGTTCTGCTACGCGCGGTGCCGATGGAGATGTAGGCAGGGCTCGCCGTGAAGGACACCGCCAGAGAAGCCTGGACGGCGATCAGGGTGGTGAGGGTCGGTGACGACCGCGTAAAGGAGGCGAATGTGGCGAAGCTTCGTCTGGAATTCGAAGAACTGGCGTTCAAGCTGGGTGAGGGCGTCGAAAACTTCTCTCTTCGTATCACCACTCTCGCGAACCAGCTACGCGTTCTTGGTGAGGATGTTGCCGAGAAGGAGGTCGTCAAGAAGCTGCTACATGCGGTCCTTGAGTCGCTTGAGCAGGTGGCAATCTCGATTGAGACCCTGCCCGATTTGAGCACGATCTCAATTGAGGAAGCCACCGGGCGACTACGGGCCGTGGAGGAGCGGAAGAAGACGGCGATCTCGGGCAATGCCGAGAATGAAAAGCTGCTGCTGACCGAGTGGATGGCTAGGCTCAAGTCGTGGGAGCAAGGTGGTTCCAGCGATGGCGGCCGCGGTGGGCGAGGCAGAGGTCGTGGCAGGGGAAAGGGGCGTGCCGGTGGCGGGAACGAACCGCGCCGGGCCGCTCCAGGCGACGTTTGCCGGATATGCGGTAAATCCGGCCATTGGGCCCGGGACTGCTGGTCCAAGGCGAAGAAACAGGCTGAGGCCCACCACGTAAAGCAAGAAGAGGCTTCACTGCTCATGGTTGAGTCGTCCCGCATTTTCCCCAATTCAACGCCCGCACTGCCAGCCCTAGCGATTCCGGCGACGGCGTCGCCGAGGAAGGAGATCCACATGGAGAAGGCCGTGGCAAACGTGGGAGCTGAAGGCAAGGCGAGCGCTGATCGGTGGGTCGTCGACACAGGCGCCTCCAACCATATGACCGGTGTCCGCGCCGCGTTCTCCGACCTCAACACGGGCGTATGCGGCACCGTCAGGTTCGCGGATGGCTCGATTGTGCAAATCGAGGGTTGCGGCACGGTGCTCTTCGGCGGCAAAAGCGAGGAGCACATCATCTTCTACGGCGTCTATTTCATACCGAAGTTGAAGACGAACATCCTGAGTGTTGGGCAGCTCGACGAGCTGGGATTCAGCACTACGGTGGAGGGTGGAGCAATGAAGATTCGAGATCCGGAGAAGCGATTGATAGCCTGCATTCCTCGCGGTACGAATCGCCTCTATGCTCTCGATGCAAAGCCTGTGCAGCCGGTGTGTCTATTGGTGCAGGGTGAGAAGGAAGTCTGGCGATGGCATGCCCTTATGGGACACCTGAGCTTTCTGGCATTGAAGAAGATGGCCAAAGAGGAATGGGTGCGAGGTCTCCCACTGATTGAGCAAGTGGACCAGCTCTGTGATGGTTGTATGGCCGAGAAGCAAAAGAGGACTCCGTTCCCAGAGCAGGCGGAGTACAGAACACAGAAGCTGTTGGAACTAGTTCACGGTGACCTTTGTGGACCAATAACGCCGGCAACACCAGGTGGTAAGAAACTGTTCTTGCTGCTGGTTGATGACCTGAGTAGGTTCATGTGGATTGAGCTCCTACCGTCCAAGGATCGTGCACTGGAAGTAGTTCAGCGGGTTCAGGTAGAAGCTGAAGCAAGATCAGGAGAGAAATTGAGGTGCCTGCGCACAGATCGTGGCGGCGAGTTCACCTCAATTACTTTTGCCAAGCACTGTGCAGATTCAAGAGTGCAGCGTCATTTGACGGCGCCGTACTCTCCTCAGCAGAATGGGGTTGTTGAGCGAAGAAATCAGACGGTGATAGCTGCTGAAGAATCATGTTGAAAGCCAAGAACCTGCCAGGATATTTTTGGGGTGAGGCTGTGACCACCGCTGTCTAACATATCTCCAACAAAAAGTGTCAGTGGCATGACACCATTCGAAGCTTGGTTCGAGAAGAAGCCTGCAGTTCATCACCTCCGAACATTTGGATGCATTGTATATGTGAAGAACACAGTGCCTCACTTGAAGAAGCTG
Source organism: Zoysia japonica (assembly GCA_001602275.1). NCBI lineage: Eukaryota > Viridiplantae > Streptophyta > Magnoliopsida > Poales > Poaceae > Zoysia > Zoysia japonica. Next base: position 1,455,421 of record BCLF01000030.1, on the reverse strand, counting down.
GATGATCGAGGTATGAAAATGATTTTTGTTTGATATGAGCCTGGTTCTAAAGCTTATCGTGCTTATGATCCAAGAACACAGCGGGTGCATGTGACCTGTGATGTTGTGTTTGATGAAACCGCTCAGTGGAACTGGGAGGACAAGGCCGGCGATCAAGGAGGATGTGATGCCGAGCCATTTGTTGTTGAGTATTTTACACAGGTCACTGGAGAGCCAGACGTGGTGGGTGAGCACCACCACCTGCTGCTAGATCATCTTCACCTGTGCCTGTTGAGTTTGCAACACCACCAAGCACAGAGCCTAACCTTGATGTTGATCATGAGGAAGATGAAGTACTGAGGTTCCGAAGGAGTGGTAATATTCTTGGGCCCTCTGTTATTCCAGGGAGAGCACAAAGGGTGGTTGCTGAGGAGCTGCATGTGGTGAGCGCAGAGGAGCCTGCGTCACTGGCAAAGGCAGAACAAGACCCAAGCTAGTGTTCAGCCATGGTAGAGGAGCTGAGATCAATTGAGAAGAATGATACCTGGGAGGTGACAGATGTTCCTAAGGGGCACAAAGCGATTGGGCTGAAGTGGGTGTGCAAAGCTAAGAAGGGTGAGCAGGGCCGAGTAGTTAAACACAAGGCTAGGCTTGTTGCAAAGGGCTTCGTGCAGAAATTGGAGATTGATTTCGAAGAAGTTTTTGCACCAGTTGCAAGGATGGAGTTGATTCGTTTGATTCTTGTAGTTGCAGCACATGAGGGATGGCGGGTGCATCAAATGGATGTGAAATCCGCGTTCCTCAATGGTGAATTGGAAGAGAAAGTCTATGTCCAACAGCCGCCTGGTTTCGCTATTGGAGAAAGTTCTCAGATTGAAGAAGGCATTGTACGGGCTGAGGCAGGCACCCCGAGCCTGGTACTCAAAGCTTCATGCTTCGCTCGGCTTTGTCCGGAGTGATCATGAGCATGCTGTCTACACCCGGTGTGCCATGAACAAGCCCCTGGTGGTGGGAGTCTACGTCGACGACTTGCTGATCGCAGGCACGTTGGACAGTAACATCAACACTTTCAAGCAGGAGATGCGTGAGAGGTTCAGTATGAGTGACTTGGGGCTCCTCACATACTATCTGGGGATTGAGGTATGTCAAAGCAGCTCAGGTATCTCAATTCGCCAATCGGCTTATGCACAGAAACTGTTGGAGAGAACAGGAATGGCAGAATGCAATCCAAGCCACACTCCTATGGAGTCAAGATTGAAATTGTCAAAGACAAGTCCTGAAGCTCAAGTCGATGCTACATCTTTCAGAAGCACGGTTGGTGCTTTGAGGTACTTGATACACACACGTCCTGATCTGTGCTATGCTGTGAGTTTTGTGAGTCGCTTCATGACAGAGCCGAGAGAAGATCATCAGGCTGTTGTGAAACATATTCTTCGGTACATCGCTGGAACACGGGATTATGGTGTCTTGTACAAGAGAGGAGAAGCAGAGAAGCTATTGTTAACAGGGTACAGTGATAGTGATCTCGGTGGCGACACTGATGACAGCAAGATCACATCAGGGGTGATGTCTTCTTGGGAGAAAGCCCAGTTTTCTGGCAATCACAGAAGCAAAAATCAGTTGCATTATCCACTTGTGAAGCTGAGTACGTTGCCTCTTCAGTAGCAACTTGCCAAGGAATCTGGTTAAATAGTTTGTTGGAAGAGATCATCGGTGGGAAAGTTCAGACTCCTTTGTTGAGAGTGGACAACAAATCAGCAATTGATCTGATCCGCAATCCAGTGCATCATGGGCGGAGTAAGCATATCAGAATTCGCTATCACTTCCTCAGGGAGTGTGCAGCAGAGGGAAGGGTCAAGATTGAGTTCGTGAGAACTGATGACCAACTTGCTGACATTCTGACCAAAGCTCTAGCACGCGTCAAGTTCCAGGAGCTGAGAGGAAGGATCGGAGTCGAAGTAGGCTGAGCGCACAAGGTTTAGGCGGAGATTTGTTCAAATTAAACTTGTACGTTCAGTGACTTGTGTGTTAAGTTTTTACCTTCCTTAGTTGTGAGTTTGTTTTTTAGGAAGCAATATCAGGCCTGATTGACGGCCATAGTTTACTTCTTATAATAGGATTATTTACTTCCATGTAATCCTCTATATAAGCAAGGCAAAACAGAAAAGGCTGCAATAAGAAATTGGGCAGCACCACATACCTGTGTCCTGAGTGTTTTTTTTTCACCTGAGTTCGCGTGAGTTCTGCTCACCAGTGACATTCCGGCGAACTCCAACATTGATTCCCTTGATTTATTTGAAACTGGAAAAATCATTTTCAATGTGATTGATCTTGCTGTGAAAATTCATTTCTGGGTGTGGATAGCTTGGGCCATTTGGAATAATATTTTTTATGATCCCAATTTCACAGATTCCCACCACTTTGTTTAGAACTGGAATGATTCCCCAACCTGATTGGTCTTATCGCAAAATTAATTTTCCACTTGTGGAAAGCTTGAGCTATTTGTAATAAAGTTTTTATAAAACCCCCATTTAGCAGCTGGGTAAGTTCATCCACAGCTGTGGAATATGGTCGATTGCTTGTATGAAACCGGATGCTTATGGTTGAAATTGAGTTTCTTTATTGTTTGTATTAAACTGAGTGCTTATGGGATTTTTGACAAGATTCTTTGTTGAATACTTTGAATGCTACAGGTTGCATCTACTCATCCTCTGGCCGTCACAAATTGTAACATAGACATGGAGAGCTTAATCTCTGATCAGAACAGGAGCATTGCAACTCTGGCTATTACAACTTTGCTGAAGACAGGCAACGAGTCAAGTGTTGATCGTTTGATGAAACAAATGACTAACTTTATGTCAGACATTGCTGATGAGTTCAAGATTGTTGTTGTAGAAGCAATAAGATCCTTGTGCTTGAAGTTTCCCCTGAAATATCGCTTGCTGTATGTAGAATTGTATATGTTCTTTCACAAATGTTCTAATTTCCTTTACTAGCTTTTAAATGAAGCTTTCTTCTATATTTTCAGGATGAATTTCTTGAGCAATATTCTACGAGAAGAGGGTGGATTCGAATATAAGAAAGCTATAGTTGACTCAATCATCATACTAATCAGAGATATCCCTGATGCAAAAGAAATTGGTTTATTTCACTTATGTGAATTCATAGAAGACTGTGAATTCACTTATTTGTCCACTCAGGTAATAACATAGCTATATGATATGGACTTAATTTCCTTGTCAAATTATGTACTTTAGATTACTTTTATTCTTATGTCAAGCACCTTATGAAACTAAAAGCTGTAACAGCTGAATGCATTTCATATTTCTGTGATGTCATTAATAATATTTTTAGAGATTAATTTGATTTATGAACTACTCCCTCCATTCTCAATTACTTGTCATCATATAGTTCACAAGTTTTCCTCTTTTACTTGTCATTCTCGTTTTCCAATACACCTTTCTCTATTCCCAATACATCCCTATCTCTATCTCTCCTCCTCGTTTTCAGCATATCCTCACCTTTTCCACCATCCTTAATCCACGTATCCACACTTAGAATGACAAGTAAAAGGGGACAGAGGGAGTACTCAAGTTGGCCAGCTGTGTAAATTGTACCTTTTTTTATAGTTTTGGTTTGTAAGTGCTCATTGTTGAGGATGTAGGAATGCTGTATTTGTGTACCCTGAACTACATGTAAATACCCTATTCACATTGATTTTTTTCCTATCTTGCAACAGATACTTCACTTCTTAGGAAATGAAGGCCCAAAAACATCAGATCCCAGTAAATACATACGCTATATATATAATAGGGTCATACTTGAAAATGCTACAGTTCGAGCTAGCGCAGTAAGCACATTGTCAAAGTTTGGCGCATTGGTTGATTCACTCAAGGTATTGCAACATAATTTCTATAATTTACTGTATCCTTTTTTGTGTAATATGTTTCCAACTATTTTTTGGTTGGGCTTATAATCTTTTTATGCAGCCTCGCATATTTGTCCTCCTGAGGCGTTGCCTGTTTGATGGTGATGATGAGGTTGGTGGAATTTCTTTTTTCACATATCAAGATACTTCTGTATCCTGTATTTGTAGAATTCAGTAACCTCATGCAAAACTTTACTCATATAGATATATGTAGAGAAAAAAAAACTCTTATATTCGGGGATGGCCTTGTTTAATATATAGGAGCTAGAAACCTCTTCTTATCTAACATTTGATATGCTATGTTTTCCCTTTTTCAGGTCCGTGACAGAGCGACCCTTTACCTCAAATTGTTAGGTGGGGAAGCTACAGTTGGTGAGACAGAGAAGGATGTGAATGACTTCCTCTTTGGTTCACTTGATATTCCACTTGTAAACTTGGAGACAAGCCTGCGGAATTATGTATGTGTGTCATCGTTCTAGATGATATCGCTGTCATTTTAATATTATTTTGATTCACACTATATACCCGCGGTTTATATTCTGTTAACATGTTGGCAGGAACCTTCAGATGAACCCTTTGATATTTCATCTGTTTCAAAGGAGACAAAATCACAACCTGTTGCTGAGAAAAAGGCCACAGGCAAGAAAGCGACTGGCCCATCTGCTGTCAGTGGTCCTATTCCTACTGTTGATGCGTCATATGAGAAGCTTCTTTCATCCATTCCTGAATTCGCTGGTTTTGGAAAGCTCTTTAAGGTTGGCACAATTTTCCTTTTTATTAGGGCAGCGCTAAGGTAGACCATCTCCCCTTCTTTCACCTCTTTGGAGGTGAAACTTCGAATCAATTTGAACCGTCAAATTTTGGAAAGGAAAAAAAATAGTCCATGTGATGTCTCCGGCGAAATTTCTTTTCATGGTGCAATTTTCTTCCCGATGATGGCATTTATTTCCAAAATAGTCACTTACCTAATATACAACACATGCAATTTACCATAACTTGTTGATTCCTTTCCAATTTAAATATTATAATACTTATTACTCCCTTCGTCCCAAATTATAAGTCATCCTGGAGCCTTCAAGTTTTTTCCAAATTATAAGTCATTCTCACTTCCCAATACACTTTTTCTCTTTCCAATACTTTTCTATCTCTATCTCTTCTCGTTTTCAGCACATTCCACCTTTTTCACTCTCTTTAATTCTCGTGCTCGAACCCAAAACAACTTATAAATTGGGACGGAGGGAGTAATTACTTTAGTACTTTTACTTCCTAGGAGGTAAAAGAACCATTTCCTTTTCGAGATTCGTGAAAATGGACGGCTCACATTCATTTGGGTCTACCGTAGAATTTGCCTTTTATTATTAAAATACACACATGACTAAAGCACATTTCATGTATTATAACTTCTCGTCCTCTTTTAGTCATCAGCACCAGTAGAATTGACTGAAGCCGAGACTGAATATTCAGTCAATGTTGTCAAGCATATTTTTGATGGTCATGTTGTGCTCCAATACAACTGTACCAACACAATTCCTGAGCAGTTGCTTGAGGAGGCAAGTAACTTCATTCTGTGTTCAATTCATGTGTTTGAATGTTGAGTGTCTTTTGTAACACCTCTATTCCACAGGTGGTTGTTTATGTTGATGCTTCCGAGGCTGAAGAATTTTCGGAAATTGGTTCAAAGCCTTTAAGATCATTACCTTATGATTCCCCTGGGCAGACCTTTGTGGCTTTTGAAAAGCCAGAAGGTGTCCCAGCCACTGGCAAGTTTTCAAATGTACTGAGATTCATTGTCAAAGAGGTGCGTGATTCCAGTACTGCTGCCTGTTCTGTTTTGCATTTTGTCTGCGGTATCTTTTCGGAGCGCTTTGTGTGTAGGATTAGTGCCCTGATCAAATGGAAAATGTTATTGAAGCAGTCTACTTCAGAAATTACTGCTTCATAATTTAGCATGATTATTGGCATTGCTGGAATTTTGTGAGCATTTTTGATATATTAGCTCAACTAACCTGGTTCTTCAGCCGCCTTATTTTCTGCCAGTAACTGTATTCACATATACCTTATGAGCCACATATGCTCGCTCCTTGATAAGAATAAGATCATGGTGTTTTGTCCTAAACAGATCCAGAAAAAAGTATTAACTCAAAGTATTTGGTTCTTTCTTTTTCATTCTTTTCTATGTACACATGTATTGGGTTCTGCTTTGGGGCAATAATCCTTTAGACTGGGGTGCCATTCTAAATCTGGAAAATCTATTTGTTTGCAAATTAATTGGACTAAACTCAATCAGTAACGAAGGGGAACCCTGGCGCAGTGGTAAAGCTGTTGCCTTGTGGCCGTGAGGTCATGGTTCAGAGTCTTGTAAACAGTCTCTTGCAGAAATGCAGGGAAAGGCTGCGTACAAAAGGTCCAATGTAGTCGGACCCTTCCCCAGACTATTTGTAATCAGGAACTATGTGCACCAGGCTGCCCTTTATTTTCATCCTAAGTAAGATGCAACATGTACCAAGAGTTCACAGCTTTCCAGTTTGGTTCACCAAAGAATAATTTTAATGTTTTGTCTTTCAGGTTGATCCATCATCAGGTGAAGCTGAGGATGATGGTGTTGAGGATGAGTACCAGCTTGAAGATCTTGAAATTGTTTCTGCGGATTATATGTTGAAAGTGGGAGTCTCCAACTTCCGAAATGCTTGGGAGAGCATGGATGCAGAAAGTGAGAGGGTTGATGAGTATGGTCTTGGAGTAAGGGAGAGCTTAGCTGAGGCTGTAAGTGCTGTTATAAGCATCCTCGGCATGCAGCCTTGCGAGGTTAGTCCTCTAGTTTTCATCCCCTCCCCTCCTCATTGACAGATTGAATGGCATGGACATATATTAATAGGCTATCTTTAAGATGCACTCCCTCCGTTTTTAAATTGTATTCCTAGTTATTTTTAATATTTTCTGG
>BCLF01000030.1:1409895-1448390 GCA_001602275.1 Zoysia japonica | reverse complement strand
ATGGCATGATCATATATTAATAAACCATCTCTACGACCTAAATAGTTTGACAGTGGTCTGTACCTACCTGTTTTAATATTTTCCTGACTGGTGCCTGTCATATTTTTCTGAGCAATCCTGATCAGTGGTCACATTCCATTTTTATTCCAACTGAAACGGTAAAAAATTTAAAGTTAAAAAACCATGGTCAGTATCTGTGTTTAAACCAAAACAGCTGAGAGTACTCTCACTGGTAGCGACTATCAGGATTTCCGATTCCTCTCCTGCTTGTTACCAGTACTTACGCTGTGAATGGAATCCTTAAAATTTGACATTATTTGTCCCTCATGCATTGTCCTCAGTCATTTTTTTATTCCACCTTAAACGCTAAAAAATTGAATTTAAAAAACAGTGACAGTATCTGTTATGTGCACCAAGGATGGTTCCACCTAGGGGCTAAGATCAGCCCTTATTATCCTTTTCCTATTTTATATAGGATCTCTAGTTGTGGAGGTCCTTTAATTTAGGAGTCTGAGTGGATAGGATCAAATCTTTTAATATAGGATCTATAGTCAGCCAGAAAGGCTATAAATATGTGTAATCAAGGATTAAAGAAATCAAGCAATAGAACAGAAGAAATCTGTTTTGGGGCTTCCCCCTGCGCCTCCTGCCCCTTCTAGGCGCCGTGGGCGCACGACGCCAACCCTCTCTCCCATCCCCCGAGCAACGATCCTAACAATCTGGCACCTTCTAACAGTATCTGTGTTTAAAACAACTGAAAACAGCTGAGTATTCTTACTGGGAGCTACTACCAGGATTTCCGATTCCTGTCCTGCTTGTTACCAGTACTTACCACCATGATTGGAATCCTTACAATTTGACATTATTTGTCGTGCATTGTCTAAGTCATTTTTGTATTTACGATAGACTGACATCTGACTGACCCCTTTTTTTTTGTAGGGAACTGACGTGGTTCCAAGCAATTCAAGGTCACACACTTGTCTACTCTCCGGCATATTCATCGGTAACGTGAAAGTCTTAGTGAGACTATCATTTGGAATCAGTGCACCAAAGGAGGTAGCGATGAAGGTAGCTGTCAGATCAGATGATCCAGAGATCAGCGACAAGATCCACGAAATTGTTGCGAATGGCTAAAACATGAGCATTAGATGTTTCTTTTGACTCCTTTTGTTTTGGCTTTCATACATTCGAAAGCTCGAGGGAATTCAATTAATTCTAGTAGTATATGTAAGCTTGGTTTCCTATCGGATCCATCTTTTGTCGCATCTCCATTATTTCTGGACGCAGCAAGGAGTTGTTTTTGGTTAATTTGACCGTGTACAATTTTCGTTATATATGGACTTTAATAGTATATGTAATAATACTGGAGTAAAGTTTTGTGAAAAGAGTGCGTTGAAACATACACTGAATTAAATGTGACGATGCTGTCGTAATGCATTTTCTCTTTAGTTGTCCTGTATACAGACTTAATCTGGATCACAGATAGATCCTTTACAGTCTACTTTGGAATGCAGTGTTTTCATAGGAATCATATGGAATTTAACAGGATTTTCAGTTTAAATTTCACAGGAAAAAGGAAAATATCCTCTATTCCAAAGGAGTTCTACATGGAGTGTGTAACAATAGAGAGAAATTACATTCGTGAGGGGCGAAGCTACATTGTAGCTTCTGGGTGCAGATGCACACACGAAATTCAAATTTTTGCTTCTAATTAGCTTGTTTTCACCATATAAGCACCCTATAATTTCAATATAAGCACCCTATAATTTCAATATTAAGCACCCATAAATAAGGTAGTTTTGCACCCCCTACTGATTTTCTTCTAGCTTCGCAGCACTACAACGACAACTGATACGGAGACTTCACCGTGGCTAACTTGCGTATATGCTTCCATGATTCCATCTGTATCGTCCCGTGACCTATGTCGTCAAGCCATGTGGCTTTGCCAGCAGCGAGCAGGAGAGGATGGGAGTAGCCGTGTAGGGATCTGGTCCAAAGATGCAGAAGCTGCTGCGAAAATAAAAACAGATCTGAATGATATCTGCAAACGTGACCACATGGATTTTAAATGTCAGAGGCATATCTCAAACTAGAATACTCTACTCCATTCGTTCCTAAATGATTATCGTTTTTATTTTCTAACATTATTTTTGGCTATTTATTTTAACTTAAAAATATAATAAATATTAAATATTTTTTATATTTTGTTTTTTAAATTATTCACAACTTATAAATTAACATATTTGAACTTTTTTAAATAAAATAAATCATCAAAGATGCTGTTAGAAGTAAAAAGCGACAACAATTTAAAAATGGAAGAAGCATACACTGGATACGTTTAAAAGCAACCATCCAGTGATACTATTGTTTGGATAATTTCCAAAAATACAGTCACATGCAGATCATACTGTCCATTATTGTACGTGAAAAATTGATGTGAGAAGATCCGGACAGATCTTTTATGTGGACTGTGGAGATGCCCCTTGCATTTCGCGTCATCTTTCACAGACGATAACTAGCCTACGTATCCAAGAGCTAGCTAGCCATGGCGGAAACTAACCAAGACGCATCTTCTTCCTCTCCTCTCCACGTTGTGGTGTTCCCGTGGCTGGCCTTCGGCCACATGATTCCCTTCCTGGAACTCTCCAAGCGGCTGGCGCGGCGCGGGCTCGCCGTCACGTTCGTGTCCACGCCGAGGAATGCCGCCAGGCTCGGCGTCGTCCCGCCGGAGCTGTCCGCCCGCATCCGCGTCGCCACGCTGGATCTGCGGTCGAGGGCCTACCCGAGGGCGCCGAGTCAACAGCCGACGTTCCGCCGGAGAAGGTCGGGATCCTCAAGAAGGCGTTCGACTGTCTCGCGGCGCCGTTCACGGACCTCCTCGCGAACCGTTATCGCTCTGCCGCCGGCGGTGACGTCCCGGACTTCGCGAGGAAGCCTGACTGGATCATCCTCGACTTCGCGCATAGCTGGGTTTGGCCGATCGCCGAGGAGCACAAGGTATTAGGAGCGTCACGTGTTAGTAGCAGCAATTATATATGTAGAAGATAATTATGCGCTCATTTTTGACGATTTTCCTCTGTTCCGGAAGATTGCATCTGCCATGCTGATGATCTTCCCAGTGGCCATGTTGGCCTTCGCCGGCCCGAAGCACGAGAACAAGGCGCATCCCCGCAGGACGGCGGAGGACTACATGGTCCCGCCGCCGTGGATCCCGTTCCCGTCTACCATTAGCTACAGCAGCCACGCGGCCGAATGGTTCGCCGACGCGTTCCGGCCGAACGCCTCCGGCGTGTCCGACCTCGATCGTTTCTGGCACGTGCATCGTTCGATCTGCCGCATCATCATCCATCGAAGCTGCCCGGAGGCGGAGCCGCGGCTGTTACCGCTCACGACTGAACTCTTCGCCAAGCCAGTCGTGCCCGCAGGCCTCCTCTTGCCCGATGACATCGTCGACGACGAGAACGCTCCGGTCACCGGCACCGCCGTCACCGCTCCTGACGCTTCTTTCTTGGCCATCATGCAATGGCTGGACGCGCGGGCACGGCGATCGGTGCTCTACGTGGCGCTCGGCAGCGAGGCGCCGGTGACGGCGGACCACGTCCGGGAGCTCGCGCGCGGGCTGGAACTCTCCGGTGCGCGCTTCCTCTGGGCCCTCCGACGTCCTTTCGGCCACGCGGGCGGGCTGCTCCCGGATGGGTTCGAGGCCCGCATGGCCGGGCACGGAGTTGTGAGCACCGGGTGGGTACCGCAGGTGCGCATCCTCGCGCACGACGCGGTTGGCGCGTTCCTGACGCACTGCGGCTGGGGCTCCACGATCGAGAGCCTTTTCCGGTTCGGGCATCCGCTGGTGATGCTGCCTTTCATCGCCGACCAGGGACTCATCGCGCGGGACATGGCGGAGCGGGGCGTCGGCGTGGAGTTGCCGAAGAAAGATGACGGATCGTTCAGCGGCGACGATGTCGCGGCGGCGGTGCAGCAGGTGATGGTGAAAAAAGAGGGTGAGGAGCTGGCGCGCAACGCCAAGGAGCTGCACAAGTTGCTTGGAGATAGGGTACTGCAGGAGAAATACGTCGATGAGCTTGTGGAGCACCTCCACCGTTATAAATAATCTAAAGCTCAATTTTAAGATATTACCCAGCGTATTACTGAGATACAATAATTAATAGAGTAAATTTTATAAAACTACAAGTATTTTACAACTATTATCACAAAACTACAGATTTAAGACTTAAGACTTAGTTTCAGATAACTATATAATTGCTACAGTACCTTTCTGATGCATTGCACAGATATGTAATTTTGTGATAAATTAGATATAAAATTTGTAGTTTTTAGATAAATTAATGTAAAATCTGTAGTTTTGTGAGAATTTAGATATAAAATCTATAGTTTTGTGAAATTGTAGCTTAAATATGTAATTTTGTGATAATAGTTGCAAAATATCTATAGTTTTGTGAAATTTACTCTAATTAATATGTTTACTATCTCCACAAATATAATGACTACTGCAAATATTAAATGCTAGTTTCACCACAAATGTAATGCTTTGTACAACTTGCGATGTAGTATATTCAAATATAAGCTAAGCATCTTAAAGAAATATCTGATCTAAAATAATAAAAATACTTGGCTAAATAAATAAATATGAAAAGAAGTATACTAACTAGTAAAAAAAGATGAAATTCATCATATTTCAACAAAATTTCTAAATTACTTAGTAATAATGAATTTTGTACTGACAAAGTCGAAAGCGTCACAAACTAGTGTGGGTTGCGACTTGGAACACAAATGATTATATTTTGAAGGGAGGTAGTACTACTATTTGTCAATATCTCGAACTACCAAACCTATTCTGTCACGTTTAGTGCGAAAACGGCATGACAGCCTGGTCCTGGATCTAGGCCAGTACAGTAGGAAAGCAACTGTAGATAGAGACGGTCCCGCTTGCCTATCCGTGGACGGTAATGTCTGGCTGGGAATCCAACAGGCCGGGCGGGCTGGTACGACACGTGCCCAGCCGAGTTTGGGCCACTTCAAAGTTCCGACACGGCCCGGTAGTTGATCGGGCCAGGCTGTGTTGACCCGCGAGCGACTACCCAAGCTCAAGCATGACTAAGATGATTTTACAATGGCCGGGCCGAAGCACGGGAAAAAAATATATTTTTTAGAAAATTATTAAAAATTAATTATATAATATCAAAAAATTTATATTTTAAATATAGATAGGGCAAATTAAATACATTTAATATTAAATTTTGGAAAAATAATAAATGGGCCGAGCGGGCTGTGCCGCTCCGAATAAACGAGCTCAACGACGAGCCTGGCCGAGCTAGCCTAATCAGGCTTTACTCGAGCCGGCTTAGCGGGCCTGCGACTAGGCTCATGCACAACATGTGTCGTACCTCGAGCCGGCTTGGTCCGCCTGGCCGTCGTGCTGCTCGGGCCGAACCAAAATCACTACGCCTCGAGCTGGCCCATTTGACCCGGCCCAGCTAGCCAGCTGTAACGGATGGGGAAGACATCAGCTTCCTTTCCAATTCCCATATGAAGGACTCTCCCCACTCCCCTCCCATCATCAGCTGCTCGTTTGCTCCCATAGACAATGGTCGAAAGTCCAAGCAGGCCATTTTTGTTGAGGATCGATTATAATACATGAACGAATAAAAAAATGATCCACCATGAGATTTTGATTGAAAAATAAAAAGAAAAAAAACATATCGCCACTGCAGAAGCATAAGGGTATGCTTTGTCGGGATCACGTACACCGGGTACCTGACAGTCCGTGCTCGTACGCGTAAAGCCTCGAATTAAGGGTCGGGCGGCAGCAAGCTCTGACCTCTAAAGTGACGATCTACGACAGCCAAGTCTTAGCCGCGCTAAGACGTACGGAGACTCCGACCTTCGAGAGCCGACCCCTCGGAGAGCGACCCCTGGGGGTAGGTGCCGCGTTATGGCACGTTTACTCCGGTGGCCAACCGCCATCCGTCCTGACGGGACGGGACGGGATTCACCATGGCGACACTCCAGTAGAAAGCTGCAACGGCTGCTGGACAAGACCCGGTGGCACTGTGGCTGACACAACAGTGGTGGACAGGCGCTACAGTGCCCGCCGCTGCGTGCGACGCGACGGGTCACGACCACGTATGGGTAAAGCGAATGATGGCAACGACAGCGGAAGGGCCCACCTGTCGGCGAGACGGCAGGATCACGTAGGGCCCACCATCTGTAACCCCAGACTCCCGTCCTATATAAAGAGAATCTCGGGGAGCGATAGAGAAAAAACGACACAAGATAACGAGACCACAAAGAACAAACCAACGAACTCCACTAGAGCGCAGGGTTCTCGCATCCCTTCGGGCGAGCACCCCCACTCATTCACGTTCCAATCACCCTCCACCCGTTCCGGATCCTCTCGCGAAGAGAGAATCCAGCCTTTGTAACATTATCATCAAGATAATCCGCTCCCTGGACGTAGGGTATTACACCGCTCGAGGTGGCCCGAACCAGGTAAAAAACACCTTTGAGTCTTCCTTAGACTAGACCACATCGAATATGAAGGCACACCGCCCCCATGATCGTATATTTGTACTGTGCCGGTGGTCAGAACACCGACAGTTGGCGCGCCAGGAAGGGGCTGTTTCTCTCTTGCTGTGCTCTCGCTTCGGTTTTTCGATGGCTTCCTACTTTGCTGTCGTGGGAGACACTTCGATCTCTCACCTCCGCTTCGGGGGCTTCACGGCCGCTGTCTCTGAAGATGGCCGGTCGTGGCAAGTTTCCACCTCCGCCTCTGGGCAGGCTTTTCGCTTCGAGAGCCTAAACTTCGTCGCAAACGAAGGTGACGAGCTGCGCCTCCAGGCTCTGTGCAAGAGGCGTCCGACTCGGTGGCGCCAGAGCCATCTCATTCTAGGGCACGACCCGTCGAGGGAGTGCTTCACTCTCCACGCCCCGAAGGGCGCGAAACCGGCTATTCCCGGCAACACGTCGGGCGGCAACCTGTCCCCGCGCCCCACGGTAGACACCGTCAGCCAGGTCTGGCTACCCTCGGGATGAACCAGCAGCCCCGAGCCTAAGGGCAAGGCTGCAGCCAGGCCCAGCGACGCGACACGAGCCCGGAGACGGTCCACCTACCAGCAGCTCGCAGCTGGAGGACCACCGACCTTCGACACCCCGCTCGAGAACCTCACAGCGGCAACATGCGTCCTCGACGAGACCGCTGCCCCCTTGGACGCAGCACTGAGGAAAGTGTATGACTGCGTACGCTTCTACCTCGGCAGCGCGTTTCAACAACCAGAAGCTTCCCTCCGGCCCCAGCAGTCGGAGACGAGAAGCAACCGCCGGTCCCAGGATTGGCGGAGCTCGGCGCGCGACAGCCAAGTCGAGGAACGAAACCCTCGACACCACGCAGGGTCGGTCCTCCCGCGGTTCAGCCCCAACCGCGACGCCCGCGGCACCATTGACGCCAGATGGCAGGCGAGGAGTGAGCTCCGCGCCGAGTCTCGGCGAAGACGCTCCCACGACCGCTACTACCGGCGCGGCTCCCTCGACTCCAGAAGACCGAGCCCTGAGGGGGTCGGACCCAAGGCGTTCGAATCACTGATCCGGCACACGAAATTCTCGCAGAGATTTCGCGCCCCGACCACCATCGGTCGCTACAACGGGGAGACGAACCCCGTCCATTGGCTCGAGGACTACCGCCTCGCCTGCAGGACCGGAGGAGCGGACGACCTGTTCGCCATCCAGTACCTGCCGCTCTTCCTCACCGACTCGGCCCGAGGGTGGCTTGAACATCTCTCCGAGGGCTGCATCCAAGACTGGAGCGACCTGTGCCAAATCTTCGTCGGCAACTTCCAAGGGACTTACACGCGCCCAGGTAACTCCTGGGACATCAAAAATTGTAAGTAAGAGCCCGGCGAGTCGCTCCGAGATTACATCCAGGGCTTTTCACGAAAGCGCAACGAGCTCCCCAACGTCAGCGACGCCGACGTCATCAACGCCTTCACCTACGGCATGACGTCCAAGGCGCTCGTCCACAAGTTAGGCCGGAGGAACCCTCGGATGGCCCGAGACCTCCTCGACATCACGACAACCTTCGCCACCGGAGAAGAGGCCGTGCAGGCCGACATCGATCGAGGTCGGGCGAAGGACGAAAAGTCGGGGACCGACCGTCGAGGGGACCACCCCTCTGACCGGCCCGCCGACCGCCGCAATGAGCGGGGTGGCGGCAGCTCGAGCCGCAAGAAGGGCAAGGGTCGGCGCCACGATGACGATTTCGTGGCCGCCACAGACCGGTCAGCCCGAACCCCCGACCAAGAAGCCAGCTAACAACGACGGCCACTTCGAGAAGATGCTCGACCGGCCCTGCCCTAACCACTCCGTGCCGGTCAAGCACACCCTCCAGAATTGCCACTTGGCAAGGAGGTTCTTCAGGATAGGACTACAGCCCGACTCCTCGGCGGCCAAGACCGACCCCCAAACTAAGGGGGCCAAGGAAGACGTTGGCGCAGCCTTCCACGAACCGGAGGACTGCCTCATGATCTTTGGTGGCCTCGCAACCTACTGCGAGTCCCTCGGCCGTCAAAAGAGGACCTGGCGCGAGGTCAACGCTGCCGACCCTGCGGTCCCCCGCTACCTCAAGTGGTCCGAGGCTCCGATCACCTTCGATCGAGCTGATCACCCGGATCACGTCCCGCAGCCCGAGCGCCTCTTGCTGGTGCTCGACCCCATCGTCGGCTCCGTGCGCCTATCGAAGGTGTTCATGGACGGGGGAAGCGCCCTCAACATCCTCTACGCTGACACTTTCCGGGCGATGAAGCTGACGGAGGCCGACCTCCGCCCGACCCACGCTCCGTTTCACAGAGTCGTCCCCAGGGGCTACGCAACGCCCCTCGGACAGATCACGCTCCCAGTCACGTTCGGTAACCGGAGCAATTTCCGCACCGAGTCGCTCACCTTCAAGGTGGTCGACTTCACAAGCGCCTACCACGCCATCCTGGGCCGGCCATGCTACGCGAAGTTCATGGCCATCTCCAACTACGTCTACCTAAAGCTGAAGATGCCCGGACCGAAGGGCATCATCACGTTCTCGTCGCGCTTCCAACACGCTCTGGCGTGTGAGCAGGAAAGCTTCGAGCTGGCCGCCGTCAAATCAGGCCCGGCCCAGCTGGACGAGATCCGCAAAGTAAAAGGGTCGAACCCAATGCTCGACTCCAGGGCCGCGTCGTCAACATCCTTCAAACCCGTCGACGACTCCAAGGAGGTGGCACTCGACCCCGTCGACCCCTCCCAGAAGGCTAGGGTCGGGACAGCGCTCTCCAGCAAATAGAAAAGCGCGCTCGTCGACTTCCTCACTCGAAATCGGGACGTCTTCACCTGGGCACCATCAGACATGCCCGACATCCCGGGAGAAGTCGTCGAGCACTCCCTCGACATCATCGCGGGCTCTCGGCCCGTCAAGCAACGACTCCGGCATTTCGACGACGAGAAGCGCCGTGCCATTGGGAAAGAATTGACGAAGCTCCTAGATTCTAAGTTTATTTAAGAGGTCTACCACTCCGAGTGGTTAGCCAACCCTGTAATGGTGAAAAAGAAGACCGAGCAATGGAGGATGTGCGTTGACTACACGAGTCTCAACAAGGCCTGCTCGAAGGACTCCTTCCCTCTCCCGCGCATTTATCAAGTGGTGGACTCGACCGCCGGGTGCGAACCCTGAGCTTCCTCGACGCATACTCGAGGTATCACCAGATTTCTATGCGCGAGTCCGATCGGCCGGCCACGTCCTTCATCACGCCCTTCGGATCCTTCTGCTACGTCCCGATGCCATTCGGGCTCAAGAACGCTGGTGCCACGTACCAGCGCTGCATGCAGAAGTGCTTTTACAACCAGCTAGGTCGAAACCTGGAGGTCTATGTCGACGACATCGTCATCAAGACTCGGCAGGCGTCCGACCTCGTCCAAGACCTGGAGGAGACATTCGGGAACCTCCGGCGCTATCAGATTAAGCTGAACCCCGAAAAATGTGTTTTCGGGGTACCCTCGGGCAAGCTTCTCGGCTTCGTCATCTCCGAGCGAGGGATCGAAGCAAACCCCGAGAACATCTCCGCGATCCTCAACCTCGGGCCCATCAGCAACGTCAAGGGCGTCTAAAGGCTGACCGGATGCTTGGCAGCCCTCATTCGCTTTATCTCAAGGCTCGACGAAAAAGCGATGCCCTTCTACCGACTGCTACGAAAAGCAGAGCGGTTCACCTGAACCACCGAGGCCCAGGAAGTCTTCGATCGGCTTAAAACTTTGCTCTCATCACCGCCGATCCTTGTATCCCTGAACCTAGGAGAGACCCTTCTCCTCTACATCGCGGCGACCTCGAAAGTCATCACCACTGTCCTCGTCGTCGAGCGAAGCGAGGAAAGCCGGGCCCTGTCTGTTCAGCGGCCTGTCTACTTCGTCAGCGAGGTGTTGGCCGACGCCAAGACTCAGTACACCCAAGTGGAGAAGCTGATCTACGCCGTTCTCATTACGAGCCGCAAGCTGCGACACTACTTCATGAGCCATTCCGTCCACGTTGTCACCAGTTTCCCGCTCGGGAAAATCGTCGGTGGCAAGGACACGGTCGGGCGCATAGCCACATGGGCCGTGGAACTCATGGGGCTCGACGTCGCCTTTGTCCCTCGGCAGGCCATCAAGTCTCAGATCCTGGTCGACTTTGTCGTCGAGTGGATCGAGGCTCCGGAACCACCGGCCC
Source organism: Zoysia japonica (assembly GCA_001602275.1). Taxonomy (NCBI): domain Eukaryota; kingdom Viridiplantae; phylum Streptophyta; class Magnoliopsida; order Poales; family Poaceae; genus Zoysia; species Zoysia japonica. The sequence continues at coordinate 1,437,652 of BCLF01000030.1, read as the reverse complement.
CCAGCAGCGTCGAGTACTGTACGATGTAATTGGACGGATCCTGCATGCTCAAGGGCCTCGAGGGCTGGGGTCGTCCTTATCACCCCGAAGGGAGACAGGTTCTGCTACGTGCTGCAGTTGCAATTCCGCGCCTCCAACAACTCGGCCGAGTACGAGGCGCTCCTCCACGGCCTGCGAATGGCCACCACCTCGACGTTCAGCGTCTCTACGTCAAGGACGATTTTGAGCTAATCGTCAGTCAAGTCATGAAGACTTTCAGCTGCCGAGACCCGAAGATGGAGGCTTATTGTCAGGAGGTCCGCAAATTCGAAGACAAGTTTGATGGACTCGAACTCCATCATGTTCTACGACGGGACAACGAGGCCGCCGACACCCTCGCCAAGATGGGCTCGGAGTGTGAGCCGGTCCCTGACGGCATTTTCCTCGAAGCCCTCACCAGGCCCTCCATCAGGGTTATTGAGGGACTGCCCATCGAGGGCACAGGCAACGAGCCAACCCCAGGACCAGAGATAGGGGTCATGGCTCTCGCCCTCGACCGGTCTCACGACATCTTCGCTTACCATCAGGACGGCACTCTCCCGACCGACGCCAACGGAGCCAGAAAGGTCGCACGACAGGCCAAGGCCTACGTCATCTCAGACGGCGAGCTCTACAAGCGAAGCACGAGTGGTGTACTGCAGCGTTGCATCTCTCAGGAGCAGGGCATGCACCTGCTCGACGACATCCACTCGGGCATCTGAGGTCACCACGCTGGACCCAGAACTCTCGTCGGCAAAGCCTTCCACCAAGGTTTCTACTGGCCGACGGCTGTGGCTGATGCCGAGAAACTCGTCCGGGCCTGTCAAGGCTGTTAGTTTTTCGCCCGACAAACGCACCTGCCGGCCCAGGAGCTCCAGACGATCTCGATCGCCTGGCCCTTCGCTGTCTGGGGACTCGACATCCTCGGACCATTCAAGAGATCCCCCGGCGGCTTCACCCATCTCTTCGTCGCCGTCGACAAGTTCACTAAGTGAATTGAGGCCGAGCCGGTGCCGAACATCACTTCAACCCGGGCGATCGGATTCATCCGTAACATCACCTGTCGGTTTAGGGTCCCGAACACCATAATCACCGACAACGGCGTGCATTCACTGGCTGGCAATTTCGGAAATTTTGCGACGAGTGTCACATTCACCTGGACTTCGCCTCCGTGGCACACCCAAGGACGAATGGGCAGGTCGAACGGGCCAACGAGATGATACTCCAAGGGCTGAAGCCACGGATTTACGATTCCGTCAGGCAGGCAGCCGGACGATGGGTGAGCGAACTCCCGTCGGTCCTCTGGGGTCTGCGAACGACCCCCAACAGAACCACCGGGTTCACGCCGTTCTTCATGACGTTCGGAGCAGAAGCGATGCGGCCGACCGACATCGACTACGACTCTCCGCGAGTTCGAGCCTACGACGAAGAAAGATGACAGGTTGCGCTGCAGGACAGCCTCGACCAGCTGCAAGAGGCGCGCGAAGTCGCTCTCCTGTGCTCCGCTAAGTACCAGCAGAGTCTACGACGACTGCACGCTCGGCGCGTCAGAGGTCGGGCGCTGAGCGTAGGAGACATAGTGCTGAGAAGGGTGCAAACGAAAGCCGACCAGCACAAGCTATCGCCCCCCTGGGAGGGACCCTTTGTAATCAAACGTGTCTTGAGGCCCGGTGCTTACAAACTAGCAACCGAAGACGGTCGAGAACTCGCGAACGCATGGAACATTGAGAGCCTCCGACGGTTCTACACTTAATAAAAACAGCTAAGTTCTCGCAACTTTACTCCCATTCATCGTTTTGGGCTGCGAGCCGTGGCCGTCTCGGCCACACCCCGCACCCGGGGGCTACTTACCTCCACCACCCTCTCGAGTGTCGTAACGTCCGACCTCGTTTATCGTTCATCGTGTATCGATTTTTTGCGCCGGGGCGCTGCTCCCCGTTAACCCTTTACATTTTTTCGCCTTTTTGTTTCCTCGGGGTCGGATCCCCGACCCGCGCCGAGCTCGCGGATGACCCCCAAACACGACAAACTTTGCGCGCGTTTTTCGTTCAAAGCCTCCCTGTGGCTACACTATCTACGAATCGGTAGTCGATGACGCTCTACGGCGGTATCGGGCCCGACACCCGACCCTACGAGCTATACTCGACCCATTCGTTTGATTGACGCCGAAGGGGGCGCGAAAAACAGTCACAGCATGCGAAGGGGGATCGGAAACTCATTTTCAGACTCGTAAAAGTTTTTCAAACAATATTCTTTATTACGATAACACCTCTTACAAATTCAGACCTATACATAGGGGAACGGAAAGAATCGTTCGGGCAGGAAGTCCTCCGTCTTGAAGTCGGCGACGGCCTTCGCTCCCGGCTCCTGCGTCTCCACCAAGATCGCATCCAGCTGCTCGTCCGAGTAGCCCGACGCGAAGCCCTCGACGACCCAGTCGAAGTCCGCATCCGGATAATGGGAGCGGACCAGGGCTAAGGCTGTCGAGGACCCGTCCTCCAGCGCCCTCATCACGACGTCGGAGACGACCTCTGGGAGCTGCTGCAGAGCATGCGCGACGACCCCCGTCGGGACGGAGTCCGACACGCCGAAGTACAACTTCCTGATGAGGTTCAGACCCGCCGACATCAGCGCCTGAACCTCGCCCGCCAATCCTACAATTCAAATCGTCAGTGAAACGAACCGGAGACGGAACTAAGTCGGGAAAGGGCCCGCCCTTACCGTCTCGCTCCTTCTCGGCGGCCTCGACGGCCTGCCCTACCCGGTCGAGGCTCTTCCGGAGCCGCTCGTTTCGGGTCTGGGCCGCCGAGAGTTCCTCTCCGACCCTGGTGGCCTCCTCCTGCGTCTGCCCGAGCTCTGTCGCCGCCTGCTCGACCTCGGACTGCAGTGCGACCCGCTCTGACTTTAGGAGATCGACCTGCTCGAAGGCACGGTCGCGCTCGTCCTTCGTCATGCGAAGCGTCTGCTCCAAGGTCAAGCGGGACCCCTCGGCGTGTTGGTGGAGGAGCCCGAGGCGTCGCATCTCGATGTCGTGCTCCGCGGCTTGACAACGAAGCCCTGCAACAGCACGAGTTAGACCCTGGCCCAAGGGTCGGACGAGTACGATATGACTTACCGACAACTGTGCGGTTGGCCTGCTCGAGGGCCGCCGCGGTCCGGGGGGCCCTAGCCTTGGATGCCGCCGCCTCGGCGCGCGCCTTGTTCGCCTCTTCGAGGGCAACGCAAGCCGACTCTCGCGCAGCAAGGAGCTGGGACTTCAAGTTAGCTGCGGTCTCCTCCGACTCGGCCCGCGCCTTCGCTAGCTCCTCCCTCAGAGCGTCGACCTCGGCTCGAGCGACGAACCAGCGTGGGCGCGTACAAGTTATCCTACGAAAGGTTGTCAACTCGAAGTCCACGGGAATCGGAAGCGAAAGACCTAACTTAATCTTACCCGGCACTCGACGAAGTGAGCCTCGTCGAAGATGGCGCCGATCTCCTCGGCGACCCCCGACAGCTCTCGGAGGCCGGCAACCAGCCTCATATAGAGGGCCCGGGCGCCGCCCACCCGATCCATCAGGTAGCCGAACCCGTCGATAGCCCCTTCGAGCGGGAGGGGCCCTCTCCCGGGGACTATCCAGGTGGCGGTCGACGCCACCGGTTCTTCCGCTTCGACGGCGGCCCTGACGTCGCCGCTCGGGCCCACGGAGCCCGATGTCCCGACGACCTCGGGCAACTTGCCACGGGCCGTCTCACTTAGGATGCGCCCGACGATGGGCGCGGGTGAGGGCGGTGGAGCCGCCGCGCTTTCAGAAGGAGCCGCCGTCGGTGATGGCGTTAGCGGCTCTGCCCCCTCAGCTCCTCCAGCGTCGGGCAAGGGGGACGAGTCCGCCTCCGCCCTCTCCGCGTCACTCCCGACCCGGTCCTCGGGGGCTGGGAGTGTAACATCCTCGACGGCCTTCACGCTCAGGGGCTCCGGGTTCCTGAGGCTCGCTGCTCACCCTAAGCGTCGCCAACAGCCGCGACGCCCGAATTGTCGGCTGAAGGGCCGCTCGCTGGCGCCCGAGCGCCGGCCTCCCGTGGCGCCCCAAGCGTCGTCAGACTCCTGATCATGAAAAACCTTGGTTAGTCAAGAAACAAGAGAACGAGGCAAAGCCGCGAAAACTCACCTCGCCGACCGTCGACGGATCCTCAAGGTTGGACCTCGCGGCGTCTGGCTCCCCGGCGGAGGTATGTCCGACGCTTGAGCCGGTTCCGTCAGAGTTACCTCAGCAGCCTCGGGCGGGGAGTCGACGGGACTCCCCGAGCTGACGGGCAACGCTTCCAAGGGGTCGGCCCGCGCCCTTTTTACGGCTGACCCCTGCTCCTACTGCTCCTCGGAGGAGGAGCGACCCTCGAAGGGATCCGATTCTTCAGCGGCGACGGCTGCGGCCGCCTACGCCAGAGCAGCCGTGCTCTGGCCCGCCGACGGGCCTCCCTCGATCCTCGAGCCGCGGGACGACCCTACCGCCGGTCTCGCAGCCGAGATCATGGGTCCTGCGCTGCTGGACAGGTAGTCCAGGAACTCGGACTTCGCCTTTCGCTTCCGGCCGGTCCTCCTCAGCCTCGTCGCTGCCGCGGAGCCGGCCTCGGCTCCCCGTCGACTCGGTGCGGCGGCGGAGCTGGTCGCCACCTCGATCGCAGGCGCGGTCATCGGCGGACCCTAAAAAACACCAAACGTAAGCCTCGCGTGGCACGTATTGCTGCATCAAAAAACAAAACAAGAAGACCCTCGCTTACCAGTTGACGATGCTCTCGGTCAAGGGAGCGAGGCCCCAGGCCGAGGCTGCCCTCGGCATCTTTGATGACCGCCGAGGTCCGCGCAAGCACATCTTTGTCGGAGAGTTGCCGACCACAAACTTCGCAAGTTTCGTCGTCCGGCCCCTCGTACTCACCGATGCTGTGGATCCGGCGCCGCAACAGCATGATTCGGCGCCGCATGCGACGCCGAAGACCGTCGTCTCGGTCAGACCCTGGTCCCGAAGGTGTCGGATCGCCTCTAGGTGTGGCCAAATCTTCTCGACCTCGGCCGTCGAGAGCTTCGACTTCCACGACCCCGTCACTTGGGGCACCAGATCTTCGAAGGGCGGCAGCTGGGGGTTGGCGTTGTTGACGTAAAACCAGATCTTCAGGTCGACCTCGATGTACTCCTGCTACTCCCGAGTCCGGAGCATAATGCTGACGCCGCCGACGCGTCTGCCGACCCCGGTCTCCTTCGACGTCTGGAGGCTGGCGAGGAAGAAATACCTCCACAGCGGTAGGCTCGATCGGATGCCCAGGTACGCTTCGCAGACCATGACGAAGACGACGGCGTGGAGGATCCCGTTCGGCGCCAACTGATGGAGCCGGACGCCGTACTGATTGAGCACGCCCCTGAAGAAACTGGATACAGGCAGCCCCAGCCCGCGCTCATGGTACGCCAGGAAGCTAACGATCTTCCCTGGCGGCGGCGCGGGCGCGACGTGGCCGTAGCCGCCCACCCAGCCCGCCGACTCCTTCGGCGAGACCATCCCAACGAGGCTCCACCTCTTGAGCAAGCATCGTCAACGGATGAAGGCTCCCACTCAGACATTTTGCAAGTGGCGACGTGCGCAATGAGAATGCGAACGGAAACGACGGCGATCGCCGGGCCTAACGACGCTAAGGCGGAAGGCAGAGCTAACAAGCTCTCGCGCGCGATAAGAGGATCAGAGATGAAGCAAGGAAGCTGGGTGAAAACGCGAAGTTACCGCACCCCTCCTTTTAAAGGGCCCGAGCGATTACTACGCCCCCACGATCGGCCGTGGAGTAACTGCGCGATCGCGGGAGTAATTGCTCGATCGAGGGGTCGCGCCCCAATGCGCACCCGAGCGGTCTACGCTCGACCCGCTGACGAGCAGGCCCGGGCCGCACCTCGCCGCCTCCGCTGCGGATAGGAAGGTAACGATTACTCCGACAAGACGGTTGCCAGAGCACATCTGGCAGGCGATGTGACGCGGGCGTGCGAACCGCCGCGCCCCTGACGACCGTCTGATCGAATTCAAATCAGCCACCCGGATCGACCGGCGGTTCAAATTCCCGAACGGTCTGATTGCCCTCCACGTGGAGGCACGGAAGCCGCCCGATCCTCGTAATCGTCGCGGCAGATTCGAATAAAGGGAGGCGAGCGAACGAAGCCCCCCACGATCAGCTGACCGACAGCCGGGGCCCCCGGGCCAATCTGAACGTTCGGGCGCTGATCATGGCTAAGCCTAGGCGCAACGCTGATCATGGGCAGGAACCGCATCGAACCGGTCCGACCTAGACGTCTCACCGAACGAAAGACCGAGAACAACCTCGGCCCGACCTCGACGGTCGGAACGACGCGTGCACGCAGAACGAAACCCCTAATGTTCGGCTGACCGACAACCCAGGCCATCGGGCCAATTCAAACGATCGGGCACTGATCATAGCCTTGGCCTAGGCGCGACGCTGATCACGGATAGGGACCGCGTCGAAACCGGCCCGTCCTAGGCGTCTTACCGAACAAAAAGACCGAGACCGACCTCGGCCCGACCTCAACCATCAAAACAACGCATACCAGCCCCTCGGATTGCCTCCGGGCTCGGGGGCTAGGCCCATGGGGCGCGTTCCAGCGCGTCTGAAATAATCGACCATCGACGAATGATGGTCCTCGCAACATTTCAGCCCACAACCGACCCTCCGGATTGCTTGAGATCTCGGGGGCTACGCCCTACGAGCGCGCTTGCGCTCCCCCGTAGGAGCAGAGCGAACCTCGGCAACGACCAGCCTGCGCCGTCTCAACCGGAGGTCGCAAACGGCGCTAGGCTCGGAGGCTACTGTCGAGATCACGTACCCCGGGTACCTGACAGTCCGTGCTCGTACGCGTAAAGCCTTGAATTAAGGGTTGGGCGGCAGCGAGCTCCGACCCCCGAAGCGACGATCTACGACAGCCAAGTCTTAACCGCGCTAAGACGCGCGGAGACTCCGACCTCCGAGAGCCGACCCCTCGGGGAGCGACCCCTGGGGGGTAGGTGCCGCGTTATGGCAGGTTTACTCCGGTGGCCGACCGCCATCCGTCTTGACGGGACGGGACGGGATTCACCATGGCGACACTCCAGCAGAAAGCTGCAACGGCTGCTAGACAAGACCCGGTGGCACTGTGGCTGACACAACAGTGGTGGATAGGCGCTACAGTGCCCGCCGCTGCATGCGACGCGACGGGTCACGACCACGCATCGGTAAAGCGAATGATGGCAACGACAGCGGAAGGGCCCACCTGTCGACGAGACGCCAGGATCGCGTAGCAGGATCGCGTAGGGCCCACCATCTGTAACCCCAGACTCCCCTCCTATATAAAGGGAAGCCCGGGGAGCGATAGAGAAAAAACGACACAAGATAACGAGACCACAAAGAACAAACCAACGAACTCCACTAGAGCCCAGGGTTCTCGCATCCCTTCGAGCGAGCACCCCCACTCATCCACGTTCCAATCACCCTTCACCCGTTCCGGATCCTCTCGCGAAGAGAGAATCTAGCCTTTGTAACATTATCATCAAGATAATCCGCTCCCTGGACGTAGGGTATTTACACCGTTCGAGGTGCCCCGAACCAGATAAAAAACCCTTTTGAGTCTTCTTTATACTAGGCCACATCGAATACGAAGGCACACTGCCACTACGATCGTATATTTGTATTGCGCCGGTGATCAAAACGCCGACATGTTTCCCAACACATAACTCGTCAAGTCAAGCTTCTGCAAATTCCAAACATTCATTTGACCAGTAGGGAACCAATTGGTCACGGTTGACTCATCAGATCAGTCCCATGAACTGCACGAGTTGCTTGGAGGATACTGCAGGAAAATTACGTCGATGAGCTTGTGGAGCACCTCCACCGTTATACATAATTTAAAGCTCAATTTTAAGATTTTAATATGTTTACTAGTAGTACGCCACCAATATAGTGCTTAGTTCAAAATATTAAATGCTAGCTTCACCACAGATATGGAGCATGGTACAGGAGGTCAGCTTGCGATTTACTATATTCAAAGAATAAGCATCTTAAGGACTATCTAATTTAAACAACATAAATTCTTTGGCTAAATACATAAATAATTAAATACTAAAGAAATATACTAACTAGTGACGAAGATGAAATTCATCGTATATTCAACAAAATTTATAAATGCTTATTAATAAATAATAAACTTTGTACTGACAAAGTTAAAAGCGCGGCAAACTAGTGTGGGGTTGCGACTTGCAATGAGAAGGTCGTCATAACTCACAAACCTGTCCTCACACCACAAGTTAGCACATCTAATAAGTTATGACGACACAGTTTGGCAATATGGATCTATCATGGACATCAATTAATGGACGTTCATGAAATTTCATAATATGAGGATGCTAGAATTCATGGATCACCAATACTATTTAGGCCGCCCTTGGAATGGAGGGAAAATTCTTATTTCCTATATTTCTTCCTGTGAAATTAAATTGATTTCTGTAAAATTTTGTATTTTGTTATTTCCTACTCCATCCGTTTTTTAATTGATGTCACCGTTGACTTTTAAATTCAACTTTGATTATTCGTTTTATTCAAATTTTTTTGATAAATTTTATATATTTTGATATAATTTAATTTATCATTAGAGTTATTTGAATCACAACTTAAAATTTTACATATTCGAATAAAATTTTTGAATAATGGTCAAAATTGATTGTAAAAATCAATGATGACATCAATTTATAAACGGATGGAGTATGTTATTCCAAAGGGGGACTTAGTATTCTATGAACTTACGATGAGAACTGATGAAGTGCTTTTCTATTTGATTTTGTATCAATGTTTTTCTCGTCCTTAGGACGAGCTAGCCAATGCAAATTTGCACAAAACATCCTAACAAAAGAAAAAGAGAAGAGAGTCCAATATGCTAAAGTTTTATAGCAACAGATGAGGTATAATTTGCAGATGCAATACTCGATGGTTTATTAGCTAATTAAATAAAGTGAGAACACTACATGTGACTTCCACGACTAACAAGCAATGAAGAGAATGGGTGGTGAAAATGTGATCAAACCCAAACCACAAGTTGTGATAGATATTTGTCAGCATCCCAAATTTCCTAACCTAATTTGTCACGTTTAGTGCAAAAACGGCATAACAGCCTGGGCCGGGGGTCTGGGCCAGGCTATAGTCGGAAAGCAAGAATATAGAGAGACAGTCACGCACGCCTTTACGTGGAGGGTGATGTCTTTGGATGTGAATCTACCACGATTGCTTTGTCTGATGCATCTTAAAGCTGCTGCACTTGAATGAGGACCGCTGCTGGTGAAGACATCAGCTTCCTTTCTGCTCAGAACTAAACAAAACCCAAGCGTCAGATTCCAAATCCCAGTCTGAAAGACCCTTCCCTCCCATCATCAGCTGCTCATTTGCTCCCTTAAACAATGGACAAAAGTGCAAGCAGGCCATTTTTTGTTGAGTATCGATTAGAATACATGAACGACTAAAAAATTGATCCACCATGAAATTTTGATTGAAATATAAAAGAAAAAAAAAACATATCGCTGCTACAGAAGCATAAGGCCAATATGAGCCCACCAGTTCAGATAAAATCGCAAGCCAATCCCTAGTACAGTTGAAAAAGCAAATAATTTAAAAACCAGAACCCAGGTGAAGGGTACGTTTCCCAATACATAACTCATCAAGTCAAGCTACTACAAATTCCAACCATTCATTTGACCCATAGGAAACCAATTGACCACGGTTGATTCATATCAGATCAGTCCCACGAACTGAAGCCACCACCCCCGCCGCCGCCACCACCGCTGTAGCCACCACCATACCCTGATGACCCCCCATATCCACCACCTCCACCATATCCTCCACCACTTCCCCTGTCTCGCCGGAAGTCACGGCCACCAAATCTAGCACCACCTCCTCTGCGGCTTCTACCGCCACCACCTCCGTAGGCTGAGCGTGCAGCATATCTTTCAAGCCACTGAGGAACCTCCTGGTTAGCCTCCGTCATAAGCTCGCTCAACGGCCTTGCAAGGGAAATATTACTCTCGTTGAAGAATGCAGTCGCCAGGCCAGATTTGCCTGCACGTCCAGTCCTTCCAATTCGATGGACATAGTCATCAATATCATTCGGAAGGTCAAAATTTATCACATGGGCAACATGTGGTATGTCAAGCCCACGTGCAGCAACATCAGTCGCCACAAGGATAGGAGTTGCTCCACTCTTGAAGGATCTTAGAGCATGTTCTCGTTCCTGCACAAAGATCAATCAGTACACATTGTCAAGCAGCATAGCTAACCATGAATAATCAGTACAGAATGATTATTTCAACTAAGCATCAATATATATATTCATGCATTATACTGGAAGGATCAACATTCTTGTTCAGGTATCCAGAACTGCCAAAAATGACAGAGATTTCGGGTACAAAAAAAAACCTTGCAAATACGCCAATAGGCAAACATGATTCAGCAGGTAAACAAAATTCAACTTGTAACCTAATCATTAATTGTAAGCATAATATTGCAGCAAAATTATAAGTGCCTAAACACAATTAATACAAACTATTTTAATCATGCACATGAAAAAAAAGCTATGCAAGTCATAGACTCCGCCTTACCTGTTGTGATCTGTCTCCATGAATGCTAGTTGCAGGGAAGCCATTTCTATAGAGCCAGTCCTCCAGAGCATCAGCTCCTCTCTTTGTCTCCACAAAGACCAAGGTAAGAGCTTGCTGCAATATTCAAGGATTAGAAACAAAAATAAACATCATCAGAACTGCTATGTACTTTCCCATGTGTACCATTAGCTAAAATTATATCAGTTATAACAAATTATATGCATTTAAACAAAAAAATCCTTAAAACAATAAAAAAAATCAACATTTATGTACCTTCCCATGTGTACCATTAGCCTTCTGTGCATGAAGAAGGTCCATGAGGTAGCTTCGTTTGTCCGCATCGAGTACAAACTCAACCCGCTGAACAATCAAATCAGTACTTGAACCAACTCTTCCAACAGCAAGAAATATGTAATCAGCAAGGAAATCTGCAGCCATCCTCTGCATAACAAACATTTACCTTCAGCATATAGATAACTTCAAAATATGAGGAAACAGAAACAACGAATGAAATGGAATCAATAACAAAGTATATTGCAGAAAGCGACTACTAATATGTTTGACAGTACTATCAGAAAAAAAAAAGGTGACCTGTAGTGTAGCAAACTTCAATACAAAATTTAAAGTCCGTAGCAGAAGTATTCCCTAGCAAGCTAACCTACTGACTATTTAAGCCTGAATCCAGTTTGGTACTCTCTTCAGAATTTGTTCCAAACATATTTATTATAAGTACCTCGATATCATTTCACACCATACATGCAAAATGTAACTCACAAACTACTGATTTAGACCTTGGCTAAGAAACCACATCGAGCCAGAAAAGGAAAGGATAGAGCTATCATCTATTTAAATAAAGTAACAAGACCAGTTTCTAGAACCAGCATGTAGATACTGACTAATAGAATTTTATATCAAGACCATTATCATGCATCAATTTCCATGTTCCTTGAACTATGTCAAAGCCTCAAAACAAAAATATATAGCAAGAGTGCAGAGAAAATAAAACGGCAGGGTACACAGCAACAATACAGAGGAAAATACCTGTATCTCTTTTGGAAATGTAGCGCTAAACAGCATTGTCTGTCTTTCACCACGTGGAGGCATGTCCATCTGCTCGACAATTTTACGTATCTGTGGCTCGAACCCCATATCAAGCATCCGATCAGCTTCATCGAGAGCTAAATACCTTATATGTTGCAGGGATACCCTAGCCCTCTCCAACAGATCCATTAAACGACCAGGGGTTGCTACAAGGATGTCAACCCCTCTCTCCAACTCCCTCAGCTACAGCAGGTAAAAGAAGCACAAGATAAATAAACATAATATGACATCACAAGAAGTTTTTTATGCTAAAAATCTATAACATAGATGTATAAGAAAATGTTACCCAACAAAATGATGCATTACAGCATAATAATTAGAAATTAAGGTACAAGGTTACTAAAAACTGCTTTTAACATTTCTCATTCTCTATATGCACATATACTTACTGACAAAAACTTTTGCACGAACCAGATGTACCTATATAGTTAATATATACTATGATATCAGATCTTAAAAGTGAACAGCATATTCATATTTGCTACATTTGCTGATTTGCACGGCAACTCTGCCTATTTTACTTTGCATTGGTACAGCTAAAACGCATTTGCCATTAAAGCTCATAAATTAATTCAACCTTCGCCAACAGCAACGGGGACAATAGTTCAAGGGTAAGACAACACTGTCATCAAACAAGTGACACAAGCAGAAACCATAGCAGTGCTTTAGTCTACAAACTAGAGAGTATACTTATCATGCAAGGGATGTGCAAGGTAGGCAAAATAACCAAATGACACAGTATGTGACAATGATTATAAAACATGGGACAATACTGCAGAGTGTGCAAGAACAAATACCTGATTAGTAATCGGTGCACCACCATATGCAACCACAACTCTGACACCAGTCTGATAGGCAAACTTCTTTGCTTCCTCATGGATCTAAGGCATCAAACATCGCAAGAAGGAGGAAAATATTAGAGGTATAATATAGAAATATTACTACTAAGGTACAAAAATTGGCAGATTACATACTTGAACTGAAAGCTCACGGGTAGGAGATAAGATCAGTGCCAGAGGATAAGCTGTCCTTGTACTCCGTGACCTTGGGGGTGGCCTTGACTTCAAGATGCCACTAATGATTGGAAAACAGAAGGCGGCAGTCTTTCCAGACCCTGTCTGTGCACAAGCCATAAGATCCCGTCCTGCAGTGGAGATTGGGATGGCATAACGCTGCACCGGTGTTGGTTTCACATACTTGCATCTCCGGATGTTCTCATTCAGCGCATCACCCAAATCAATCTCGGAGAATGTGTTGACTGGTGGGGGCACATCATGGCCACTTGTCTCGACAGGAATGTCTTCGTAGGCATCAAAATTAATGCCTGTGTTTTCCTGGCCCTCAAAGTCAACTTCCTCAGCCTCAGCTTTTGCAAAAGGATCTGGCTCACGGTCCCTGCGGTCCCAACCCCCCGGACGGGAGTTCCAGGCACCGCCACGGCCACCACCTCCACCATAGCCCTGGCGAGGACCACCTACACTACCACCGCCAGCACCACCATTCACAATGCCAGCCCAGCGTGGGGCACCACCACCAACAGCAGCCGGAACAGAAGGCTGCCCTGCAGAGGGTAGAGGGCCACCCTGCACCAGCCCAGCTGAGCCTGGTTGCGCCTCAAAGCCAGCACCTGCTGGATGCCCACGGAGGTGAGGAGGCACGTAGGAGCTGCGTGTGGGGCGCTGTTTGGCAGCAGTCGCGGGCGCCGATTCCTCGGCGTTCGCAACTGAATCAGCCCACGAAGATCGCATAATTAGCACAGGTCACTTGGGGGAACGCACCACTGGTCACTGAAAACACAATAATCAAGCGAATCAGCTACAGGACAGCAAGATGGCATATTTCAAATTTTGAAAAATTATAATGGCATCCACCAAATTAATCCAAAAAATATGAGTCAGCCAGTGCTAGATACGATTGTCCAGCCAACTGAGGCTCTCGAACCAGCACCACTGCAGGACCGCACTAACCAGGAACAGATTTCACTCGCAACGATTTAACCACTCCCACGAAACCTAACCCTAAAGAGATCAAATCTAGGTACAGGAGGTAAAGGCGAGAAAAAATCAACAAATCCAGAGTCGAAGATGACTAAATCTAACCAGCAGATCGTTGCAGACAGAGGCGGATCTACCAATAGGGCAAGGTAGCGCGGCCGCCCTACCTAACCGCACCGTTTTACCTCGATTCGCGGCGCGGGGCAGAGCAGATCGTGGAGGCACGCGGGGCGGTGTGGCGGCATGTAGGCGGGGTGGCGGCACGGATCGGGGTGGGGCGCGGTGTGGATCGGCGCGAGGTGGGGCGCGGTCGCCCGGAGCGGGTTGGGGTGGGGCAGCGCGGCGACACGGCGCGGGACGGGGCGGCGTGGGGGCGGCGAAGTACTGTGACGGCTAGGGAAGAGGAAAAAAGAGAGAATGGGGAAAAGAGTATGGAGTACCCTGCGAATCTGTTAAGGACTCAACAATAACCACCGCGACGACGAAGGCAGGAACAGCAGGCCGCGCGCGACCGCACGGACAGGGACGAAGAGAGAGAGGGGGAGGAAGGCGGCGCACCTGCGTGCTGGGTTGCGATCCGGCGGCGTGGAAACCCTAGAGAGGCGGTGCAGGAAGGGGGAGCGGCGATCAACAAACACAAGTGGAGAGAGAAGGAGAAGGTGGCTTGCTGGAACGTTTTGTTTGCGTGGAATATAAGAAAAGGGGAGGAAATTTTGTTTAAGGCACCGTTTGAAAAAAAAAATTATTCTCTCTTTTTTATTTTCTTTGTAAAATTAAACTGATTCTTTAAAATTTCACGGGCAATGTGATAATAGGTTAACCTCTGGATGAGAAGCAAATAGGTCAGATCTAAAGAAGACACAACACAGATGATAGATTTTAGTGTCCGTGCACGACAATGGGTTATAAGAAGATTTCGCTCGAAGGCAACACGATGAGACGAGGCATCTAATAAAACATTCATGCTCTAGTGTGTTGCATGCAGTGTCTATATTATGTCATTGTATCACTAAGCACAGTGTGTTAAATACCTGAGTTTTATGCAATGCAACGGAAAAAAGTGCAGCCTGGGTGCAATGTCTCAGCTACCCGAACATGCTTTCTCATGGTATTCTCTCTAGTTCCGAGCCAAGGCTGTTAATGAACTTTGAAGCTTGTTAAAAGCTCGATTCAGGTTTGGTTTGTAAATTACATAAAAATCATACCTAATACATACGAAAGACTCGATAATACTAGTAAGATGAATAATTATTATTTTTATTTTAATAGTCTAAAATAACCTTATATTTACTATATCAATTTGATAGTCTAAAATAACTTTACATATTTTTGTTAATAAGCTTAAATAATCAAGCCGAGCTTGAATGGCCGAACAGCTCGACTCTAATCTCGAAGGTCAAACTAGGATTTGCTCAAGCTTGGATCAAGTTGTATTAAGTTCAGCTCGTTGATAACCCTAGCCTAGATATAGACTACGCCCCCTCAAGAAGCACGGTTGTTCACGCTAGAAAAGTATTCTCTGTATTACTACACTGCATTATTAGTCACCAATTTGTGAATTCAAAAAACATTGTTCCTACATCCAAATGAGGCAACAAAGCAGTTAAACTCAAGACCGCAGCGGTGCTCATATTACTCTCTCCGTCTCAATTTAGTTGTGATTCTAGATCCGGACACGAGAATTAAGAAAGTGTGAAAATATGGGATACGCTGAAAATGAAAAGCAAATAGATAGAGGTAGAGATGCATCGGAACAGAGAGAGGTGCATTGAGAAACGAGAATGATAAGTAAGTTAAAAAATTTGAAGATGCTAAGAAGTAATTTGAGACGGAGAGAATATGTGTTTTGTCTATTATCAAAGTGGGATAAAACAAGCGAGGTAATCTCTCTTTTTTAAGATGGAGCGCAAAGATAAGCCAACTCAATTTTTTAAGCTCTTTGGGATAGCTCATGTGACTTTGGTTTTATGCTAGTTGAACTACAGTAGCATAAGCTCAAAAAAGTTTAAACAACGTGGATTCTCTGTGTTGAGCAGAAATGTCTTTTGTGAATAGTATTTCTACAGTATCTGTAGTATATAAATAATAGTATAAACCAACACGAAAAACTATGTTAAACAAATTCTCATAGCCCTTTTGAGACGGCTCAGAGGAGATTTCGCTCATGGTAATGTAGATACAGTAACTATAGTATCATAAACCTATCGGTGCTTCTTTAGCTCAGGTAAAAATGTTTTACACAAGTAATATTTGTATTATATCTACAGAATATAGACAATAATATAAACCCATATGAAAAACGAGCCAAACGAATCTTTAGTATTACCCCCGTCCCATAAAAAGATCAATTTTTTTTACTTTTAGAAACCACGTTTGACCACTCGTTTTATTCAATTTTTTTTTACAAATATATAAACAAATAAGTCATGTTTATAGTATTTCTAATAATAAAATAATTCACAATAAAATAAACTATATTTTCATAAATTTTTTAATAAGACGAGTAGTCAAACTTGAAGTATAAAAGTCAAAAAAATTGATCTTTTTATCAAATAGAGACAGTAGATGGATAGGAGGAGCATATTTTCCACGAGCACTGCTTCACTGCCTGTGCAGCATCTCGAGGCCACATGGTGGGAGGGGGGCATATGAACCGGGGTTCACAAAACCACTCGAAAACCGCGGTTTTTGACCAAACCGCTGCGGCTCGGTTTTAGCGGTTGACCTTTTTCGTTTTAAAAATTTTAAAAAATTTGAAAATTTGAAAATTTGAAAACCGCTCAAACCGAGCCGTTTACCGCAAAAACCGTTGAAAAATTGCTCAAACCGATTTGATTTTAAATTCAAAAACGGTAAACCGTAAAAACCGCTTGGTTTTCTCTCAAAATTTTGATTTTTGAATTTGTTTGTTTTTGTAACAGTTTTCGCGGTTTTCGTCAAACCGCTCTCGAGCGGTTTCCACGGCTCAAACGGTTTTCAAAACCCTGATATGAACTAATCAAAACTCACAACCTGTGAGTATCATGGAAAAAAGGCTCAACTCCTATGGTTTGCACTGTGTATAAATTATGAGATTTTATCTCATCTTACTAGTTTAAAATGGATAAAACAACTTAAATATCTAGTGTTTCAAAGCATAGTAATTTTGGATTAATTTTTTTACGACAAACGAGAACGAAATCGTAAGTAAGTTGCTGTATAGGTTTGACCCTGCAGCATATGCATAGCCATGAGCTATGTTTGAGCTTAAACTGTTACAAAATAGTATTAGAGTCAACTTTTACTGTGTCACGGGCGCGTATGATCAGAGGTGCAGATAAGGTGTATATGACACGTGAACCTACAGGATCACAGTACGGCACGTATGCTGACACTGACTTATAACATAATCAAAGAAGATTAATCATGTGCGTCTATCTTTTATGTGAGTAAGTTGTCTCAACTAGAACGTCGAATTCTTTAAAAGTAAGTCTGTGAGACTCATGAAAAAAGATCTTACTCACATAATTTGTGTGGTGCAGGTAAACTCACATTGCTAATTAAAAAAGATAGACAAACTTAAATATCCAATGATATAAAGCATAGTAACTTTATATTAACTCTTTTATACGAACGATAATGTAAAAGTTGTTATATGATATGACACAGGCAACATGTGCATAAATATTAGTCGTATTTAAACATGGGCTGTTACACACTGCATCTCCTGGCTACCCTTTAGCCTGTCACTGCATTGTGAACCCCTAAAAGACATCATTAACTCCCAGCCGCTCGAGTCATGCATTGGACAAAGGCAAATCACCCTGCAGCTCCCGCCTATTAAAAAAATCTGCTTTAGAGGACACAGGGGATGCGGAAGGGGAAAATTAGATTTTTTCGTCGTGGAAAAAAAAGTGTAACATGTGCTTTAGCGCTGAGCCGCGGGGGGGGGGGGGGGGGGGGGGGGGGGGGGGGGGGGGGGGGGGGGGGGGGGGGGGGGGGGGGGGGGGGGGGGGGGGGGGGGGGGGGCGGCTCCGCTTCACTTAGCGGTGTACGCGTCCCCTAAGCGGAGGTCGCACCGCCACCTCACTGCTGTGGTCGCGCCGCCGCCCCTCCATACCCAAGATTCACCGCTGCTGCTCTGCAAAGGCTGCCTTGCCGGATCTGAGCAAGCCCCTCACGCTGTGCTTCAGAATTGCTATGTCAGCCACAAGAGGAAGGAAAGAGACTACCTCATGGCGGAGCTGAAGTCCCGTGGAGCTGAGAGAGAGAGAGAGAAGGCTGGTGGAGTGAGACGGCTGCTGGTGGAGGTCCTACAGGAGAGCCGTTTATATTCTAGGGTTGAAGCGAGTGATGGACTTTAGACCTTTAGGATTACATTAGGCTATTGGGTCTTTTCTTAACTAAAAGGCCACACCTATGTAAAATATTATGTTCATATAGAGGGCTATTTTTAAGTAATTTTATAATTATAAAAATTATCTTTGCTATAATAAAAAGTGCTTAAGTGTCGCTTAAAAACGCTGAACACATTTAAGCTCTAAGCGGAAGGTTACCATTCGCTTAACACCTAATTTTCTGTCATTTTCTCTCTTTTATGCCCTCAGTATGATCACGTAGTATGTAATTTTCGTACATTATTCAATCAAGGGTACAAAAGAGATAAAATGATAAACTTATTATACCATTGTTTTAAAGATCAACTTGATACATACCATTACAATTTACAATTTTCGAAAATTTAAGATACAACCCATGTGTTCGAACCTATGTGTCATCCATTTGGAAGTAATATCTTGATGGAATATTTGAAAACTTGAAAAATTATAATGGCATATTATTTGCAAAGCACATTATTTCTGCCCAGAAAAGCCCAAATGCCTCGCGCGGGAGTGGCAAGCGAGACCGCATCGTCCGCTCATTTTTAGGAACATCTTGCCATCAAATCAAGGCAAATACCCGTCTTGAGTCCCCACATTCAAACACACATACACACACACTAAAAAAATTGACTCCCATCCCATCCCTTCTCATACACTGCACAAAACACGCCCGCAGAGAGCGCAGCACCACTTAGATTGTGCAATAGCAGGCACAAGATGATGACACATCTATAAAACGATGTTGTCGGAGCATCAAAGCGACAGGAGAAGGTCGACAGAATTAGTCAAATAGTCTCGCACTAGTTTATGAATTCATCACAAGGTACAGGTAATTCAGAGAGACGTCTTTCATCGGGTTCACAATCTTTGAGCCATCCTTTTCAGCCAGTTCAGGCCTTAGAGGACTAAACTAACAAATGAGGTTTATAGTTCAGATCTCCAGCTCCATGGATTTAGTAACCCTGCTTCACCCGTTCATCGTACCTATTCTTCTCATCCTGGAAACACAGCTCAGACTATCAGCAGCGTAACAAATATGACCCAAACTGCGTATTTAGCATGTATACTGGCAAACACAAAATGAGACATGAACTGAAGAATGCAACCAATAATGTCAAAGAGCTGTCTGCACTCCAGAAAGCAATATACAGCAATAACATAGAAGTGCAAAAATGTAGCACAAAGTAGCCTTATTTTGAGGCATAATCCTATCAAATGTAATCTAAGCGCAATATCAAGAGCATAACACAAAAAACTTGGCAACTATAGCATACTCTTTGTAATGACTGGTGTGCAAGCATGTCATTGCCAAATCATCCAAAGTCAACAAGCAAATGCATGGGTTATCGTTACTTTGACCTCAAAATAGCCGACCTAGAAAGTATATATATATAACCATACTGAAGCATGTAAAATCAAGTAGTCATAAGGTGATCTTGTTTAATCCTGTTCGCAACAGATCGAATGGTTTGGCTCTTGGGCTCACGTCATCTCTTTGTACAAATAATGTACTGGTTCTCCCTTGGTCTCTGTACACCCTTTTTATTAGTTATTAGTGTACTCTTCGATCTGGCTTTACAGCTGCTGGCTTTTGGCCATGTTGTACTTGACGCGCCGTTCTTTTTTTCTCTGTATATTAATAATATATACAACAGAAGGGGCCTCCCTTTTTTTACGAGGGAGGCCCCTGTTGTTGTCCATTCTTCCCTTGTTGTACACTGATAAAAAAAACAGATCGAATGGCTTGATGCATATTGACGCTTGACAAGTATTTGGATGTTAGATATCAATTCTTCCCCAACGAAAAGAGTAACTACAAAGAAAATTAACTAGTATCGAAATGAAATCTCTGCAGATGGACATCAATAAGTAATATGTCTACATACTGCAGAGATTTTCATTAGTTCATTAGTGGTCTAAAGTATTGAACAATGTTACTTGCAATATCAAAGTTACTTACAAGAAAAACAAGAAAAAAACATTTTGTGTTTCAAATTGGAGACTACATGAACTGAAGAATGAATAAATACGTCAGAAGGTGCAGACTGGGCTTCAGAAAGTCAGAAAGCAATTATAATAACTCAAAAGTACAAAAATGCAGCACAGAAAAGCCAGACAAGGAGGCTTAATCCTAGTATCAGAATTTCTCTATCTTGTATGAAAGAGGAAAAAAACATCAAAGGTGCCAGGTAAGTGTTGTATTTTCCTAGTAACAAGAATAGATTGAAGCAGAGTATCAAAAACAGAGCAGCAAAAGAATACACATGAAAGTTTATAACTAATGGCTATCAAGTAAGCATGTCATTATCCAATGGGCCAATACCAACAGGCAAATGCAGGCATAGCACTCTGATGCTCTGCTTAGGCCATCTGGAGATGAAGAAATAAATTGTGAAATTAGTGTCGGTACCCAATTCCTACTCAAATAGACAAGTTTTTCAATTGTCCTGAATCAAACTTGCATCAATTCAAGCATTTTGCCTTGAAAACCAATTATTCAATACTTAAATACACTTTCCCTTTGACTTACTCTGCATCATGACCCAATGCAGAGTAAATTTTCCCTTGTATAGCAATATGGTAATTTCAAATGTCATGCCATGCAACCATACCAAAAAAGAAAAAACCTACTTCAAAAGTTTACATTGAGCGACCTAGTAAGTTTTTCTACTTATATTCCAAATACTAAAATAGAAAGTGTATGGGTAAAATGGGACACGAAGCTGAGACTACCCTCTGAAAGAGAAAGAAGTTCAGATTTCAGAATGAAGACTACTACAATTAGAACAAATAGTTGAATTCTATCATGTAGTCAATAGCTGGCACCTCTATATATCTTGACACTCATAGTAGCAGCATAATCTTTAGAACAACATGGTATGAGTAGGTGGTTACAGAGTCAAGAAATGCATAAATAAAGTATTCATTAATACCAGTATAAAGTATTTTGTGATGCCTAATATTGGTATCATGTACACCATCAACATGTCTAAGCTCTAAAGTTCCCATCGAATTGCTGCTTACACATTTTAATCAAAACTGAACAGTATTTACTGGGTCAAAGAATCACCGCATCTAAGATCCCACTACTGATGTAGTAAGAAAAAGAAGCATACCTTAAAATTCTACAGAAGCACTTTATTTTACTGTCTAATCAAGTTAAACTGCTCCTTATCATATTCCATTGCAATTTGATTGTACAATGGTTGCAATACACTACGAATATAACCAAAAAACTGTGTGAACCATGAATATATAAGAAACACACCTCAAATGCCTGCTTAAGGTACTCCAGCTCCTTGTCTAGATCATTGATTGCCTGCGTGTAGGCCTGTGTTGGAGAGGACTGACTTGTGGTATGGATCTGTCGATGAACAAAAAATGAGACTGGGCCAATAAATCTTGATACTAAAAAAGTAGGTGCATCATACCCTAACAATAATCTTATACTGAAGAGGGTGAGGTAGCTTATAGCCAGCAAACAACACATTAGGGTCTCTGTGCAGCTGCCTGCAGAATGTCACACATATAGGAGCATCATGAGAAAGATGAAAGGAAGGAATAACAAATGCAACAAAAGTTAACTGCACTTACATGCGAAGGATGTTGCCAATGGTGTGGTCCTCACGCTCGATGGTGAAGGATGCAGCATTCACAATCTTTGTATCCCTCTCATATGACACCCTGCACAGATCAATACCACAGCCTCAGGTAATTGCTCCGTTATAAAAAAGGCTACTATAAATCTCAACTGAATCACTAGATGCAAAAAGATGAAAGCAAAATATCTACGAAACCAAGTGTCAAGCCTATTCTTAAATGCCAAATTATTCATTTGACATAGAGTGACAGATATTGTTACTGAAGGAAACAAGAATAAGTATTCTATTTAATAACAGCAGTCTCAAAGATTACAACAGAAAAAAACAGACAATAATCTTTAGAATGCTAGATCAATTATCTTAAATGGTGATGATCAAAGTGTGAGAGGCTGGGATAATACTCACTTCTTGGTGCCCTCTGGCACAACAAAACGCTCATAGCGGTCCGGAGCATTCATCTCCAATCAAACTCTCGCTACTCCCTCTGTATTCATAGCAAGCACGGTCCATCACAGCTCAAACAAAAAGCTAGACACATAAATATCAGTATTTCGATTCCTAAATTTGTTATGTTCAGCAAGCCCATAACTTAAAAAAAAAATTCAGCCAGTGCGAGTTATGATTGGCCAGCCAGCAAATGCCCTCGAACCAGCACCGCTGCGGAACCAAACTAGCCAGGAACAGATTCCACTCACAACGATTTAACCGCTCCCAGGAAACCTAACCTTAAACAGATTTCAAAACTAGGCCCACGAAAAAAAGAGAGAAATTCAAGAGTCGCAGCGTCGAAGATGATGAAACCCAATCAACACATCGTTGGAATCAAAGGAGGATCTATCAAGGCTGCCATACCTAACCGGACTGTTTCACCTCGATAGGCGGAACATATCATGGCGGCACGGAGTGGGGCGGGGCCGCGGGGCGGCTCCTCGCGGGCGGTGCGGCTAGGAAGAGGAAGAGAGAGAAACTGCAAGAGGTGGGTTGGGGAAAGGGTTAGAAAATAGAAATAAGGAGACTGGTTTTTTATTTTTTCACCTTAGGCTTCGTTCGGTTTCGCGTGGATCGGCTGAGAATGCAGCTCGTTCCCCGTGGATTGGCCTGGTGGGGAACGAAGCCTAGTCTCGATGGAAACGGCTGTTCAGTTGCCATTCGCGTGGAACGAAATTCGGTCTGGTTAGCCTTACTTTCAAACTTTATCTTAAGAGTCGTGGAGTGAATCTAGGCGACCACTCGCGACTCAGGGCCAGTAACGTAGAACGCGAGGGCGACAACCACGGCGACACGTCGTTCCATCTAGGGTGACGTCTTCCCTTCTCGCCGGCAACACATGGCCTCTTCCGCTCCTACTGTAGTCTTTCTTGATCCGGTGAGCAGAGGCAGAGCCCAGTAGACTGAGGCGCAGCAGGCGACACGCGAGGAGCGTCGCTGCAATGGTCACGTGGAGTTGGTGTGCAGACGGCGCGGCGTTGGTGCCTCGCTGCTGCGTTCGCTCAGGCACGAGGCGCTGCTGCAGTCGCTCGGCCAAGAGAGTCACGGCGCTAGGGCACAGGCATTTTCTAAAAGTAAAAAGTTTCGTAACAACAAGGCTACTTTTTCACTCTTTGACGATTTAGGAGAGCTTTATGATGGTAAGTTCTGCTACAATTCATAATAATTACCAAAATAGATGCTTTGTGAGTTGCTTATTACTTACTCTTCCTTATTTTTGTATAGGTCATCTTGCCGAGGGGACTTACAACTTCACCTCCATTGACTTACCACTAGATTCACCTCTTAGGCAAATAGGAAATACAAATGAAATTGAGGACTTGGAAGATATTATGCCTTTTAATCTACAAGATGAATATACACAAGTGCATGGACATGAAGATGAGGGTGCAAATGCTGAGAGAAGGGCTGATACTCTACCAAGTGAGGAAGATGTTCAAGCTGCAAGTGTTGAAAGGACTGTTGCTGTACACGGAGGTAAAAGGACAAAAGATACAAAGCGGTCAAAAAAGAGCTCTAACATAGAAGGTTTGATGGAAAGATATCTCGAAATGAGAACTGAACAAGCTCAAGATGAAGCTGCACACCTAGCAAAAGAAAAGGAAGTTACTCAAGGTGTTGATTTCTCCATCAAGAGGTGCATATCACTTTTGAATACAATGGAGGTGACAAAGGCAGAAAATGTTAAAGCATATGCTGTTTTCAAGAGTCAGGAAAACAGAGAAATTTTTCTTTGTTCCTGCGATGAGGATCCGGAAGCTCCATGATGTGGCTAAGAGCTGAAATGGCCTAACAGGTATGCTCCTTGTCGGTAGAACCACTATTTGTGTTATTTTGTTCAGTACAGTACATGTGTGCTTGGCTATACTAAATTGTTTCTATTTCTGTCCTTCCATTTTTTTGTCACTAGTTATAGAGTTGAGAAGCTCATGTAGTTGTACAGGTTATGCATATTACTCTGAAGCTTTTTGGACATCTTACTGAAACTTGTAGCTTTAGATTCTAATCAGGACAGCTGTACAGGTTATACAATATTATTCTGAAAATTGTAGTTTTAGATTCTAATTAGGACAATTATACAATATATGTCACCAGTTATTCTGAAGCTTGTGTAGTTGAAACTTGTAGCTTTGCTTGTGTCTTCACTGAAGCTCGGTAGTGATGGTACTTAAGAATAGGTACTGAAACTTGCAGCAGTGCCAAATGAAAATTTTCAGCCATTTTGATATGTAGCCTTCTGCGGTTCTGCTTATTCTCGTGAAATAAGTATTTTTTTTACATAGTAGCAAGTAAGATGGCCCTTGAAACAGGACAGGGTCTAATGTCATTGTCTTTGAGAGTTGTTGCTGGTCTTTTCAGCGACAATCTGTTTTGTTTGTATATTAAAGTTTTCTCTTTTGTTTGTACACTGAAGCATATCCATTGACAAGATTCAATGGATGATTGACAACCATTCAAATGGAGAATGTACAATCTGTTTTGTTTGAAAATTAAAGCTTTCTCTTTTGTTTGTATGCTGAACACATCAATGGATGTTATTTCATTACATTCTGACATTTACCACTTTTGACAGCCAAAGAAGAGAGAATGTTGAGGTGACCCACCAAAGTTCGAAAAGGAGGGAATTTTGTAGGAGCTATGATAGCAAAACTCCCATTCAGCTTAAAGTACTAGGCAATGAATTTGTGAGCTACTGTGATATCACTTCATTTCTTGTAATATGACATATCTGAATTTGTGATCACTTAGCAGAACTGTGGCACTCTGAATTTGTGAGCTTAAGTATGTTCAAGCTGCTTGAGAAAAATTGCGGTTGTGAACAAGAGTTTATGATTTCGACAAGCTGTTTGTGAAAATATTTTTGATTTCAGCAAGCTTTTTGTGAAAGTTTTTATTTCAGAAAGTTTGTTTTTTTTATTTCTGCAAGCTTGTTGGGTTCTCTGATGCAGCTGAAAATTTTTCACGGACTTCTAATGAGCTGCAATTTGATTGTTGCACTGGTGCCAACGGCAAGTGTCAAAATAATATGCACCGGTGAAGCTGGCAACTTGCCTCTTGGTGGTTTTGATTCCCCGCCAGCCGAACAGATTTTATGAGCATCTGGAACAATTCTAAGAGTGGATTAAAGCAACACTTGGATTGAGTGGTCCAGCAGGGATTCACTCGTTCCCTGCCTGGAACGAAACTGGGCCTGGGAATTGATCCTTTGGAGCCGAACGAAGCCTTAGTGGGATCTAAAGGGCTCAGACCAAAGGTCATTGGACTATAGCAAGAGTCATAGGATCATACCAAAGGTCCTCTACTCCTCTATAAATAAAACAACAGCGTAATTTATGCTGGACACAAAATAGACTTATCTGAAATTAAACAACACAATAAACTAAGTAAGGTGATTTACTAAAAAATGATAGTAATTGTGCTTGCTTGATGCAGGGAAGCAAAGAGAAGAAGCTTAAATTCACATCTCGAGCAGTTCACCTTTGCCACTGCAATAGTTTACATTTATCTTTCAACATTTGAACAGCAGGTTTGTCAAAAAAAATTGAACAGCAGGCCGCTTGAATTTATGTATTTTGAACAAAATCTAAGCCTAAAAAAAATTGCATTTTGAGACAAAGGTTTACTAGAATGTATAGGCCTCTTCGATACTTTGTTCAACAACAGCACTAACGAGAGTTGACACACATCCATTCGTTCTGTGCCAAGCATCCATCCGGCAACGTACTCCAAGCTACTCACACTTCGTCAAGCAGCTCACCAGCTAGCAACTACATCAAACAGGCAAGCAGCTCGCAGCTAGCACACGGCACACTTCGTCTCGCGGCTCACACTTCGCAGCTAGCAATTACAGTCGTGTCCAGCAGCTTCGTGCAGTCAGCTCCACGTGACCACTGCAGCGACACTCCTCGCGCGTCACCTGCTGCGCCTCAGTCTACTGGGCTCTGCCTCTGCTCACCGGATCAAGAAAGACTACAGGAGGAGCGGAAGAGGCCATGCGTTGCCGGCGAGAAGGGAAGACATCACCCTAGATGGAACGACGTGTCGCCGTGGTCGTCGCCCTCGCGTTCTTCGTTACTGTCACTGTAGCTACCGTCCCAAGCCTCCACCGCCCTGAGTCGCGAGTGGTCGCCTAGATTCATTCTACGGCCCTTAAGATAAAGTTTGAAAGTAAGGCTAACCAGACCGAATTTCGTTCCACGCGAATGGCAACTGAACAGCCGTTTCCATCGTAACTGGGCTTCGTTCCCCACCAGGCCAATCCACGGGGAACGAGCCGCATTCTCAGCCGATCCATGCGAAACCGAACGAAGCCTAAGGTGGAAAAATAAAAAATCAGTCTCCTCATTTCTATTTCCTAACCCTTTCCCCCAACCCACCTCTTGCAATTTCTCTCTTCCTCTTCCTGCCTCTTCCTAGCCGCCCCCCATCGCTGCCCAGTTCCCACACAGGCTATACAGCCACACTTCGCCGCCCTGTCCCGCCTCCCATCCCGTGCCGTGCTGCCGCGTCGCCCCACAAAAGCCCCGCGGCCCTGCCCCACTCTGTGCCGCCACGATCTGTTCCGCCTATCGAGGTAAAACAGTCCGGCCGTGCTCCTGGCGGACGAGGCGAATGCGACCCTTGGCGCGACCCGCGCATCGACCGCTCGCTGGAGGCCCAGCGACTGCGGGAGCAGGCGGTACAGCTGGAGGCCCAAATAGAGTACAACCGGCGGCACGACGGACGGGACGACAACGAGCGCAGCCTTCACAGGCGGCGTGGCTTTCCTTCCCCGGACCGGCGCCATGGTCACCTCCAGACCATCGTCAGGGACGCCGGTGCCAGTGGTGGATAGCCCCTCCTCACCAAGACCAACTACGCCGAGTGGTCCATGGTGATGAGGGTGAAGCTCCAGGTGCGGCACATGTGGGAGGCGGTCCGGTACGGCGACGTCGACTACGACGAGGATCGACGGACGCTGGAGGCCCTCCTTGCTGCAGTCCCGCCTGAGATGAAGTCTTCGCTTGCTTGCAAGCGGACTGTTAAGGAGACCTGGAACGCCATCGCTGCGGCGCGTATCGGCAGCGATCGAGCCCGCAAGTCCACGCTGCAGGCACCGCGCAGGGAGTGGAAGAGACTGGCTTTCAAGCCGGGTGAAGACGTCGATGACTTTGTTCTCCGTCTTAACACTGCTGCAAAAGTTCACGCAGTACGGCGACGACACCATCGACAAGGAGAGCTGTTAAGAAGCTCCTCCGCTGCGTTCCCGAGAAGTACAAGCAGATCGCTCGCTCGATCGAGTCTTTGCTGGACCTCTCCAGGATGTCGATCTAGGAGGCGATAGGTCGCCTCAAGGTTGTCGACAACGACAAGCCACTGCCTCCCTCGAAGCCTATCATCATTGGCGGAAAGCTCCATTTCACTCAGGAGCAGTGTGAGGCCCGCCAGAGTGATATAAAGAAGAGGGAGCCTTCCTCCTCAACAGACGGCCGCAAGCGCGGCAAGCCGCGGGGAGGCGCCCAGGGCAGGGCGTGTGGACGTGCCGAGGGGACGCCCGCGGAGGCGCCCAGGGC
>BCLF01000030.1:1392022-1403667 GCA_001602275.1 Zoysia japonica | reverse complement strand
CGGCACGGCGCGGGCGGGGTGGGGCAGCGCGGCGACACGGCGCGGGACGGGGCGGCGTGGGGGCGGCGAAGTACTGTGACGGCTAGGGAAGAGGGAAAAAGAGAGAATGGGGAAAAGCGCATGGAGTACCCTGCGAATCTGTGAAGGACTCAACAATAACCACCGCGACGACGAAGGCAGGAACGGCAGGCCGCGCGCGACCGCACGGACAGGGACGAAGAGAGAGAGGGGGAGGAAGGCGGCGCACCTGCGTGCTGGGTTGCGATCCGGCGGCGTGGAAACCCTAGAGACGCGGTGCAGGAAGGGGGAGCGGCGATCAACAAACACAAGTGGAGAGAGAAGGAGAAGGTGGCTTGCTGGAACGTTTTGTTTGCGTGGAATATAAGAGAAGGGGAGGAAATTTTGTTAAAGGCACCGTTTGAAAAAAAAAAAAGATATTTATTCTCTCTTTTTTATTTTCCTTGTAAAATTAAATTGATTCTGCAAAATTCCACGGGCAATGTGATGATAGATTAACCTCTGAATGAGAAGCAAACGGGTTAGATATAAAAATAAGCCAGATGCAGATGACAGATCTAGGTGCCCGCTTAATGCATGTTTTGGCACGACAATAGGTCGGAGGAAGCTTTCGCTCGAGGGCAACATGATGAGACGAGGCATCTAATGAAACATTCCATGCTCTAGTGTGTTGCATGTAG
Source organism: Zoysia japonica (assembly GCA_001602275.1). Classification (NCBI taxonomy): domain Eukaryota; kingdom Viridiplantae; phylum Streptophyta; class Magnoliopsida; order Poales; family Poaceae; genus Zoysia; species Zoysia japonica. The sequence continues at coordinate 1,402,969 of BCLF01000030.1, read as the reverse complement.
TGTCTCGTAAAAAAATTTCAATTACTTATATTGTGTCATTGTATCAATAAGCACAGTGTGTTGATACCTGAGTTCTATGCAATGCAACGGAAAAAGTGCATCGTGGGTGCAATGTCTCATTTACCCGACTATCGGACATGCTTTCTCATGGTATTCTCTCTAGTTCCGAGCTAGGGTTGTTAATGAACTTCAAAGCTTGTTAAAAGCTCGATTCAGGATTGGTTTGAAAATTACATAAATCAAAATCAAACCTAATACATACGAAAGACTCGATAAGACTAGTAAGATGAATAATTATTATTTTTATTTTAATAGTCTAAAATAACCTTATATTTACTATATCAATTTGATAGTCTAAAATAACTTTATATATTTTTGTTAATAAGCTTAAATAATCAAGCCGAGCTTGAATGGCCAAACCGAGCTCGACTCTAATCTCGAAGTTCAAACTAGGATTTGCTCAAGTTTGGATCAAGTTGTATTAAGTTCAGCTCGTTGATAACCCTAGCCTAGATATAGACTGCACTCCCTCAAGAAGCACGGTTGTTCACGCTAGAAAAGTATTCTCTGTATTACTACACTGCATTATTAGTCACCAATTTGCGGATTCAAAAAACATTGTTCCTACATCCAAATGAGGCAACAAGAGCAGTTAAACTCAAGACCGGAGCGGTGGTCCTACTCCCTCCGTCTCAATTTATCATTCTAGATCCGGACACGGAAATTAAAGAGACGTGAAAAGCTGAGATGTGTTGAAAACGAGAAGAAAATAGAGAAAGATAGAGATGTATTGAAAATAGAGAAAGGTGCATTGTAAACCGAGAATAACAAGTAAATTGAAAAACTTGAAGATGCTAGGATGACAAGTAATTTGAAACAGAGGGAGTATGTGTTTTGTCGAGGATCAGAGTGAGATAAAACAAGTGAGGTAATCTCTCTTTTTTAAGATGGACCGCAAGGATAAGCCAACCCAATTTTTTAAGCTCTTTGGGATAGCTCATGTGACTTTGGTTTTATGGTAGTTGAACTACAGCACCATAAGCTCGAAAAAGCCTAAACAACGTGGATTTTTGGGTTGAGTAGAAATGTCTTTTATGAATAGTATTTTTACAGTATCTGTAGTATATAAATAATAGTATAAACCAACATGAAAAAACTATGTTAAACAAATTCTCAGAGCTCTTTTGAGACGGCTCACAGGAGCTTTCGCTCGTGATAACGTAGATACAGTAAATATAGCGCGTGAACCCTGCCTTGTAACATGATCAAAGAAGATTAATCATGTGCGCCTATCTTTTGTGTGGGTAAATTGTTTCAACTTAGAACGTGAGTTCTTTAAAAGTGAAAGTGTGTGAGACTTATAGAAAAAGACTCAACTCACATGATATATGGTGTAGATAAACTCATATTGCTAATTGAAAGAGAGATGAACAAACTTAAATATTCAATGATTCGCCGCTGCGACGCGACCACATAAAAGTTATGTATGATGTGACACACGCAACATGTGCATAAGTATTAGTCGTATTTAAACATTTGCTGTTACACTCTGCATCTCCAGACGTCATTAACTCCCAGCCATTCGAGTCATGCACTGGACGAAGGCAAATCACCCTGCAGCTCCCGCCTAGTAAAAAAATTTGCTTTAGAGGACACAGGGGATGCGGAAGGGGAAAATTAGATTATTTCGCCGTGAAAAAAAAAGCGTAACAAAACGTTCGCTTAGGTGTGCTTTTGCGCTGAGCGGGGGCCTCCCGCTTCACTTAGCGGTGTGCGCGTCCCCTAAGCGGAGGTTGCACCGCCACCGCACTGCTGTGGTCGCGCCACCGCCCCTCCATACCCAAGATTCGCCGCTGCTGCTCTGCAGAGGCTGCCTTGCTGGATCTGAGCAGGCCCCTCACCTTGCTGTGCTCCAGATTGCTATGTCAGCCATGGGAGGAAGGAAAGAGACTGCCTAGTGGTGGAGCTGAGGTCCCAGTGGAGCTGCACACAGAGGGAGGGAGAGAGAGAGAGAGAGAGGGCAGGGTGGCGGCTGGTGGAGGGAGGCGGCTGCTGCCTGGTGGAGGTCTTAGAGGAGAGCTGTTTATATTCTAGAGTTGAAGTGAGTGATGGGCTTTAGGACTTTAGGATTACATTAGGCTATTGGGTCTTTTCTTAACTAAAAAGCCACAGCTATGTAAAATATCATGTTCATGTAGAAGGCAATTCTTAAGTAATTTTATAATTATAAGCATTATCCTTGCTATAGTAAAAACACTTAGATGTCACTTAAAAACGCTTAAGCACGTCTAAGCTCTAAGCGAAGGGTTACCGCTCGCTTAAGCTCTGGTTATTTTGTAAATTTACTATTGATAAATTGAAATGATGTATTCATAAAAAATCAACCAAAACATTCGTTTTCTTTGTCATTTTCTCTCTTTTATGCCCTCAGTATGATCACCTAGTATGTAATTTTCCTACATTATTCAATCAAGGGTATAAAAGAGAAAATGATAAACTTATTATACAAACAATGATCAATTTGATACATGTCATTACAATTTACAATTTTCTAAAATATAAGACATACTATTCGAGCCTATGTGTCATCTATTTGCAGAGGAGTATAACTTCTCTGTAAGTGATATCTTGATGGCATATTTAAAAACTTGAGAAATTGTAATGACATATTATTTGCAAAGCACATTATTTCTGCCCAGAAAAGCCCAAATGCCTCGCGCGGGAGTGGCAAGTGAGACCGCATCGTCCGCTCATTTTTAGGAACATCTTGCCATCAAATCAAGGCAAATACCCGTCTTGAGTCCCCTCATTCAAAATTCCATCCCTTCTCATACACTCCACAAAACACGCCCGCAGAGAGCGCAGCACCACTTAGATTGTGCAATAGCAGGCACAAGATGATGACACATCTGTAAAACGATGTTGTCGGAGCATCAAAGCGACAGGAGAAGGTCGACAGAATTAGTCAAATAGTCTCGCACTAGTTTATGAATTCATCACAAGGTACAGGTAATTCAGGGAGACGTCTTTCATCGGGTCCACAATCTTTGAGCCATCCTTTTCAGCCAGTTCAGGCCTTAGAGGACTAAACTAACAAATGAGGTTTATAGTTTTGATCTCCAGCTCCATGGATTTAGTAACCCTGCTTCACCCTTTCATCGTACCTATTCTTCTCATCCTGGAAACACAGCTCAGACTGTCAGCAGCGTAACAAATATGACCCAAACAGCATATTTAGCATGTATACTGGCAAACACAAAATGAGACATGAACTGGAGAATGCAACCAATAATGTCAAAGAGCTGTCTGCACTCCAGAAAGCAATATACAGCAATAACATAGAAGTGCAAAAATGTAGCACAAAGTAGCCTTATTTTGAGCGCAATATCAAGAACATAACACAAAAAACTTGGCAACTATAGCATACTCTTTCTAATGACCGGTGTGCAAGCATGTCATTGCCAAATCATCCAAGGTCAACAAGCAAATGCATGGGTTATCGTTACTTTGACCTCAAAATAGCCGACCTAGAAAGTATATATATATAACCATACTGAAGCATGTAAAATCAAGTAGTCATAAGGTGACCTTGTTTAATCCTGTTCGCAACAGATCGAATGGTTTGGCTCTTGGGCTCACGTCATCTCTTTGTACAAATAATGTACTGGTTCTCTCTTGGTCTCTGTACATCCTTTTTATTAGTTATTAGTGTACTCTTCGATCTGGCTTTACAGCTGCTGGCTTTTGGCCATGTTTTACTTGACACGCTGTTCTTTTTTTCTCTGTATATTAATAATATATACAACAGAAGGGGCCTCCCTTTTTTTACGAGGGAGACCCCTGTTGTTGCCCATTTTTCCCTTGTTGTACACTGATAAAAAAAACAGATCGAATGGCTTGATGCATATTGACGCTTGACAAGTATTTGGATGTTAGATATCAATTCTTCCCCAACAAAAGTAACTACAAAGAAAATTAACTAGTATCGAAATGAAATCTCTGCAGATGGACATCAATAAGTAATATGTCTACATACTGCAGAGATTTTCATTAGTTCATTAGCGGTCTAAAGTATTGAACAATGTTACTTGCAATATCAAAGTTACTTACAAGCAAAACAAGAAAAAAACATTTTGTGTTTCAAATTGGAAACTACATGAACTGAAGAATGAATTAATATGTCAGAAGGTGCAGACTGCGCTTCAGAAAGTCAGAAAGCAATTATAATAACTCAAAAGTACAAAAATGCAGCACAGAAAAGCCAGATAAGGAGGTATAATCCTAGTATCAAAATTTATCTATCTTGTATGAAAGAGGAAAAAAAACATCAAAGGTGCTAGGTAAGTGTTGTATTTTCCTAGTAACAAGAATCGATTCAAGCAAAGTATCAAGAACAGAGCAGCAAAAAAATACACATGAAAGTTTATAACTAATGGCTATCATGTAAGCATGTCATTATCCAATGCGCCAATACCAACAGGCAAATGCAGGCACAGCACTCTGATGCTCTGCTTAGGCCATCTGGAGATGAAGAAATAAATTGTGAAATTAGTGTGGGTACCCAATTACTACTCAAATAGACAAGTTTTTCAATTGCCCTGAATCAAACTTGAATCAATTCAAGCATTTTGCCTTGAAAACCAATTATTCAATACTTAAATAAACTTTCCCTTTGACTTACTCTGCATCATGGCCCAATGCAGAGTAAATTTTCCCTTGTATGGCAATATGGTAATTTCAAATGTCATGCCATGCAACCATACCAAAAAAGAAAAAATCTACTTCAAAAGTTTACATTGAGCGACCTAGTAAGTTTTTCTACTTATATTCCAAATACTAAAATAGAAAGTGTATGGGTAAAATGGGACACGAAGCTGAGACTACCCTCTGAAAGAGAAAGAAGTTCAGATTTCAGAATGAAGACTACTACAATTAGAACAAATAGTTGAATTCTAACATGTAGTCAATAGCTGGCACCTCTATATATCTTGACACTCATAGTAGCAGCATTATCTTTAGAACAAAATGGTATGAGTAGGTGGTTACAAAGTCAAGAAATGCATAAATAGAGTATTCATTAATACCAGTATAAAGTATTTTGTGATGCCTAATATTGGTATCATGTACACCATCAACATGTCTAAGCTCTAAAGTTCCCATCGAATTGCTGCTTACACATTTTAATCAAAACTGAACAGTATTTATTGGGTCAAAGAATCACCACATCTAAGATCCCACTACTGATGTAGTAAGAAAAAGAAGCATACCTTAAAAATCTACTGAAGCACTTTATTTTACTGTCTAATCAAGTTAAATTGCTCCTTATCATATTCCATTGCAATTTGATTGTACAATGGTTGCAATACACTACGAATATAACCAAAAAACTGTGTGAACCATGAATATATAAGAAACACACCTCAAATGCCTGCTTAAGGTACTCCAGCTCCTTGTCTAGATCATTGATTGCCTGCGTGTAGGCCTGTGTTGGAGAGGACTGACTTGTGGTATGGATCTGTCAATGAACAAAAGATGAGAGACTGGGCCAATAAATCTTGATACTAAAAAAGTAGGTGCATCATACCCTAACAATAATCTTATACTGAAGAGGGTGAAGTAGCTTATAGCCAGCAAACAACACATTAGGGTTTCTGTGCAGCTGCCTGCAGAATGTCACAAATATACGAGCATCATGAGAAAGATGAAAGGAAGGAATAACAAATGCAACAAAAGTTAACTGCACTTACATGCGAAGGATGTTGCCAATGGTGTGGTCCTCACGCTCGATGGTGAAGGATGCAGCATTCACAATCTTTGTATCCCTCTCATATGACACCCTGCACAGATCAATACCATAGCCTCAGGTAATTGCTCCGTTATAAAAAAGGCTACTATAAATCTCAACTGAATCACTAGATGCAAAAAGATGAAAGCAAAATATCTACGAGACCAAGTGTCAAGCCTATTCTTAAATGCCAAATTATTCATTTGACATAGAGTGACAGATATTGTTACTGAAGGAAACAAGAATAAGTATTTTATTTAATAACAACAGTCTCAAAGATTACAACAGAAAAAAACAACAGACAATAATCTTTAGAATGCTAGATCAATTATCTTAAATGGTGATGATCAAAGTGTGAGAGGCTGGGATAATACTCACTTCTTGGTGCCCTCTGGCACAACAAAACGCTCATAGCGGTCCGGAGCATTCATCTCCAATCAAACTCTCGCTACTCCCTCTGTATTCATAGCAAGCACGGTCCATCACAGCTCAAACAAAAAGCTAGACACATAAATATCAGTATTTTGATTCCTAAATTTGTTATTCTAAGCAAACCCATAACTTAAAAAAAAAATCAGCCAGTGCGAGTTATGATTGGCCAGCCAGCAAATGCCCTTGAACCAGCACCGCTGCGGAACTGAACTAGCCAGGAACACATTCCACTCACAACGATTTAACCGCTCCTAGGAATCCTAACCCTAAACAGAATTCAAAACTAGGCCCACGAAAAAAGAGAGAAATTCAACGAGTCGCAGCGTCAAAGATGACGAAACCCAATCAACACATCGTTGGAGTCAGAGGAGGATCTATCAATACGCAAGGTATGGCGGCTGCCATACCTAACCGGACTGTTTTACCTCGATAGGCGGAACAGATAGTGGCGGCACGGAGTGGGGTGGGGCCGCGGGGCGGCTCCTAGCGGGCGGGGCAACGCGGCAGCACGGCACGATACGGGAGGCGGGACAGGGCGGCGAAGTGTGGCTGTATAGCCTGTGTGGGCACTGGGCAGCGATGTGTTGGTGGCTAGGAAGAGGCAGGAGGAGGAAGAGAGAGAAACTGCAAGAGGTGGGTTGAGGAAAGGGTTGGGAAATGGAAATGAGGAGACCTGCATTTTTCATTTTCCCATGTTAGGCCTCGTTCAGTTCCCCGTGGATCGACCAGGTGGGGAACGAAGCCCAGTGACGACGGGAACAGCTGTTCAGTTGCCACTTGCGTGGAACGAAATTCGGCCCATCCTGGTCCTTCCCCGTCTGGTTAGCCTTGGTTCCAAACCCTATCGCAGGAGTCATGGAACGAATCTGTGCGACCACTCGCGACTCGAGGCGGCGGCGGCGGCGGCCGCGAGGCTTGAGGCGGCAGCTACGACGACAGCAACGAAGAACGCGAGGGCGACGAACACGGCGACGCGTCGTTCCATCCAGGGTCGACCTCTTCCCTTCTCGCCAGTAATGCATCGCCTCATCCGCTCCTCCTGTAGTCTTTCTTGATCCGGTGAGCAGAGGCTGAGCCCAGTAGACTGGGGCGCATCAGGCGGCGCGCGAGGAGCGCCGCTGCAGTGGTCGCGCGGAGCTGGTGTGCAGACGGCGCGGTGTTGGTGCCCCGCTACTGCGATCGCTCGAGCACGAGGCGCTGCTGCGGTCGCTCGGCCAAGCGAGGCACGACGCTAGTGAGCAGCTGGCCGCATGAAGCTACTGGACGCGGCTGTAATTGCTAGTTGCGAAGTGTGAGCCGCGGGACGAAGTGTGCCGTGTTTTCGCTGCGAGCTACTTGCCTGCTTGATGTAGTTGCTAGCTGGTGAGCTGCTTGCCTGCTTGACGAAGTGTGAGTAGCTTGGAGTACATTGCCGGATGGATGCTTGGCACAGAACTAATGGATGTGTGTCAACTCTCATCAGTGCTGTTGTTGAACGGAGTATTGAAGAGACCAATACATTCTAGTAAACCTTTGTCTCAAAATGCAATTGCTTTTAGGCTTAGATTTTGTTCGAAATACATAAATTCAAGCGGCCTGCTGTTCAATTTTTTTTGACAAACCTGCTGTTCAAATGTTGAAAGATAAATGTAAACTATTGCAGTGGCAAAGGTGAACCGCTCGAGATGTGAATTTAAGCTTCTTCTCTCTGCTTCCCTGCATCAAGCAAGCGCAATTACTGTCATTTTTCAGTAAATCACCTTACTTAGTGTACTGTGTTGTTTAATTTCAGATAAGTCTATTTTGTGTCCAGCATAAATTACGACATTATTTAATTGAATATTATGTAATCTTCCTCCCCTACATAAGTGTCTCTGTTGCTTCTTGGATCTTAATGTTATGTTGTTGCTTAATTGAATAATATGGAATGTTTGAGATTGTGCCGGCACCGGGTAGAGTTGGAGAGGACCAGCCTCCACCATCTTGAGAACCTGTAACATCACCAAGGGGTAATTGTTCTACCTCCTTGTTTAAGTGTGTTTTGGTTTGTAATTACTGTACCTTGAATTGAAGATTATTTTTGCTGGTTATATGTACTTTCTAAATGCTAAACACATTTTTATGACTTTATTTTTCAGACTATTTTTGTTTGCAGCCTGAACTAAAGATTCTTTATATGATTTTTTTTCTAGTTTGGCAATGAATATCTCATTGGGAGATCATATTAGAAAGAGGAGGGAGGAGGATGATGATACATTTCACCATCACATATCTTCAAGAAGGTTGTCCCTACTCTCTCTCGTTGTTTACTCAAGCCCCCTAATCCTAATGTAGTACACCCAAAAATTGAAGCTGATCATAGATTCTATCCATATTTCAAGAACTGCCTTGGTGCAAATGATGGCACTCACATTCCCATATCTATATCATCTGATAGGGCAGCTCCTTTTAGAAATAGGAAGGGCACACTTAGCCACAATGTAATGGTAGCATGTGATTTTGATTTGAAGATCATTTTCATGTCTACTGGATGGGAGGGCTCAGCTACAGATGCTAGAGTTCTTAGATTTGCCATAAGTAGTGGTTTTAGTGTACCTCCAGGCAAGTTTTATTTGGTTGATGGAGGGTATGCTAATACACCCTCTTTTCTTGCACCGTATCGGGGAGTCAGATATCACTTGAAGGAGTTTGGGGCTGGACATCGAAGAGCTCAGAATCCAAAGGAGTTGTTCAACCATTGGCATGCAGTTTTGAGGAATCAAGGACTTTGAGAGTACTTAAGAAGTGCTTCCCCATTCTAAAAGTTGCTACATTCCATATGTTAGAAAATCAAGTTAAGATACCATTAGCTGCTGCTGCGTTACATAATTTGATCCGATTAGTTAATGGTGATGAGGAATGGTTAGACGAGTAGCCTGACAACATCAGTCCAACAAACTTTGCCCCTTTACCAAGTGGTGATCAAACTAATGATCAAGGAAGTGCGCAAGGCAATGTTTGAAGAGACACAATTGCTCAACAAATGTGAGATGACTACTGGCAGCGTTTAAATTAGTTGAGGGACAGAGCTTTTATTATGAGTTGTAATAAGTGAATAAACTTTTATCATTTTAACAGCAATGGTTTCCAAAGGATCACCAAAGTTCAGTATGATAGCAAGGGGGTCACCAAAACTGGGTAGGCTTTTGGCTGTGGCAAGTGCTATCAAAAAGAAGAACTCCCCTAAAGTAACTCGGGTAAAGAAGGTTGAATCTTCTCAAGGTATGTTGTTTCTTCATGTTATCTCAAGACTGAATTTTAATTCTTTTAATTCAGTAGCTTGAATATCATTTATGTACTAGACTGCAATATGCTCTAATTTAGTAAACTAGTACTCAATGATTAGGAGCTTGATCATTGCTTGATCCATTCTGTTTTATCGTTATATAGTACAATCAAGAGCATATTAGACTGCAGCCCTTGAGAAGTCTTTATTTGATATCCTACATGAAAACAACAAGCCATGTTTTAGAGGTGACAACAGATGGAATACCGAGGGGTGGAACAAGATGGTTAAGGAGTTCTACATCAGAAATAAATATGCATCCTTTACCAGAAATCAAATTCAATATAAGGAAAAAGTGCTGAAGAGAGACTACAAAATGTTGAAGGAGGCGCAGAAGCAAAGTGGATGTAGTTGGAACCAAGATAGGAAGATTATTTATGCAGATTCGGCTTTACGGGACAATGTCATAATTGTAAGATCTTCTGATTTTATTTTGCTGTCATTATTGTGCTTCTGATTTTATTGTGCTTTTGATTTTATTGTGCAGGCATTTTCTAAAATTAAAAAGTTTCGTAACAACAAGGCTACTTTTTCACTCTTTGACGATTTAGGAGAGCTTTATGATGGTAAGTTCTGCTACAATTCATAATAATTACCAAAATAGATGCTTTGTGAGTTGCTTATTACTTACTCTTCCTTATTTTTGTATAGGTCATCTTGCCGAGGGGACTTACAACTTCACCTCCATTGACTTACCACCAGATTCATCTCTTAGGCAAATAGGAAATACAAATGAAATTGAGGACTTGGAAGATATTATGCCTTTTAATCTACAAGATGAATATACACAAGTGCATGGACATGAAGATGAGGGTGCAAATGCTGAGAGAAGGGCTGATACTCTACCAAGGGAGGAAGATGTTCAAGCTGCAAGTGTTGAAAGGACTGTTGCTGTACACGGAGGTAAAAGGACAAAAGATACAAAGCGGTCAAAAAAGAGCTCTAACATAGAAGGTTTGATGGAAAGGTATCTCGAAATGAGAACTAAACAAGCTCAAGATGAAGCTGCACACCTAGCAAAAGAAAAGGAAGTTACTCAAGGTGTTGATTTCTCCATCAAGAGGTGCATATCACTTTTGAATACAATGAAGGTGACAAAGGCAGAAAATGTTAAAGCATATGCTGTTTTCAAGAGTCAGGAAAACAGAGAAATTTTTCTTTGTTCCTGCGATGAGGATCCGGAAGCTCCATGATGTGGCTAAGAGCTGAAATGGCCTAACAGGTATGCTCCTTGTCGGTAGAACCACTATTTGTGTTATTTTGTTCAGTACAGTACATGTGTGCTTGGCTATACTAAATTGTTTCTATTTCTGTCCTTCCATTTTTTTGTCACTAGTTATAGAGAGTTGAGAAGCTCATGTAGTTGTACAGGTTATGCATATTACTCTGAAGCTTTTTGGACATCTTACTGAAACTTGTAGCTTTA
>BCLF01000030.1:1371923-1389184 GCA_001602275.1 Zoysia japonica | reverse complement strand
ACTCTTTGTTTTATTAAAAAAATTAGTTTAAATATGTAAAGTTTTAAGTTGTGATTGAAATAACTCTAATAATTAATCAAATTATAATAAAATATATATATTTTTATAATTTTTTTAATAAAACGAATGGTCAAAGTTGAAATTAAAAGTTAACGGTGACATCAATTTAAGAACAGAAGGAGTATTTTTTAGCTGTTTTGATTTTAATGGTGAACAAACTGAGCTATTGCACTTTTAGTTGCCTCCATTTATCTTGTCTTGTTCCTATAATATAAATATGCTCAACTCTTCTGTGTTTTTGAGGAAAAAAAGTTTTTTTTAATCTTATTGGACCGCCATAGTGCTATCTCCTTTTTCCCATTGTAGTCTCAAACATGAAGTGGTTAATCTTTTTATTGAACATGCAGGAGAAATGTGTATCAATATAATCAGGGGGCAGAGCCAAGGCTTGGCGTCGGTGTCAACTGACACTGATGAATTTCTGTAAATATAAAATAAAATACTGTTTAAATTTAGATTGCAATGGTAATGACACCATGAAAAAAGGGTGTTGACCCTGGTAAATTTTAATCCTAGCTTCGCCTCTGAATATAATGATTATATTTAGAAGAACTAGGGGTTAGAGCTCGTACAATACATCCCACAAACACCTTAGATTTCTTAAACAAACAACTATATGGTTTGTGTTATTCAGTTTGCAAAGATCTGCTTTGTAATCCTTATGTGTGTTTTTGTGGGTGATGGTAGGATAAACCCCCTACTGTGGCATATATATTAATGTAAGGAAATTGTATCTATATATTAGCATAACGGAAAAACAAAAAGGTGCTTGTACTGTACAAGAGCGTGTTGCCTAAACAGGAAATACACAGAGGACATCTATTTATGTTTTATGTACTGCTTCTGTCTCAAAATAAGTAATGTTTTGATTTTTAAAATTGATGTTTGACCATTTGTTTTATCAAAAAATTACAAAAATATAAAAATAAACAAATCAAGGTTAAAGTAAGTCTACTAATGAATCATTGCCCAATAATATAGTTATTTTTTCACAAATTTTTTAAATAAGATGAATGTCAAAGCAGGGGCGTCCCACGGCCGAGCTGTGCAATCGCATAGGGCCCCCAAAATTATAGGATCTCAAATTTACTAATTATATTAAGTATATATTTATATTTATAATGTTTGTTTTAATAGTTTTATTTAATAAATCTCGTGTATAGTCTATAATGAATACAAATTGGTCTAGTTTTTAATTGTTCCAACTTGTAAGACGTGTCTTTAATAAATCAGGTTAGAAAATATGAATTAGAAAATGAAAAGCATAAGACCCACTTTAGAACGCATGAATTTCATAGAAATTACACATAAATTTCATATAAATCAATTCTATTCCATAGGAAAAAGTAGAAAATAGGAAAAATTCTCGCATTCCAATGGAAGCTTAAAATAAAGCAAATAATCAAGAAAATAAACACTAGAGTTTTAGACTTATTTATTATTTCGTACAGGGCCTCCAAATTCACCAGAACGCACCTGGTCAAAGGAAATGTTTGAAAATTTTAAAAAAATATTTATTTTAGAATGAAGAATAAACGGAGGGAGTACGTTGTTTTGTATACGAAGCATCAAACCGTGCTGCTTTCTAACTGTGCTCTTCAACTCTCTGTACATTGTTTGTGTCACGTGATATCTATTCTATTTACCATCTTTTCCTACAACTATTTTATGATCTTGAAATCAAATTTCGTTATGCGAATTGTGCTGTTACCTTTGGTCCACTACTTCAATTTACGCTCTTATCATAGCATAGGCATAAATTGTACTCCCTCCGTTCTTTAATTCACGTCGTTGTTAACTTTTAAATTCAATCTTAATTATTTAAAAAATTTGCTCAAATATGTAAAATTTTTAGTTGTGATTCAAATAACTTTAATGATAAATTAAATTATATCAAAATATATGAAATTGATCAAATTTTTTTAATAATATGAATAGTCAAAGTTAAATTAAAAGTGAACGGTGATATCAATTAAAGAACGGAGAGAGTATTAGAAATAAATATTTTATTTACTTATTTTTTTTGCTTCGACAGGTAAATGCCTATAAATCAATGTTGCATAACGATACGATGATAGGAGCCTTTTCGCACTCTAACTGTAGTCGGCAAACTACTGACTTGAAGATTGAAATTAAAACTAAGCTCACTCGAGCTTGACTCAGATTAAATTCGAGCTTGAGCTTGGATGGGTCAAGCCCGTTTGAATTCGGCTCGTTGACAGCCCTACCGACAGGACTTGCCAGGTGTTTGAATGTTAGATTTTATGTGTGCGCTCTAGTATATTCTTTTGTATCTGGAAGCAAATGTTGACTCATCAATCTTCATATTTGTTATCTATGCTAATCAATATCAACTACACGTTCTAGAGATGAAGTGCCAAATAGCAACAGAGGGATATACAAAATAGTATTCATAATTGATCTTTATTACATACAAAGTATTAAATAATTTGCAGAAAGTGAAACAGACATCTTGTTCTACGACTTGTCTTTTTACCTGTCTGTCAAATTTTAACTCTTGCAGACGAGAAGCCATGTGTGGATATTACATGCCCTGAGAGGCGCGGTGCATCCAGCCGCCTTGACGAGGTGGAGGAATCGGCACGGTGTCCTGCTGCGCCGCCGCGCGCTCCATGAACGCCGGGAGCGAAGGATGTGCGTCATCAACATCTCGATCTCCTCGTGATGCGCCGACACTCGGATTCCGCGTGATTTTCGAAGTGGGCCAGAGCTGTATCTGGATGCAGGCTTGAATTAATCGGCGTGGGAAGCCCGGCCCAGTGACTGCGTAGTTGGACGGAGACATCCGGCCCAGCCCAAGCGCGTGACCAGCTGCTGGCCGCTGCGATGTAAAAAGGGGCGGCAACGCACGCACTGGTTCCAGCCCGAAGGTTTAGGGTTCTGGAGCCCCGCTGCCGCCAGCACCCATTCGCTGACCAACTCCGGCGGCTGGTAACCGACCTCAGAGAGACCTCCAGCCGCGCACGGTTGGGATTGAATTCGTCTTCGGACTCGATAAGCTTACTCCAGCGCCGCCGGACTCGGAGGCCGCCGTCGCCGCCATGGCGCCGCAGCGCGGTGACAGGAAGAAGGGGAAGCCCGACCTGCGCCCCGACCGCAAGCAGTTCAAGAAGCACCGCAAGGAGGCGGCGGCTGAGCCGGGGGACGATGGCGAGCAGCCACAGGAGCAGCGGCCGAGCTCCGCCGCTCTCTTAACCGCTGTCGCGGACGACGCCGACTTCCCCAGAGGTAAGCTGCGAGCCACCCTCCCTTTCGGCGTGGCTTAGTGAGCGTCAGTGTTCCGGCTTGACGTATTGCTGTGTTGTGCAGGGGGGCGCAGCCTCCTGAGCAGGGATGAGGTGGCGGAAGCCCACGCGGAGGCTGAGGCGGACTTTGATAAGGAGGTAAGGAAAGGGAAGGGGAAGAGGAGGAGAAAGGAAGGTGACTCGTCTGGTTTCGACGCAGATGATGACTTGGGGACGCTCTTTGGCGGAGCCACCACGGGGAATCTCCCACGTTTTGCAAATCGCATCACCCTCAAGGTTTCACTCTTTCAAATTCTGTTCTTATTAGTGTGAAGAAATATGTTCATAAGAGTAAAGCGCATTTTCAATGCTTGTGAAGTATGGACAGCTGAACTGATGTAAAGTGTTCCTAAATCTTATAGCGGCAAATCTTAAGTTCTTGAACTTGTGTAAGTAGACCACAAAAATCTTTCTGGCAATTAGAAATGCCACATAGACCTAAATGCGACATATGATGTAGCCAAAGATCGGCAGCTTAAAAGCTTACATGATTAGATGATCACATGGAACCACAATTTAGCGGGCTATTCGAAAACCTTGTTCAAATTCTTTAAGTTGTGTACTTGGTGTATTAGCGTTAGACAGTAGCGTAAAATGGGAATTTGGTCCATGAGCTGCCGTGTCATGTGCTGCATGCTAATCTTTTCCATGGAAAAGAATCACCGGGAGTTGAGTCCTGGGTTCATGAGATCATACTTCTTGCAGTTTGTTTCGATTTATTCAAACTCAGCACATTTGCACAATTTACAGTATTTATTTAGGATAAAGTCTAAATTACTACCCTCAAGTATAACCAAAGTTCAGATAACCCCCTAAACTATTTTTTTGTTCAGTTTATCCCCACAGCTTTGACATTTGGTTCAGTTTACCCCCATACTACAATTTATATTTTTTGTTTTCTCCATACACAAGTGTAATCTTAAACATAAAATTTGACAAGATGATAGAGCACATCGTAACACATGTTAGAAAGATACCAAATATTTTTTTATCATTATTTTATATAGTTTTGTATCCTATGGATTAATTTACTAAAAAATGTCTTTCCCTACCGAAATAATTACAAAAAATTATGATGTATTTTTTTAACATGTGTTATGATTTGATTTGCTCCATCATCTTTTAAAATTTTAGCTTAAGATTACGCTTATGTATGGAGAAATAAAAAAGGCAAATTATAGTAGGGGGTAAATTTAGCCAAATGGAAAAGATGTGGGGATAAGCTAAACCAAAAGATAGTTTTGGGGGTAGTAATTTGGACTTTATCCTTTTATTTATTTACAAAATTACTATCTTTTTATCTTGGCATAGTTGGCAGTAGACACATTGTTCACCTGTTAGTAAGTTTGTAATATTTGGAGTAGCAAGTTCACGTCGGTGAACAAACCATGTAGGTAGTGCTATTTTTTTGTTGTCCTGGTTCTGAATAATCCCTGATCTGTATTCAAGTATTTTTGTCTTACTTCTGGATCTGGCTCTGTTGCCGGTACATTAGAACAGACAGGTTTGTTCTAATAAATAAACATATTTCTCATATCAGTGTGCTAGTAGCATTCATGAAGCATGGCATATGTTACATGTCGTTCAAAGTCCTGCAGCGACACACATCGTATAAAGTGTGAATTACTTTTGATTGCAAACATTTCTGATAGAAAAAAAAACCCGTGTCATCCTGCTCCAGAGCATTTACTCAGATATTTTGTTTCTTATTATTATAATGTTAGGTCTGTATATATTTCAACATTTCGACCTTGTAATCTAGACCATTGACAAACCCAATACAATGTGAATATTGGGATACAAAAATGATAGCACTGGATTCGTATTTGACTTGCAAGATAGTTTATGACAAATTGACTGTCAGAGTTCTGCCTTAGTTTGGAGACTCCATGTCAAAGCACACCTTACATTTTGAAAATATGGATTATTAATGTCTATCTGTGGGGTTCTTTTGAAATTGACGTGCAAACAATTAGTGCTGATACCCACTCGCATGAGGACCAGGCTGGGATCGCATTGGTCCCATTGGACCATAGGTTTATGATAGATATATCTGTACTGTTATTACTTGAATTATTATGATTTTCTTATGGTTAAATATATGGAACATGTGAAAAACAGGATCAGGTAGCTCTGGCTGTAGCAAATGATTTTATTTAGATGCCAGCTATATTGTTTAAAATCACCCCCCTTGTGCCAAGAGGTACTGGGTTCAACGCCGCCTGTCTGCAATTTATTGCAGGGGTAAGGCTTGCCTCGTATGGTCCTTTCCCAGATCCCACGTTGTGTGGGAGCTTTCAGCACTGGGTTTGTCCTTTTTTTTGCCAGCTATGTTGTTTATGTATCTATGAGGTATTTTGATCTACTTATCGAGAGCTATATGGCTGTATGTTAGATAGATCAGTGTTGTTCTCCTTGTGGTTAATATTTAAATTCAAGCATAAACTACTGTTGTTAAGAATTGTATTTGAGAACATGTTTTTATTCATCATTTTTCAGAATATTTCTCCGAATATGAAACTCTGGGGTGTTGTCATAGAGGTTAACCAAAAAGATGTTGTATTAAGTCTACCTGGTGGAATGAGAGGGTTTGTTCGCTCAGAAGATGTCTGCGACGTTGCTTTGCCTGGAGATCATAAGGTAGATCTCTAGATCCTGTTTTGTAATATGTCAGGTTTTGCTTTATCAGCGAGTTACTATCTGGTCAAACCGCCTGACATTTTTCTCTTGCAGAATAGCGAGAACAACATATGTGCTGAAGTTGTTCATGTTGGTCAGCTTGTTCCTTGTATTGTCCTACGAGTTGATGATGATAATAAAGACGGAAAAGTAAATAGGCGGATCTGGTTGTCATTGCGACTAAGCCTACTGTACAAGGGACTTTCTCTCGATGCTCTGCAAGAAGGAATGGTAGTATTTATCAGCCTTGATGTGTTTTTGACATCAGATGACCCCCACTCTCCCCCCCCTAAAAAAATAATAAAGTGTGTTAAGTCTTCCCATTATGCACCTTTGTTAACATGTGTGGCATCATAATTTACGACCATAGAGTATTTGGTTCTGAGTTTGATGAACCATTTCCTCTGACGAAAATGACAGTCCAAACAGAATTTCCATTCTTCCGCTCTGTCGGAAAACGATCTAACATATTGATTCCGTAAATCTATTAAAAAAGTTTTTTTCCTTTTGAAAGTGCTCCATATTATCTTTAGGGCAACAGTTAAGCGCAAGAATTATAATTCCTGGTGACATGATATGAGCATGCATGAAGCTGGCTTGTGTCAGCGCATGTACCAACATTTCTACCTTCAGGAAACATATATTTTTTCTTGGAAAATATGCTTATTCCATCACATAGAACCATAGGCTTCTTCCTTCTTCCAGCTTATAGGGCCATATTCATCATTACTGTGTATAAGGACATTATTCTGTCCCTTATGCCCTTGCATGTCATGTGCACACACAGGTTGCTCTCTCCTGATCCTCCATCCCCACTCCATTATGGATTATTTACTAAACAACCAGAAATTGTGTTGTCAATGTAAATTAGTGTGTATTTTTCTGATTAGATTTTGTGTATAAGTAGGCTTAATTCTATGAGCTGCATGGGACAATACGACGTGGAGCTCTATGCTCCTGTGTTGAAGCAGAAACATGGGTAAATTGTACTGGCAACCTGGGCCACTTGCTTAATTGTGGATTGTTATAAGCCTGCCCCATGTTTGGAACTAAAAGGCTTTGTTGTTGTAAAAGCTTTCTAGAACATGTTTGATGATCTTAATTGATTTTGCTTACTTAATGCTGCTTCTGATAAACATTCTGCTAAATAAGCTCACATCATATTTGTGTCAAGTCATTCCTGTTTTGTGCTTCTCAGAATTGGAGGATTGGAATTAGGATGACCCGTGACAGATAATTGATATGTGTGCATAATTTTTGTTAGGTACTTGCTGCCCAAGTGAAAAGCATTGAGGACCATGGTTACATTCTTCACTTTGGAGAATCCTCCTTTAGTGGATTTATGCAGAAGGTTGATGCAGGTAGACATAGGCAAGAACACCTGTTGTGGTTCAATTGATATTTGTCCTTAGGCTAGACAGATAAATATGAGCTGGCAAACAAAGTATGTCAGATATATAATCATAAAGCGGTCTGCTCTAGTTTCAAGCCTGGGTTCCCATCCTTGGTACTGTAGGCCTTAGCAAACTTAGCTAATACAAGTTAAAAATACCTGCAATTTTAAAATGCATAAAATTATGTTAGGACACTTACAGAACTGCAAATAGGCATATTATTATACATCTCTTTGTTCTTTGCTCCCAACTTCCAATGCTGTTCATGATACTCTTTCTTGGAGGTAGTAAGGAGTTTGTTAGTTGATATTTTATGTTACAGAAAATGCGAAGATTGAAAGCAAACAGCTGATGCAGTGTGTCGTGAAGGCCATCGATAAAACTAGGGCTATTGTTCACTTGAGTTCTGATGAAGACTTGGTTTCGAAATCTATTGTATGGCGAAGCACTATAAATTCTGTTCAATATTCTTCTAATTGTTTTATTGTGGTGCCAATTCTTTCTATTTATTCATATTGGATTTTCTGAACAGATTAAAGATCTGAAAGGCCTTTCTATTGACCATTTGATTCCTGGCATGATGATTAGTGCGCGGGTTCATTCAGTCCTTGAAAATGGAGTCCTGTTATCTTTTCTCACTTATTTCAGTGGGACTGTGAGTGGTTTTTTAATTGTTTTACTACTTTTTTGTATCTTCCCATGTTATTGAATTTGATTTTACAGGAGTGAGTGAGTGACATTTAGCGTTATCCTCTTTCTCTTATCAGGTTGATATTTTCAACTTGTCAAACTTCTTCCCTTCTGGCAATTGGAAAAATGATTATAGTAAGAATAAGAAGGTATTCAGTAACATGTTTTAGCAGATAAATGATCCTGTTGTGAACATTGTAGATTGCAATCCTTGACACTTCTAATTTTGTGGGCAAATTTTTCCTGTTTGTGTTATTATTTACAGATGAATGCCCGTATCCTATTCGTTGATCCGTCAACAAGAGCAGTTGGTCTGACATTGAACAAACATTTACTTTGTCTTAAAATGCCCCCCATTGTAAGTTTTCTTTTTCAGCACTATAATTCTGTGAAATTTTTGGATCTTGCACTTTTTTCCTGCAAAGCTGGTTAAAATGTAGTAAATCTGTGCTTATTTTTTCCCAGTATTTTTATGCTTTTCTGATAATATTTTCACATTCGTAGAATGTGAAAGTTGGAGATATCTACGATAATTCGAAGGTGCTGAGGATAGATAAAAGGGCAGGTGTTTTTGTTGAAATACCTTCTCCAACTCCAACACCTGGATTTGTTAGTGTATGAAACTTGAAACTTTATGTTCTGTGGTTAGTCATTGAAGAATCTAATTAAGGTTTTACTATGATGCATCTGAATATTTTGATGTTGCAACCTGATGTACAGACACATGATGTCTCAGACAAGGCTGTGAAGAACTTGGAGAAGAAGTTTAAGGAAGGCAGCATTTTACGTATTCGTATCCTTGGAGTGAGGCATCTTGAAGGAGTTGCAGTTGGCACTTCTAAAGTAATTATATCTGGTCACATTCCTTAGAATTTGATGTTCATAAACAGACAAACTTTATGCAGTTTAACATTTATATATCCTAAAATTTACTTCTATTTATTTTTAAGAATAAAATAAAAATTATTTCAACTTTTTATGCAGTAGCATATATTCATATTAGGTGAGGTTTAGATGAGTCTTGGTTTTAACATGACCTCTGTTTTGAAGTGGTGGGGTTAAAGTTATGAGGATGTAGTCCATTTCCTATGTTTGGTATGCGTCACAACTGGGATTGGGATGTAACTACTAATGACCAAAGTACCCCTGCTTAGTCTTTAAGAATCCAAGATTTCACAAATACACCTTCAATGGAAATATTCCATCTTCCACTCTTATGCTGATAGCAGACTCAAAATTATTAATCAAAAGTTTGGTGGCCTCACTTTTGGTGGGGAGCTCAGCATGGAGGAGGTGAACTCATGGTGGCGGTGTGATGGACCTACCTCTTGGAGGGGACCTTGAGGCAGTGTTGTCATGGAGGGGACCTTGAGGCAGTGCTGTCGTGGAGGGGAACTTGAGGCGGTGCCATCAGGAGGGCAGCTGGGGTTGGGTTTTGGGGGGGGGGGGNNNNGGGGGGGGGGGTGCGCCGGGAGGATGGCTCGGGGGCATTAGCGTCCAAATGGAGGCATAGGCAGGAGAGGACTTGGGCAACCTTGAATCCGTCCACGAGGAGGAAGTCGACCTCATGACCGTGGCACTAGGGCGACGGTGGAAAACACATGAGAAAAAGCTAGAGAAGTGACACTTTCTGTTCAATCGTCGCTTTTGCGTTTGCAAAAAACAACCCCATTCGGAAGAGCTTGTCCTGTAAAACAACCCCATTCGGAAGAGCTTGTCCTGTATTTCACTATTGCAAACGCAAAAGCTGGGAGAAGCTCCTCCCGAACAGGGCCTAAAAGCAGCTCAGTGAAGTACGAGGTAACAGTAGGGTCATGCGGAAGGATTGAGAGCAGAGCTGAGCGATGAAGGTAAAGGTACTGGCTGGAGACCAGCACAGGTGACAAGCGAGGGTATGCAGGATTTCAGGTGCTATGATTGTTGGGTGAAACAGGTGGGCAACAGGGATGTATGGCGGGGTAGTTGTGGTGCGGCGAATGGGCATGTGCGTCCGGCCACCATTTCCCGATCGCGGCCTATCCTCCGCTTTGGGTTGAGATGTGTTGGAATTGGGTGAAATCTGTTGGAAATGGGGCTGTTTTCCCTATTCTTAACCCACCTCATTTCCTAATCCTTAAAACAAACATGCCAAATGGTTTCCAGACTTGCCCATTTCCCAAACTCAATCCACATTTCCAACAATCTAAACACCACATTAGGTTTTCTTTGTACATCACACCACATCATCAGCTGCCTTTGGCATTGATTTGTGCATAAGCAGCATTTAGTATTATAATAGTTTTAGTTGTTGTAGTCTTAGGAAAATCATATGAGACCATACACTTAGGGCCTCTTTGGCAGAGCTCCCAGCTCTTGATTTTTAGGCAGAATCAAGGGAGTCTGCCAAACGCTGTTTTTTAGGAGAAGTGATTCTCTGAAAAGAACTAAGGGGCTGGGAGCTGAAAAAAGTAGCTTCTCCTGATTCTGTGAAGTGATTCTCTGTTTATCCTAGAGAATCAAAGAGAATCACTTTCAGCCACAGAATCACTTCACAAGAGAATCAGGAGTGAATCCAAAGAATCAGGCCTCCTTTGGAACACAGGAATCTCATAGGAATTTCACAGAAAAAACGCAATAAACAGGAAAAATTCCCGCATTCCTATGGAGGCCTCAAGAGCTGGGAGCTCTGCCAATGGGGCCCTTATAGTCATCATTGCATCTATGGAATGGTATGATAATATAAGTTAATGGTCAGAGTCTGTTTACTTACCTGAGGATCTCCTTGTATTTGTACACAGGACAGTGCTTTTGAGGGGTCTGTTTTCACCCATGATGATGTTAAACCTGGAATGCTAGTGAGAGCTAAGGTTGTTACTGTTGAGCCATTTGGTGCTATTGTGCAGTTTTCCAGTGGTGTGAAAGCACTTTGCCCACTTCCACATATGTCAGAGTTGGAACATGTTGTTAAACCACCAAAGAAATTTAAGGTGCTGTACCTTGTCCCATCTTACTGCCTATTTGTTTGTAAATGAACTTTTTTTTTTCTATGTCGAGATGTGGAATGCACTACAGCTTTTCCCTTCTGCTGTAGATTGGAGCTGAACTACTTTTCCGTGTATTGGGCTGCAAATCCAAGAGAATAACAGTGACATTCAAGAAGTCTCTGGTACTTTTTTCTGTGTTCTTCCATTAAATGTTTTTGTGAATCCTTGTATATAAAATATTTTTACATCATTTTTTGTAACTACTATGTAAAGGGGAAAACCCACAGAACTCTACCCATGCTTTATCCCTTTGGCTGAGTCTTCATAATAAAGATGTATTTTTTTATTCAGGTCAAATCAAAACTTGATGTTTTAGCCTTATATGGTGATGCTAAAATCGGTTTAGTGACTCATGGATGGATTACTAAAATCGAAAAGTATGGTTGCTTTGTGAAATTCTACAATGGAGTTCAGGGTTTTGTTAGCAGGTAACTTATCTCAATCTCGTACTCTGGATCAGCTTGACAATCTGAAACAGATTGTGACGTGTTTCCTTATAACCTAGATGATTCAATAATGAAAAGATGTATGCACCTTTATGAAGTGTCATATTCCCTCGAGTTCTGTTCTTGGCACCTTTGTTTTATTTGCTTGCTTTTTTATTACAGTTGGGTAATATAATTCTGTACATTCCTGGTGAATATTTTAGGTCTGAGCTTGGATTAGAGGCAGGCACTGAAGCAGAAAATGTGTATCATGTTGGGCAAGTGGTCAAATGTAGAATTATAGCTGTGGACCCTTCCTCAAGGAAAATAAATGTTAGTTTTCTTGCCTCTCCTAATAGGTGAGTGGCCTTACATGTTCTTTTGTTTCTATTTTTTTGTCCTACATAATGTCATGCTCATTTGTTTCTAATATTTTTGTTCAAGAAATTTATGGCCATTTAACTGTTGACTTGATTTTTCCTTATGCTCAGAGTTCCGCGAGAATCTTTTTTTTTGTTGTTGAGCAACTTCCTTCCATCTTTCAGTTTGATTCTAAGTTTATTTGGTGTTTACTCTTTAAAACCTAACTAACTCTCAATGATATTGGTCCAGTTGTTTTGTCTTCTCGAGAGTTTATAGGTACAATATAATGATATGTAGGGGTTATAAGCATAAAATAGATGCACTTGACTGTGTTAGTTAAATAAGCCTCCATGGATGGAGGGAAACAGGGATTATACTTCTGTGGTATATTAAACATGGTTATTTTGTGAGGGCTTTGACCAAATTTTTTGAAATTAACTCTAGGGACTAAGCAAATTTTTTTTAATATCAGCATTATATCATACTGTTTCAGACTTAAACTGAATTTTTCGCATTGACATTTTATTATTCACCCCATACAGGATTACGCAAGCAGACACTGCAAAGTTGGGTAGCATTGTCTCTGGTGTTGTGGAGCGGCTTACTCCTGCGGCTGTTGTTGTGAGTGTAAATGGCTTCTCCAAGGGAACGATAGTGAATGAACATTTGGCCGATCATCATGGTATCACCAAATTTGACTCCAGCCTTCTCATGGTCATCTGCTCATATTCATATTTTCTTTTTGAGTTTTTTATTACGATAAGTTCCACTTCCCTTAATCTGCATTTTTCTGGACTAGGTCAAGCTGCTCTGTTGAAGAACTTGCTGAAACCTGGGCATGAGTTTCAACAACTTTTAGTTCTTGGTGAAGTCAACTTGCTTTTGTCTCATTTCTTATTCAATGCACATGAAACAAATTAGAAACTCTGCTGTTGCTATTCTGTGTGTTTTGGGTATGCAATTTACCCCCTCCAAGTTTTGTGATTTATCCAGTATGCAATCCGAATTAAAACTTGTTATAAGAAAATGATAGTAAAAGTATCTCTAAGCCAAAACTTGTTATAAGAAAATGATAGAAGTTTTTTTTTTATCTTCTCGCAATCAGTTGTTTACAATTGCTTTGTGATCCACTCTTTGCTTTTTTTGCAGTTCTGTTTCAGATTGCTAATTTTATCATTTGCTTTGTATACTATGCTCAACAGATATTGAAGGCCAAAATTTAATTCTTTCAGCAAAGCAGTCTCTTATCAATAACGCAGATGATATTCCTTCAGACATATTGCAGATGCATTCTGGATCTTTAGTTCATGTACATTTCTGATGCTCTAAGTTATTTTGGCTAAGTCTTTATTTAGCAAACTAAGTTGACATTTCCTTGTTAGGGTTATGTGTGTAACATCATTGAAGCTGGTTGTTTCGTTCGCTTTCTTGGTCATCTGACTGGTTTCTGTCCCAAGGATAAAGTAAGATTTTTTCAGATCTGTGATTCTTTTTGTTTATTTGAAAAAATCTAATTTTTCTTGTTCACATAGGCAGTTGATAGGCCGATAGAAAAGCTTTCTGATGTGTTCTATGTCGGCCAGTCCGTTCGGAGTCATGTCCTCAATGTATGTTTGATGCCTTGTATTTTTGTTTTCATGCCATTTTAATTGTATTCTTCTGAATTTTTACTTTGTGCCCATATTAATAGGTGAATACAGAATCTGCTAGAGTAAAGCTATCGCTTCAACGGTCTATGTGCTCCTCATCTGATTCTTCATTTATTCAAGGATACTTTCTTTTGGATCAGAAGGTAATAATCCAAAACTTACCTCGTTACTCTGTGTTGAAGTATTGATTAGTTACTATTTTGTAGTTGGTATCAATAGTGGGAACATGTTTAGCTGAAGTCAAAAGAGCTACTTGTGGGAACTACTGTTTTCCGAGTTTTTTTTTCTGTTCATTATGTCACTGTACCTACCTTTCCTCTCTTGACTCAAAGATATGCAGCTCGCCTTGTTGTGGCGTGCTGTGGACATCAGAACACCCTGCCCAATAGCGGCAGTCAGTTAGTTAGGGTTTGTTAGTTTAAAGATTAGGTTGTTTAGGGTTTGTTAGTTAAAGATTAGGTTGTTTAGGGTTTGTTTTAATCGGTTTAGGGTTTGTTTAGATCTGCTGTCTATATAAGGCAGGCAGGAGATCCATTGAGGGTAAGCAGAAAAAGAAGTTGATCTTTCTACGGGGGAAAGATCACCTTCAGCTGTAGCCGTGGCAGGAAACGTGTCTTAGCCTGGTGGATCCTCCTCCACAACAATTGGTATCCAGAGACCAGCACCGGCGCATCATCTCAATGGCCGGCGTCGTCGATCCTGTGACCACCATCACAATGTCTTCAAAGCTCGATTTCCTCATCGCCATGATGGAGAACATCTGTCAGGAGGCGCGTTACCCTGAACATCGCATTACAGAGATAGAGAAGGGCCAGATCTCTTTGCCGCATGCAGTGCCATCACCGGTCGACATGGAGGTGCCGGCATCACACACGAAGACAAAAATCGTAGTGGCTATGGTGTCACTTCCAATAATCAGCACCACCACCGTTCCAGACATCTCTCCAACCATCAGGTCCGATCTGTGCAGATCGATCCCGGATGTCCCCATCAAAACGTCATGGCCATCTGCACCACATCTTCCTCCGGCTGCAGCAATGAAGGAAGCAAGGAGGCACGGGTCCACAACTATTTCAGCTCCTAGACGTCGACTCCTGCAAGTACGACGTCGTCGACAAGGCTGAAACGACGCGCGCCAGCAGCAGAGTCAGGGACGCGTACTGAGGCGGCAGACGTATCATCGACACCATCACCGACGCCGTGGCCGTCGCCAGCAGCCCTGTTGCGGGCAGCAGCAGCACCGGCAAGGCGAGCAGCTGCGCCGACCTCATCTCTTGCACCTGCGCATAGGCAGATTGGCTCTCATGCGCATGTCACCCTCAAGGCTGATAACACGCTTCTCGAACAGTTACAGCCCTGGTCTGGATGGGTTTCATTGGGTAGGCAGTAACCTCCTCTGGTTCTCGAGATTTCGGCTGTCATTGGTTAGGATTAAGTTCTCAAGCTAAGATGTAAACGGCTTAATTAGTGTCTTAGCTCGAGGACGAGCTGTCTTTGGGGGAGGGGAGTAGTGTTGTGGCGTGTTGTGGACACCAGAACACCCTGCCCAATAGCGGCAGCCAGTTAGTTACGGTTTGTTAGTTTAAAGATTAGGTTGTTTAGGGTTTGTTAGTTAAAGATTATGTTGTTTAGGGTTTGTTTTAGTCGGTTTAGGGTTTGTTTAGCTCTGCTGTCTATATAAGGCAGGCAGGAGATCCATTGAGGGTAAGCAGAAAAGAAGTTGATCTTTCCACGAGGGAAGATTACCTTCAGTTGTAGCCGTGGAGGGAATGTGTCCCAGCCCGGTGGATCCTCAACCACAACACGCCTTCATATTCACTAAAAAAATGTCACTGTACCTATCCATGTTCACACCTTGCACATTTATGTGTGGGTCAAGTTGCTCATGCATAATAGGTGTGACCTGTTCCTCGTTAGAATCTACAAGGTAATTTGGAGCATTTTGGGTGAGTATGTTGTGGGCATTCGTGCCACTAATGATTATTCGGCTTGTTCCATTTGGGTAATTTAAAACCTACAAAAGTTATGAGCTTTTAGTGTATCTATTTTATTGTTCTATATTTAACCTTGTATGTAATGATGTTACATTAATGGCAACCTATTCAATGCAGATATCAGCATTGAAGTACTTGAGCAATGATTGGGCAGACGCTTTTGGCATTGGTAGCTTGGTTAAGGGGGAGGTGGGAGCAATAGAAGAGTATGGAATTATCCTTAACTTCAAAGACCATCCAGATGTTGTTGGTTTAGTTGAACACCACCAAGGTAAGTTATTCATTTTATCCTGTTAATGTTACTAGCCATCAATTTGCTATAATCATGCCAAAATATCTCATCCCGTTTTGCAGTCAGTGAAGGCGACATAAAAGTTGGATCTTCTGTGAAGGGTCTTGTTTTGGATTTATCTGATGGAGTTGTTAATTTATCCCTTAAACCGGAACTCGTTAGCAGTGTCAAAAACAGTGGTACAAAGAAGGTAGTGATTGGTTATGCCTTTTAATCTGAGGTTCCCAGTAATATTCTTGATTAGGCAGAGCAAAATTACTGTATAAAGACTGCTTATATTTTTCTTGCTATTATGACTATGGTATGTGCATTGCTTATTGAAACTTGCGTACATTGGTTGTGAGCAATATAATTTAACTTTGGAACACACCTTCATTTGATTCCAAATCTCAATCTGCGTATGCTCCTTTGTTCTCTTAGTTTACACAATACATCAATGTGCCATGTACTCTCATATTGCTGTCTGTTACTGATCAATTTGAGCTCATGTCATCAATTTTGTTTATATTTAATTAGAAACGTCAGAGGGCCACAGTCACGGACTTGGAGCTTCATGAAGAAGTGCATGCAATTGTGGAAACAATGAAGGAGAGCTACATGGTATGCAAATTATTTGTCATCTGAATAATTTATTGTATTGGCTTGTTGCAAAATATTTACTTCATTGTTTTCTTCTATCCAGATTCTTTCCATTCCTGAGTACAACTATGCAATTGGTTTTGCACCACTGGTGGATTACAACTCACAACTGCTTCCTCGTAACCACTTTGATAATGGCCAACGGTAATTTCATTTTTCGGAATTATGCTTTTATTTGATTCATTTTTGGCATCGCTACAATAAGCTTGATTCAAGCTATTTTTACAAATTATTACTTTCAACATCTGACTTATTTGCCCGATAAGGAATTGAGGATGCTGATATAGGATGGGCCTTGGTGATGGCTCAAGCTGAAGCTTAAGTTTCGTATAGATTCGTGTGCAATCTTGAATTCCCTATGTGGCTTGAGTATGTCGTGTTTGTTAAGCTCATTCTTGGTTTAAAAAAACTAACCATATATTTAGAAGATTTGTTTTTGTTAGCTTGGCATGGACATGATTACATGCAAACAATATTGTATAAAGTACCTCACTCTTGCTGGATATAGGAGATGAAGTCATGGCTTGAAAGGCGGGCTAAGTCTACATTAATTGCTTAATATGTCTCTAATTAAGTGATTATGTATATAGCACAATGTAATTGCTAGATATTGTTAGGGAAAACTGAATTTGTATTCCCAGTAGGCCAATGGCCTCACATAAATAGAGTACATGTGATGGTATAATATACACAGAGCCCCTCATACAATGCGGTAAATACAAGAAAGAGAAAATAGAATCTATCTATA
>BCLF01000030.1:1358555-1371886 GCA_001602275.1 Zoysia japonica | reverse complement strand
CACTAAATATCTCTAACACCCCCCCCCCCCTTTCAAAACTCCTCGTGAATCAACAACACTGAGTTTGGAGAGGAATAAACTATGTTGTGCTCTAGGTTGTCTTTGTGAAGAATTCTGCAACTTGTAACTCAAAAGGCACATAATGAAGACTCTCGGAACTGGAGTGTGGAAGGAAAAAATGATGGGAGCAAGTGCCCCGGAGGTAGCGTAGAACTTGAAGGTGACTGTAGTGGGTTTTAGTAGGAAATGACTAAGAATGTGTACTGCATGAGAAATGTCAGGATGAGTGACACAAGGTAGACAAAACTCCCAACAAGATAGTGATAGCGAGTAGGAATGTAGGATCCTCAGGGGGGTGACCCTCAGTGGGATGAAGCTTGACGTGAAGCTCCATGGGAGTCTCTGCAGTATGCTCATCAGTCAGAGAGGATCGAGCAGTAAGATCATAAACGTACTTTTCCTGAGATAGAGTGATCCCCTCAGAGGAGGATACCTTAATCCCAAGAAAATATTGAAGAGGTCTAAGATCGGACATCAGAAATTGCTCATTGAGTAGAGCTACAAAACACGGATGCTTCACCTGACGGGCGGATAATGGTGGATATGTATCCGATACGTCTTGAATACGTATCCAAGAAGTATCTAAAAAAAATAAATACAGATAATTCGGATACTTGGGCCGATACGTTTTGGCCCACAATAGCCCACCATGAGATATGTTTTGGCTCACTTAACATGAAAAGGTCAGCACACCTTCACTGCTCAGCACCTTCCTCCCAGGTCTCCTAACCTAGCCGCCACTCGATTCCAAGCATTCCAAACCGAGGGTTGACAGTGGGAGCGAGCGTCTCTGCGCGCGACCGTGCGAGGCGTGTGGGGGTGGCGGCGAGCATCTCCGTGAGCAGCGGCGCAAGGTGTGCGGGGTCAGCAGGGAGCGGTTACGCGCGAAGGCCGTGGCAGCTGCAAACATTTACGCTTGTGGCTGCGTGAGGCGAGCAAGGGGTGGCGACGAGAGGTTCAGCAAGTGGCTGCGTGAGGCTGGCATGGGTGAATGCTTCCATGCGCGACTGCATGAAGTGAGTAGGGGTGGCGGCGAGCTGCTCTGCGAGGCGGAACTTATTCATTGGGAAGTAATTTGTGCTCCTGATACCATGTCACATTCTTCATTCTTCTCTTTTCTGGAACCTAAAGTGGTTGTCTCTGAGCCACGTGCCATGCATATACGTCAATTCTGGTTTTGCTACAAAACGTGAATACTTCCTTTCAATTTTCCATTGTGCTTCTGCTATTGTTAATTTTTATTTTGCTACATGTATGAAGTTGCATTATTTTATTTTTTTTAAAAAAAATATTAAAATATATCCATGTATCACATTCTTCGACAAAATGGTGTATTGACATATCCGTATCTGCTGGATACTGACACACGTATCCGTATCCGGGCGGATAGGAGCCGAGCCTTAACAAGGGCAATAAAATGGGAATCATCTCCTGTAATAATCATATTATCAACATATAGGAGAAGAAAAATACGTCCTCAAGGAGAAGAGTGAACGAAGAGTGCTAGATCATGGTTAGTAGAAGAGAAACCAACAACTAGAACCACATCAGAGATGCTCAAACCAGGCATGAGCTCCTGATATGCAGAGACAACCTTGTCATAGGTTGCAATGGATGCAGCAGGTGAGGTCGAAGAAACATTTGCAGCAGGTGTACCTGAAGCAGGAACCGTAGCAGGTGTACTCAGAGGAGCAGGCTCTGTGGGTAAAGGAGAAACGTTAGGGTAGCGATGATCTCCATAGAGAATGCTCCAAAGATGAAGATCACGCATGTGGATGCGAATGTGTTGAATGAACTCCACATAGTCGGTGCCATGAAAAAGCACCGAGCAACGAGGGACAACATCAGTAGAAGCCATCACTTCAAAAGGAGTACCTGTTTTTTAAGTCAGATTAGGTCGGATTAGATCGGTTGGAAACTGATCCGATCAAAACCCAAACCGACTGGAGCAGATCAACGCAAACCCAAATTAAGTGAGAACCAAACGGAAAACCAACTCTAACGAACCAATCGACGGCCGGCGTGACGGGAGGCCAGTGACTCGACTGGATCCGATGATGCGATGGGAACTGGAGGCACGATGAGATTTGACGATGTAGGTCGTAGCAGCTTGGAAGAGACGACGGTGGCCAGTGTGAGGCAACTTTGGTTGCAGTGGCCAAGGGCAACCAGAGAGGGTGACAACCCGACAATGAAGATGGTGAAGCAGCCGACATGTCGGGGAAGCTGCAAAAGGAAGCTGTAGGTAGTCGGTGCAGGGGAATCGGCGGCGCTTGGAGCCGGTGTAGGGGAAGCGACAACGCAGAGAGTTGGCCCAGGAGTGGTTGAGCCCTTAAAAATTTGGTAGGCTCTGATACCATGTTAGAGAAAACTGAACTTGAAATCCCAGGAGGCCAATGGCATATAAATAGAGTATAGGTAGGCCTGAAAATGGTCCGAATAAATCCAAGGGCTGAACGGGCCTCCTTTCATTTGAGCTGAATTTTTGGGGTCTATATGACCGTTAAATTAAAAGGATCGGATTGGGTTGGACCGTGTCTTAAAAGGATTGGATTAGGGCCTGTTTGGAGAAAAGCGGCCGGGTCTATGGATCATACCCATTATTAATGCTGCAAGGGCCTCTTGGATTGTGATTGTGTATTAAATCTAGTAGGAAAGTTTGAGAAGTATAACAATCCATGGGTCAAAAAAATAGTTATATTTCCTATTAACCCTATTATTATTGGACCAGCCCTAATACTTTAAATGGGCTAGGATCGGATTGAATCTTATATTATAGAAGGCTAAGCCGGATTGGGTTTA
Source organism: Zoysia japonica (assembly GCA_001602275.1). NCBI lineage: Eukaryota > Viridiplantae > Streptophyta > Magnoliopsida > Poales > Poaceae > Zoysia > Zoysia japonica. Next base: position 1,369,024 of record BCLF01000030.1, on the reverse strand, counting down.
ATATGAAAAAATTGTATTGGATAAGGACAAGGTCCATTAGAAAAAATAAAGGGCCAAGTTAGAGTTTGGATCGGATCTCGTCCCATTTTCGGGCCCAAGTACAGGTGGTAGTACAATATGCATGGAGCCCCTCATACAATGGGGTAAATATAAGAAATAGATAAAAAGAATCTTTCTATACCAACAGATCATATCTCTAACTATATCTGTAACAGATACTAGGAGTTGAAATTGTGGCCAGAGAGAATCCAAGTCTGCAGTAATTTTTTAGCATGCACTAACCATTCTTTGTAGCTCGTTAACTTGTTTTGTATCAAATGTTAACAATTTTATCTTTTTTATTTATAGTACATAACAACTGACCATTATTTTGATTTCAATTTCATGTTTTTGTTATTTTTCTGCAGCATCAGTGTGGTCGTTGGAAGTATCCCAACTTCTGACCCTTGTGGAAGACTTTTACTATTCCCAAAGACATCAACCCAGGATTCTGGTTCTAAAAGGGCCAAGAAGAAATCTGACTACAACATTGGTTCACTTGTTGAAGCGGAGGTACATATTTATTTTCATATTCTAATGATTAGTAACTACTTGGTATTTGCTTTACTTTACATTCTATAAAAAAATGCTCTACTTTGATACCATATTATTGATATAAAATTCTGTTGGATTTCAGATTACTGTTATCAAGCCACTTGAACTTTTACTGAAATTTGGTGCGAATATTCATGGAAGAGTTCATATTACCGAGGTAAACATTGGACTTTACCTGAAACAACGTTCTAATTTAACATTGAGTATTTACTTGAAACAACTTTCTTATGTAACATTGACTAATCTCTGATTGATGGTCCATATCATGTAGGTACTTGAAGAGGATTCTGATGAGCATCCCTTCAAAAAACTAAAAATTGGGCAAAAGCTTTGTGCCAGGATTGTTGCACAAGCTGAATCTTCTGCAAAGAGTGGCAAGAATTTCAAGTGGGAACTGTCTATTAGACCGTCTATGGTTAAAAGTATGTGTTGTGTGTACTCTCTTCACTTTATTTATTCCATTATAAGATTCTCTCTATAGATATGTTATCTTTTGACTTGACTTAAAGTTCCTGATGGTGGATTTTTTTTTTTCTGAAACAATTTTTCAGGAGAGTTTGATGAGTCAGCTGCTAATAAAGGAGAGTTAAATCACTCCATTAATGAGATTGTGCGTGCTTATGTCGTCAAGGTTGATAAAGAATGGGTCTGGTTAACTGTATCAAGAACTGTTATGGCTCAGTTATTTATTCTTGATAGTTCCTCTGAGCCTAGTGAACTAAAAGATTTCCAACAGCGCTATAGTGTGGGCCAAGCAATGAAAGGGCGTGTTATTGGTGTGCAAAGGGAGAAACGGTTGCTTAGGTTGAAAGCACTTGATAACCAAAGTCTGCTGGAGAAGATAGACATAACACAACAATCAGGATCCTCTACACCTGAACATGCAAAGCTAGGAGATGTCATCGGTGGGTGCATTCAGAAGATTTTACCTGGTGTTGGTGGGCTTCTCATTAAGATTGGACCTCACCTTCATGGAAGGGTTCACTACACTGAAATTGTTGACCCATGGGTGCCAGAACCCCTGTCGGGTTTCCATGAAGGCCAGTTTGTGAAGTGCAAAGTCCTGTCTGTAAGCCGCTCATCTGAGGGATCTCTTCGAGTTGATCTTTCTCTCCGTCAATCCAACCTATCGACAAATTCTAACCAATCAAGACTTGCTGATGAATTGTAAGTGCTATAGCTTGCAAATAACGTTTTTCATTTTTGTTAGATAAATTATTTCAAAATTCAAATGAAAAACGTGTAGTCTATACTGACTGTTGATATTAAGTATTAGCTCTGGCTGGTGCAGTATTGGCTTGGGTTTCCCTTATTTGAGATAAGATTCTAAGCAAGCCCCCGCCTGAATGTTGAATTTTTTGTGTGACCAAATACTGCAGTTACCGTGGACAGTAGTCTAAAAGATTTTATGTATGATGATATTTTGTAGGGAAACTGATACCCACCGGATTGAGAATATCAAGGACCTGTGCCCTGGAACAGAGATAAAGGTATTTTTCTTTTCGGATTTTCAGTATTCTCTTTTTTGCAGAATGGTAAAAAAATCTTCTATGTAGCACATGATTGTTCTCTTGCAGGATTATAAAAAATATAATGAATGTTCTTGAAAAATAGCTAATGCTGTTGCTATATAAATAAAAATGATGTAAATATCGTTGTTGTCCAATTAAGAACATTTTTATCTTGTCCAAACATTACCTGGCATCTTTTGCAAACAATTTCATCTGTAAACTTTGTTTAATGTTTTTTCTTTATTGTCTAATGACGTGATTTGTGCTGCAAACACTGTAGGGCTATGTAAAGAACGTTAATTCCAAAGGATGTTTTATTATGCTTTCTCGAGTGGTTGACGCTAGGATCACTTTGTCGAATTTGTCAGATGAATTTGTTGAGAATCCTCAGAGTGATTTTCGGGTTGGAAAGCTTGTTTATGGAAGGTAATATCTATTTATGTACAGATGCTCATACCAGAAATAAATATAATTTTTAATGAAATCTAAAACTATAACAAAAAATCTGCAGGGTCTTGTCTTCTGATCCTTCATCCGGGAAAGTTGATGTGTCACTTAAGAAGAGCTCTTGTAACAAAACGGAAAATCAGGATGTCATAAGCTTCAGTGATTTGCATGTTGGGGACATTGTTCATGGTCAAGTGAAGCGTGTTGAATCCTACGGATTATTTGTGGCAATTAAAAGCAGTGAAGTGGTATTTGTTGTCAAACTAAAGTCCATAACTTTTTTTAATTAATTATATATGTTTTGATGTAAATTATCTCTTCTGCAGGTGGGTTTGTGTCATGTATCAGAACTTTCCGAAGAACCAATCCTTGATATTCACTCTTGCCACAAAGCTGGTGATTTGGTTAAAGCCAAAATTTTGAAGGTATGTGGTTTTTTCTTTGTCCAGACCCTACTTCAGCATGGTGCATTTAAAAATCGCTCCTCTGTTGCATTCAGATTGATGAAAAAAGGCACCGGGTATCCCTTGGAATGAAGAAATCTTACTTCGATTCTGTTATGATCAATGGTAGCAATGATGATGATGAACATGAAATTCCTATGGAAATGAGTCATACCCCTCAGGTTGTTGGGTGTCACAACTCAGAAGTTCTTCATAAATCAGAACCCAGACCTTCTGTGCCACCCCTTCAGGTCTCTTTGGATGAGTCTGAAGGTTCTGATCAAGAGGATGATAATAAAGGTCATGAAAATGCTCATATAACTGAAGCAAATACTAAAAAAAGTGAGAAACGGTTGAAGGAGAAGGCGAGGAAACAAAGGTTCAGAAATTTTTTTCATCATCAATGACTTTGTGCCTTTGACATATACATCAGACATTCACATTGTTTTATGGTTATCTGCAGGGAATTGGAAATCAGTGCCATTGAGGAAAGGACTTTACAGCAGGATATACCACGAACTCCAGATGAATTTGAGAAGTTGGTCAGGAGCTCTCCAAATAGCAGCTTTTTATGGATAAAATATATGGCATGTCTGTTAGATCTCGCAGATGTTGAGAAAGCACGTGCAGTAGCTGAAAGGTCTGTCTAGAATCCAAGAAACATTGTTTTCATATTGTACAGATAATCTGTGGCCATATGTTTTATTTTCGACTTTGAGTGGTTGTTATATTTAAATTTTTGGCTCTTGATTATTTTAATTTGCACCTTATATCATCATTATTTTATTAGGGCTTTGAAAACAATAAATCTTCGAGAAGAGGAGGAGAAACTTAATGTTTGGGTAGCGTATTTGAATCTGGAAAATGAATATGGAAGTCCACGGGAGGTAAGAATGATACATTTTTGGGGCTTGTCTGCTAGCATGATTGACTATTGATTCTATTGTTTTGTATTGACCAGGATGCTGTCAAGAAGGTATTCCAAAGAGCCTTGCAATATTGTGATCGCAAAAAGGTGCACTTGGCTCTTCTTGCCATGTATGAGAGGACTGAACAGTACCAATTGGCTGATGAACTTCTTGATAGGATGGCCAAAAGATTCAAAGCGTCTTGCAAGGTTAGTTTTTTCTGTTTCCCATGTGTATCTGGACTTGGAGCATATTTAACCTGTCTAAATTAACTGCAGATCTGGTTATGCTGTATCCAATTAGCTCTCAAACAAGCCAAGGATGTTGAATTCATCAAGTCCATTGTAAATCGTGCGCTTCTGTGTCTGCCACAGAGAAAGCGGATAAAATTTCTCTCACAGACAGCTATTCTGGAATTCAAGGGTGGGGTGCCTGAAGAAGGAAGATCCAGATTTGAACTTATCTTACGGGAATACCCAAAAAGAACAGATCTTTGGAGTGTTTATTTGGACCAAGTAATCAAGCATTATAAGTCTCCATTTATGCTGCAATCGATATTTGTTAAGTTTCAAATTCATGCATGTTTATTGACACACATGACCTTTTGCAGGAAATTCGTCTTGGTGACCCAGAAATTGTACGGGTATTGTTTGAGAGGGCAACTTCTCTTACCCTTCCTCCAAAAAAGATGCAGGTTTGGCTCATTCCACTGTATTTACTGCTAGTCTACTATAGGCCTCTCTAGAGTTTCCCTTTGGTGCTGCTGCCAAATACAATCTCTCTCTCTCCCTCCAACAATACCTACTTTACAACATATTTTTGATGTTTTAAACATGGATGGACAATATATTCATAAATATCAGGTGAAAACTTATGCAAAGGATCCCACGACTAATCCTTATATTCAATTTTATGCAACCTTTGCAGTTCATGTTCACGAAGTACCTTAAATACGAGCAGTCGCAGGGCGACAAGGAAAGAGAAGCGTATGTGAAGCAAAAGGCAATGGAGTATGTTCAGTCTTCGCGGCCGTCACAAAGCTCTCCTTGAACTTGAGTGCCTGCTTCCGCTGCTGCTGGTTGCAATATATGGCTGCTGGAATCTTTCGTTTCCAGGAGTGAATGCCTATGCGGCTATGCCTGGCCATAATCGAGGTCTTGTTGAGGAGATTCCAATGAGGTTACTGACGAGCCCACCAGTGGTCGAGGCGCAGAATTTTTGCTTATGATAGGTTTTGTTTTTCCTAGGAAATGCTGGCCGTACATAAGTTGTCTTGAGATTTGTTAATCTGCACTCTAAACGGCAGTAGTTATAATTGCCTCTTGTAAACGTTATAAAGTCGTTATTGGACACCAACCTTTTTTATGGAAGAGAAGCCGTTAAAATTGTTGAAGGGATGAATCGCACCTGCGTTTTGTTCAAATGTGGTCTTTCCTGTTGTAATCTAGCCACGTGTACTAATTGAACACAGATTGTGATCACAAAGGTCATGGAAGCCACCATTGCTCTCACGTTATTGAGTGATGGGTAAATTTTCCTTTATTTTTGATGAAGTCTTTTAACTTAATACTGTCTTGGTTTATTAATTAACCGAATCAGTAATATATTGTTAAGGACATAGACGTCGTATATGGATTTGACACAATCATAGGGTAGTTTTCATTGCCGTCAGCAACTTCTGCAGTGACATGACGTAGATACCTAGCTTGACATCAAGGCTTGCCCTTGGAATATTAAGTGCTCCAAGAGTTAGGAGGCCATGATATTACCACCATAGGATAAGGTTCTTCTGCCCCTTCCCGTATTATCATGTCACAATCCAAGCTCAATGAAAGGCTTTAGGTAGTTCTAGGAATGTTACCGCTTTAACAATATTTTATGTCCATTGCTGATTGAAGAGGACATAGCATGAACAAATGTCACAAGAAAGAAGTGGTCTTTTACGTGAGTCGGTGCTAGTTGACTAAACGGTTGGTTTACTTATTTCTCAACGGCTGGCAAGTTCACTGGAAAACTGCCTGCAAAGAAGATTTTGTTATCATAGAAAGCAAAAAGAAAATATTCAAAAGAAATCCATACAATAACCTATCAAAACAGGGATTGTACAGAGGTCCTTCCGACAACCATATGCTATGTACAATCAGCGAATCTTGCAGGAGCTAATGCTGGAAGAGGTGCCTGGTTACAGACAAGTCACAGCATTATGAGAATTTTGTATGATGCTCCAGCTGCATCATCATTTGCAAACTCCAGGAAGGTTGCATCTTGCAGAATCCAGTAACACTATGAAAGCAGCTTTAGCAACAAACAGGTATGAAACCAAGATCAACGAAGCTGATTGCAGAAACTTTAGTTGAGTGCATAATGCACGCGTTCCAATGTTCGCAAAACCTGGAAAACTGAGACAGGCCTACGTTTCCCCTTTCCTGATGAAGCATATGTGAGAATGTCTTTCTGTTGTTCACCGGTCAGCTCCAAGAATTGCACAAGCATATCACCATCCAGAATGGGCGGTACTCCCAGCTGTGCCAATCAATAGCAAGATGTTAATACAACCTCTGGAAAGTAAACTTTGATCTGGAGTTGATGAAATTCTGCACAACTGTTCAATATGGATCCTACCGGAATACCACGTCGACGAAATTCTTGATGGTCATTTCCCAACACTGGAGCAGTCAATGGGTGTACCGAGAGTCTTTCTTGGACATCTTGCAATAGTTGATGTTCCTCACTGCAGTATTAATTTATGTATTTCAGAAATTGTATCATGACACAGGTCCTTGTTTACAACTCTCTGATTTAGAAACTTCAAGAGTATATGCCTTGGTCATTATCTTTTTTATGAGTTTTTCTTTTTCTAATTCATATAAAAATACAATAAAGGATCATGTGCCAAAGAAAACGAAATTTGGGTAATATACCATATAAACTAAACAATAAGAGAATTGCTAGCTAACTGTTCACAAATGTTAGAAAAATGTTCATAGATATAGCTATGCTAATACTGATAGTTTTTAACATGTTAGTGCTAAACGTTAAAGAGGTTGACCTGCATGGATTCTAGTATGGAGGTACTATGTACTTATTACAAAAACAAAATCAACAGCACAGGTGGGAATATTGTGTGACGTGCTGTGCTTTGGGCCTAGAAGCTGAACGAAAAATAGCAACAGCAACACCACACAAGGGGCCCTGCAATCTTAGGAGAATAAGTTGGTCCAGAGCAATTATCAGCATAAATCCAAGTTCCTAAATTGGCCCGGTCTTAACTAAGAACAGCAGCATGCACAGATAACTGGTCACTGACAGCAAAAATCAGCTTTTAGCTTTTTATGTGTCTTAATGGAAATGTTTTGAATATTTTGAAATACTACCTTGTGAGAGGAATCATGACAAAGACACTCCCCAGCAAGGTGCTTGCCACAACACAGTCGTAAGCTGACTCAATCACTGGTTCACTATCATCATCAACTGGAAGTCGATACCTAAATGCAGCCTACAGTAGTGAAACCCACAAGCATTAATAACATTACTTTTATACATGGATATAAATAAATCTCGGAAACATGAAACAGGGGGCAAGTCACAATGAATGGCCAAGCAATTTATATTCAGCCATTCTGCCCAAGAACAAAAGATACTTGCCTTCTGAATGCTCATAGCAGTTTCACCCATGTAAAATGAACAACTTACGGCTAAGTTCTTCTGCGGGCTTTCTGAAACTGCAAGACATATTGAGGAAAAAAATGAAATAGATAAAAAGAAAATGAAAGACTATCAGCAATTTAGAAGCATGCTTTATGTAATTAGAAGCACAAAAAGGGGCAGATTCTATAGGACCAATCTGACCTGCCATCTTATATGGACCAGAATGTTGGCCTACAAGGCAACATGTCCAAAAGTTAATGTGTGGTAGATCAGTGTATGTTACGATGGATTCTTGGCAACACAAGAGATCGTGTCTAAAAAGATGAAAAGATGAGCGATTAGGGGTGGAAACAGTTGAGGAGAAGCTTGCGTAGGGATACAAGTGGGCACCCGATGGGTAGTTGTGGGTCAAGCTTCTAGTTTATTTATCCTACTAACAATATATGAGGGGGAATTAGTTCATTTTTTCAGTTTTGGGCTGACCAGCAGACCTGAAAATGGCAAACTTGCATCCCTAAGCTTGTGCAACATCATTTGAGATGGTCTGGACATACCAACGAAGACCTCAGGACGGACCTATTCATAGCAAGATAATAAGTCCGCTTGATAACTTAAAGAGAGGTAGAGGAAGACCAAAACTTGACATAGGAGTAGTTCGTAAAGAGAGATTCGAATGATTAGAAAATCATCTAGGAGCTAGCCTTAAGATAGGAGTATCTCAACCCAATTTTATTGGAAAACAAGATATAGATACAGGAACTCAATTAAATTTCTAGGAATAATTCCATTCAGACCACCATTTTGGCTGCAGTTTTCATCGTTGACTAATTTGGTGGTGTAGATAAAACTTCCTCCAAAATTATGGTATGGATGCAAAGAATTTCTATGTGCTAGTGAGCATTCTAATGCATCTAAGGAAACTGGTCATAAAAACTGAAGAAATCCTCCTTTACACTAAAATTTGGCTCAAGTAAAGGTCAACTTGTCATGTCTTGAATATGAGGAAACACTTTAAAAGGGCAGCCCCATGCATGTACTCCCGCTCGCACAAGGTCCAGGGAGGTGTCCAATCACTTTCGGTCTTTTGTACCAGCCTTTCCCTGTATTACGACAGAGGCTGTTTCCAAGACAACCCGTGACCTCAACAGCTTTATTGCTGTGCCAGGGCGAGGAAACATTTTGACTGGAAATTTCTTTAATAAACTTGGTGAATGTTTGGAAAACTGTAGTTCAGTTTTCATGGATGAACATCCTTTCATTATACTAGTCACTTTGAAAGAACCACATCAAATCACAAAATTATATGCTAGTTGAAAACAAATGATAGAAATAACCTAAAGAACAGTTTCAATACCTCATCAAGAACAGAGAAGTTAAACTCTAAACCCTTAACATTTGAACAAATGCCTACCTTCCAATCTTTCACAAGATAATACAGAGATGCTCCCACGTCGATCTGATACCACAGCAGTTTCACAATTCAAAAGAGCAACATCACCCACCAGTCTTTGAGCAGGGTCAGAATAGATCAGTTCCAACTTCCGAAGACTCTGATAGCAATTAACAAATGAGTAACCAGGATTAAATCTAACAACAGGATCATTATTCAAAAGAAAACCATAAAAGAAGTGCCATTTAACTCGACCTCATTGTATGAATAGAAGAGAACACCATCACGACAGTCACCAACTGCAATCCGTGAAGCAAATGTCTTCAAACAAGTTATTGTAAATCGTGTTCGACCAACAGCACACTTTTTCATCCTATGGGGATTTTCATTTGCAAAACTAAAAACATAGAGCTGCAGATTGAGAAAGAAAAAGAATAATGTTAAGACTTTCCACAGCCAGGGGTGGAGCGAATAAAAGCGCTAACAAATTAGTTTATTATTAACATCACAAAGAAACAATTTTCGGGAAATCGCATCACAAAATAACTTACATAACCAAATAAATGGTAACACTACAATTCAAAAGTAAAGTTTATCCTGAACCATCTTCTAGAATATTACTTAAATTGTTTTAAAATGACAGAAGTTAAATGTCACTTTATGTGCACGCACAGATGCTAAGCCTAAACTTTATGATAACCATGCGCTCCTCTGCTGCTAAACTTTCCTTCAGGTTGTAAGGACACAGGCATGATTCAACATGTGGCATACTGATTGACATTTTTGAACAAATTTAACACACCAGAGTTCAGTTCCCATTAAACAATTTTTGAGAAAATAAAGAATGGTACAGATATCATACCGAATTACCCGCAGCTGCCAACACATAACGATCTAGAAATGGGTAGGCAGCAAGAACTGCACCACTCAACGTAGCATGAGTCAGTGATCTCAAATGACCTGCCATTTCTTCAGCTTGAATGTGATTGGAGCTAAATTCATCAGGACTACTGCACATGCTGTTACTAGAGAATTCTTCCGTTGTATATCCAACAATTTCATGGAATGGAGAACCAACATGTGAAGAGGGATTAAAAATAGAGGGTGGGATAAATGAACTGCTTTCATGAGGACTTTCAACAGACTCCAAGCTTAAAATAATCAGGCGTCCCTTGATACTGCATCATCAAACGATGGCCACGGTTTAGCTTTAAATAACCAAATTCACAAATGGCAAGACAACAGTAAATCAATAATAATCACCAAAGATAATTAAAACATCTAATCTAGAGAGATGAGACAGGAAGCCAGGACTGGTATAAGAACTGAGCTATCAGTAAGCAGATTTTAACTACTATATAGTTGCAAATATTACAAACCGATTCCATCCAGAGACCAGAGACCAGACTTTTAAAGAGTACAGGATCAAACGTTCAATTTGAATTAAGTTACATCGCATTTGGTTACTGTCACAAGGTCAGTGAAAAATTATCCATAACTCCTGTATTGGGGGGGGGGGGGGGGGGGA
>BCLF01000030.1:1318713-1358542 GCA_001602275.1 Zoysia japonica | reverse complement strand
GGGGGCATGGAGTGGATTTATAAGTTTGATACACATCTAAAGCCATAAAACACATCAAACCTTTATACTGATATTGAACAAAACAAGATGTGAATCACAGCAGAAGAAAAACTGCTCAAATGTTATGGCATGATAAACTACGCAAGTAAAGTAAAGACAAGAAACTTCATGTCACTTCGCTGCTTCTAACCAAAGTAAAGCTAAATGTCAACAAATGTGATTTGCACTATGCCATTGCCAAACCATGCCAAGTCTTTTTGCTTCCACATCAAAATACAGCATTAAGTTTCTAACAAAAAGACAATAAAGGTAAAATATATCCTCAGTATCCTCTAGACATGTATAAAAGATTATGCAAATGCAGGTTGAATATTAAATGTTGCTAATGCAAGCCATGGAAATCTGACAGCAGCGAATGATAAGATCAGGTGAGAACCTTTCTGCTTCACCATTTGGCATCATTGGACGCCCCGCAGATTTACTAGTCCCAAGAATTAGAACTTGCTCGCTTCCTATTTTTGTAATTTGCATGCATTTTGCTGTTTCACCAGGTTCACATTTGAATCTAGAAAGCAATACACCATTTTGTGGATCTACTTGGACAACATCAGAAGAACATGATGCATCATTTAACCCAGTTCTCAGAACCAACAGACTTCTACTTTCACTGTGATATAGCACTTTCCTTGGAGTCCCTCCAATCGAGAACTTTTGTGCGTTTATCTTTTTCCCATGTACCATTTCAACCTGAAAAGAAAACAGAGTTACTACAAATCAAGAAAAATGCAATGCACACACGAACGAGTAAATGTGAATGCTGTTAAAAAAAACATGCGCATGAGAACACCCCAGGCATCCGTATATTGACAATAAATAATATAAAGATCATTGGAACAACAGCTGCAGTAGTTCTGAACCAAAATCATGCATCTGATATTGCATCAGTAAGTGCTTTCACATACAATATGCCAGATCCACAACTGATCTGAGACATGAGAATGCCAAGCTAAAAAGGGCTACTGCAGTGAAACAGAATAAGTCTATATTGATTAATACCAGCAGGATCAGCATATATGTCCGGAGGTTTTCAATCAGTTTGTGTTTACATACCATCATGAATGATACAGGTTGTTATAAAACTAAAATTATGTATTTCTATATTCTAATAAATGCTATTTGCCAGCATCACAAGCATAATCTAGAATCACTAAGGTAAAATGATAGCACTAAAAATGAAAGAATACGGATAGTATATTGTGCAAAGGACATTGGATGCGAAGCAATATGAACCATATGCCCTGGACATCAAGAAGCCATTTATAGTGACCATTTAAGTTTGCAGTAGATTAAAAGGTATAAATTCAGTTTGCAAATTACAGTAAATGTTGCAGTAGGCACTAAGCATTCTAGTTACTAATAACATGTGTTTTAATAGTTCCTTCTGATCCACAAATCGATGTGAGCTCTAAGCAATAAGTATTTCCTTCTGATCCAAAAAAGAGGCAAAGAAATATGCAACTGAAGATTGGTTTTTAACAGTTACATACCAAGTGCAAACAATTCTCAGCGACAAAAAGCAGACCATTGGGGCAATCAACAGAAGACACTGGCGTCACATGAGAAGCAGGCAGAAATGGAATTGATGAATACGCCAGACTGTGTCTAGCAGCATGTAACAGCCAAGGCCTATCACTGAGAACAACAATATCAGCATTAGCTGAATCATGCACGGGTACTAAGACTACAGGAGTGATTCCAATGCGTCGTATAGAAATCAACTGGAGGACTGTATTGACAGAAGGGGTAGAAAAGTCCTTGTAGAAGGCACCAGGGTAATAATGTTCACTGGCTTCTGACTCAAACCTTAGGAGCATTCCATTTCTCAAGCCAGCAAGAACATAGAAACTCTCAGCAGCAACAAATCTGACATTTTCAGGTATGCAACCACTAATAGGAGCACCAAGTGCATTGTTTAGTGATATAGGCCCTGTAGCTAGTAGCCTAAAACCTTCTCCAGGATCCAAAGAGATGATTTCCACAGAAGGTTTATGAGTTCCAATGACAGCAAACTTGTGGACATCAACTTTACCTAGACTACCATTGCCCTCTACACTTTTGGAAGGTACATTATCAGGTGTGCAGTTTCCTGATGGAATGGATATACAGGATATTTCATATTGCAGTTGAACATGCTGTATCTCATATAATTCGTACTCAAAAGAAGATGATGATTTGACACCAAGAATATATAGGTAACAAGGATTTGATGTAGCAATTATAACAATATTATGTCCTACTGCGCCAACACTTATAGACACATCAGGATACCAGTTTGTGCAAACAGGAGAATTTAAGGGGGCGCCCTCTGGGTGAGCATAAACTGTTGGTAAACAGAGCTTTACACCTTTACTGTGAATTTGTACAAGCAAACCATCAGCCACCAAACCACATGCTAAAGTGCATACATCCGGCTGGAATCCCACGGCATCACTGATGTCATTAAAACTTAGTCCTACTGACAATATTCTGGTCTCCTCTACAAATGATAAGACAAGAAAAGAGTGGAAAACATCAGTTATCTTCATTCTCAAAGTCCACAAACAAGTAACACCATGATAGTTAGCTTCTGTGCTCAGAAGTTTGTCCACATTTACACCATTCCGTAGTACTCGAAGAGACCCCTCGGGGCACATTCCACAGCATGCAAACATCTGGTCTTGTTTCTCACCATGATAATCAGCAATTGCCACATCCAGAATCGGTGCTACATTCTGAATTGTACCTTTATGCAACAATCTACGATGACCAAGTTTGAATACCATTCCATCACCCATCTCTACAAACCCTATTATCATTCTATTTTTCATCCATAAAAGAGGTCTGCAAGGCAAACCCCTGTCAATATACTCAAACATGTATAGCTTCACACCTTCAATATCCAAAGAAAATTCCAGAGTATGAAATTCTCCATCATCTAGGCAAAATAGCAGCCTAGCCCATCCTCGCCTGACAGCATCAGGTGGCTCCCAGCTCCATGAGCAAACAATCCTTGATTTTACATTAACTCTGCTGTCAACACCATCTATGTCCATGTAACCCTCATCTTTCACTATGTTGTTACCAGAATCACTCAATTCTAGCAAAGCACAAGCAGCCACATCATCATCAACATCTAATGATCCTGGGGAGGCATCTTCAATATTGAATCGATCTCCAAACAGATTAGCGGTTAAGCTGATTTTCCGGATGCAGGAGACGTTCATTGGATTTGTAAGATCCAACAATAAAATGTCCCCAACACGAAACAGAAGTGCAAAGCCAAACATTTCAGGAATTTCTGTTATGTCAAGGGCCAACGGTCCAGTTTCTGAATAACTTGAGATGTGACTCACAGCACCACTGCTGGAGTCACGTCCAAATAATGACAAGTCATTCACATCAGAGCCTCTCCTGGAATGATTTTTTGTACAAAATTAAAATAATACCAGTGAAATATAATAAACTTTAAGGTTACCAACTGTTTAAATACATTTTTTTTTGGAAACACAAAAGAGAGTTGTGGGTCATATTCATAAACTGTGAGTTCAGGGCAAATCAAACCTGTGAATTATCATTGCCACAACTGGATAATATTCTCCATTTAGGGATGTCGATATAAAGCACATGGTCCATATTGTACCACGGATATTGGTCCTAGATGCACCACTTACAATCCTTGCATCCTCTTCATTTTCTGGTGGATAAAAATATTTCTGAAATTATGACATGGAAGATCCTCAAAATCTGGAATAATATAATGTAAATATTAGACTGAGCGCAACATGGTCAGGAAAGTCACTAACAATATTCAGCTGCTCACCTTTTCAGAAATCGTACTTTTGCCAGAACCATGAGGGCTCTGACATACTGAAACACGTATTAGAGCAAATGTATCCTCATACGCACTGACAGCAACAAAATTTGATCTGAAATATAAGACAAAAATAAGGTGAACAAACGTATAACTAATTTCTTAACTTTAGGTGCTCAATAGATTAAGCTGTTTGTTTGAGCTGGAGCTTTTGAGCTTTTAAAAAAGCTGGATGGTGGCTAGCTGATAAGCTAGCTGATGGATGTTAGCTTTTTGTAATATTTTTAGCTTCTCTGCACACAAAAAGCCAGAAAAGCTGCTGAGTGAGCTTTACAGTTTTTAGTTTACTTCATCAAAAGCGAGCTTTTCAGCGTTCCAAAAGTGACTTTTCTGAACCTCGTTTGTTTCAGCCTCTCGCTTTTCAGCTTTTTGACTGGAAAAGCCCGCTGAAAAGCTGAAACAAACAGGGTCTAACTCTGCATCCCGAAGTAGTAAAGCAAAATTTAAAAAAAAAAAGCATTCTGTTTGCCACCGAAGCTTCCAGGAAAGCTTGTTGTTCACGAAATCGTTAACAGAGATGCACATTGCACACCAGATATCAAACCACATAAAGTGTCAAAATATTTAAACACCACCTGACTTTGTTCAAAACTTGGACAGAATTTGATATTATCCCTAAAGAAACATGGATTTATGAGAACTGCTAAGCAATCTTCTGCCTTAAAGAGCACCAAACATGATACTACGTTTTATTTGAAGGGAGCACGACCACCAACATTCAGCAATAAAACATGAACAAAAAGTAAAGTGTCCAACAGGAAGGACTGAACTTTCTAAATGTTTCACAAATTCTTCAAAATGTTTCACAAATTCACATAAACAACGAGCACCCACCTAAAAGAGGGGCATAAGTACAAGATACACTTATCCAAGAGATGACAGTAAATATAATGCATGTGCTGATGATGGAAAAAGTGGACTAAAATCTGTTTGTGACCATGCTTTAAATTAAACAAGACAATATGTAACGAATTTTCAATATATAGCACAAATGCAAAGGAAGCTATAATTAAAATATATCGCAGGCTTATGAAGACAAAAGTGTTATGAGTTGTAATTGCAACAGAAAAGTTAGTGTACACAAAAGCCTTGACGGGATATGTGCACTTACTCTCGATCTATAGTCAAAATCCTTCCAAGCTGATGCCTCAGATTTCCTGGTTTAGATAACTCAATATTGGCAAGCACAAAGAACCTGCAGTACCAAGTGATTCTGATCAATCTCAAACAGAACAGATTAAAAATGCAGAATGAGATACAATACAACTCATTTGGGGTTTAATTAGAAGCTTGGGGATATCATGCTTCCGTAATAATGAAACAGGTAATAAGCTTCGTTTAGGGACTACCATCATTTTTTTTTGTTTGGCATGCACAATCCCAAGCATCGTGGTACTACCTTGGCCCTTGTTTTCAAGGTGGAAGCAACAGATGTATGAATCTATAGGTGAACCCACAATACAAGGCCAACAGATAAGGAAGAATCAACTCACTTCAATTCCAATAGTTCTTACAATGTATCCATGTCCTTATCATCTTCTAGTTTAGAAAGAAGTTGAAAGCTTTGCTTTACTCTGAACTTCTAAAAATATTTAATTAACAACCTAACTCCTCACAACGTGTAGTACCAGATTACTTGACTCTCCAAAGCTGTTTCAGAGGTGGCTTATTTTAGGGCGATACAATCTGAAGTTCACTGTTGGATCCAGTGCTGATGGCTTTTTTTAAGGCGATACTATCTGAAGTTCACAGTTGGAACCAGTGCTGAACTTTCAGATCAGATATACTGATGAAGGAACTTCGCCCCTTTTTGTTCAATGAGAGCGAGGCGAAAACACAGCACGCCTGGGGCTGGATTATTGAGCTCTAAATTAACTCTTGAAATATTGCTTCTAAGTTTTGAGAAAAAGATCCTATGGGCTTATTGTCCTGGGTCTGCCACTGTCAATTGACAGCTATCAGCGTTAGTTTGCTATCGGCAGATTAACAAGAGAGGCAGATAACAAACGCATCTGCGATGCTGCAACAACAAACGGGAGAGAGGAAGGGAGGGAGAGGAGTGTAGGAGAGGTAGGTGGGGAGAGTGAGACAGGTTTGTGAAAAATTTAGATGAGCTGACAACCATAAGGCTCATGTAGCATGCCAAGCAGTAAGCACCACTGTAAAACAAACACTGTTCTAACTCCAAAATTCACATGCTTAGAGCGATCTGGTAAAATTGGTTGACTAAATTAAATTTTTGCAACATCTTGAATGCAAAATTCTGCATATAAGAATCAGACTAAAAAAGTAAAGAATAATAGTTTGCCACATAGAGTTAGATGTAAACAACCTACTGATTTATAAGTTATAACATCCAGAATAAAGTTCAATAGCTTGAGCCTAGTACAAATGAACAGACAAGAAGAGAACAAGTGTAGAAAAAAACATTAGCGACCTATGCATCTCAGAGCAGAAGTATAGAAGGGAAAGCTTTCCAGAATCTGAAAGAACAACGAGAAGATCTTTGCCTTCTATCTGAAAAAAGAACAATTACCTTTTTTCAATCATTCACCAATAGACAGGTATGTGTATAAGATAATATTGTCAAAAACTATGGCTAGGGAGAAAATAGGACCTCTGGAATCCCACATAAGTGTCTACTGTGCCATTGCAGTATACCAACATCTTTTATGATCCCAAACACATCTTGTTCGCAGATTGACTGTAAAACACCATCATCACCAACCGTAACCAATTCTAGTGAAGTTTCCTGCAGCCACAAACAAGAGCAAGCGACGGCATCATGTAAAACTATTATTGTGTCCATTCAAGTTGTAACCACTTCTAGGTGCAATTCTCTGCTCAGATGACTTCAATATTCATCCAAAACTGTAACAGAGGTATTTCTCAAGTATTCAAAACTTCCGAATCAAGCCCTACAAAGACGACACAATATACTGCAGCTGAAGCTTCAAAACTAAACAACATTACGACCAGCATTGTCGTGATCATCTGGTTTTTTGCCAACACTATGATCCCCCTCTCCCAAACAAAACCAAAAATCAGCGGCATACAGAACACCCCCTCCGCTCCATATTCGCGCAGTGCCGAAAAAAAAAACTATTCACGTCTCAAAATTAGAGCAATCACAATTCGGGTGGCGTTGAGAGGGGACGGGGAACAGGAAGACGAACCTTGCCGAGGACGACGTCCACGAAATCGGGGGAGCGGAAGCACCCCTCGGCGACTTGGAGCACGGCGCTGCCCCTGAGCACCCGCTTCGCGAGGTAGTGCGTGGCGCCCGCGTCGGCGGCGGCGGAAGCGGAGGTAGACGGGCCCGCCGAGCACGACGCGGAGGAGTCGCCGGCGGTGGAGGGCTCCATCCGCCGCTTCGAGAAGCCTCGCGAGGAGGCAGGTAGGGCTAGGGTTTGGTTGATTCGGCCACGTGCTTGGCTCGCTGGAAGGGGGCAGAGGACGAGGCCAAGTTCAACTGGTAGTCCAGGGCCTGGTGAACGAACAGGGAAGAGAGGGACGGCACGGGGAGCACGGTGGGCCCACCAGCAGTGAGGCCGGCCCAGCCTAGGCGCAAAATTATGATACTACTAATTCATATTATCTGGAATTTTTATTCAGTGCAATATTGCTATTTACATAGTACTGATGAATTTTTATATTTTAATTCTCCACGTCCACACCAAAAATATACTCCCTCCGTTTTTAAATTGATGTCACCGTTGACTTCAATCCTCAACTTTAACCTTGTGTACTATTCAAAAAATTATGATAAATTTCATATATTTGGTTATAATTTGCTTTTATCATCAAATGTATTTGAAATATGATTCAAAATTTTAAATATTTGAACTAATTTTTTGAATAAGACCAATGATGAAAGTTGAGATTTGAAGTCAACGGCGACACCATTTTAAAAACGGAGGGAATAGATGTTAAGTTATGTTCGCATGCGCATTATATTACTATTGTGCATGTGTCATTGGAACTGAGACGCTTATGTTTATTTAAACAGATAAAATAAAATAGAAAATTATACATTATTAGGCCTCTGCCAGTGGGCTTTTTAACAGCCCATTCAGCCATTATCTTATTTTAGATCAAAAAAATACTTTATATTTGATCCAACTTTTGCTGAGCCGGTCCAAAATTTCACTTATCGTTTGAGCCGTTTAAATCGGCGCCAGCCTATTTGATTGGTTTGTGTGAAAACTAGTGAAAACTGTATCTTATTATTCTGTTTATTCACACTTAGACCAGGTCATCCTCTCTCCGTTTACCTTTGTTGTTTCTAATGTCACTGTCACCTTTTCTTTTTATTTAAATCGATATGATGAGTTGATGTACTCCATAACTTTGGCCTCTGTATTTCTCGATGTACTCGCGCAATTTAGCCTTTTGCTTATGAAGTCAGCCGCATCATATATCAAATAAAGAGTAAAATGCACTAGAGGACCTTCAATTTGTTGGCATGTGTCATTTAGCTTTATAAACTGTAATTATGCATTTCTGACATCTTAAACTATTAGCTTCGTCTCATCTGAATCCTTAAACTTTAGTTTTTATTTTTATTTTTGGCAACTAAACTATTGCCCCGGTTCTTGACCTAAAGAATTCAACGGCATTTTCGAGCAAGATAAGAATTCCCCAGAATTTATATCATAAAATGACTTTCCAAAATAAAGTGCTTGATCAACTCAAGAGAACCACAACGGAAGGATAAAATTTTCTGGAAGACCACGTATATGCATAGTTCATAGTTTGGGGAGGAGGCTGCTTAGCACCCCGAGAGAGAGAGAGATCTCTACGGCAATAGAATTGGGCTGTACAATTGGTACAGTTTAGATATATAGTGGGCCGCGTGTAGCCTACTCCCTCCTCGAAGGCTCCCAAGTCTCGGATGCGGCATTAGCTCGATCGCACAGGCATCCGCCTCACGACGGATCAACTCCCCCTCCTCCACTCTCCTCCTAGCTCTTGATGCATTCCATGTTTACAATCTAGTCGAAACGTATAGCTCTGGCCATCCAATATTTTAGTAATCGCCTCTAAATATTAGACGTCAGCAAAGTTGCACAACTTTTTTGGCTCATAGGTGTTCTAGGTCGTTCTCGTTCTACTTTTCCAGGACCAAGAATGACTTCATCATTTTTTTCATGAAATTTATCGGAAATCCATTTAATTATTTGCAGAAATAACATGATACTTTTGATTGAACTTGACTCAAACATCCATCAATCCTGAAACCTGCCAAAATTTCTCTCACTCACTTGAAAAAAAACTGACTGAAATTTTGAATGGGACTATTTTGAAGAATTGAGTTATCAGTTTGTGAAACTTGAATCTCACATGATAAGTAAGTATTGGTTTTTGGAAAGTGATCCAACACTTTATGTTTGCTCAATATAGCAGTCACGTCTATAGCTGTAGGTTTGAAAGGATGCAAAATCTAGTGAAAGATAAGGGGCACCAGAAACTAATTCCGCCCTGATTTTCACTTGATTGGTTTCCATTCATCCGAAGGTGTTGCCGAACGTGAGAGTTCTCTTTGGAATGGAATGAATTGTGCGATAATTCAATTGGGTTCAAATTGTTCAGTTTATGATCAGTTCTGACTCCAGCATATTGTATTAACACCCATCTCTATCTGAGGTTACATCCTGACTTTTTTTGTGGTGGTTTTTCAACAGAGGATTATGACTGTTCCCCTCATTATTATTATCATAGTCCTTGCCTTGTTTATTACTATGGTCCGTACTTGTTTCTTTGCTCATTTATTAAATGATCTCTATAATTTTCAGGTAACTTTGCTGATGGTCTACTGAGTCGTAAAATACGGATTTATTAATTGTTCAAAACCAGTGAACCACACGTCGCTCGCTATCAGTTAGACTGGCATGTGTTCGGTTTGTTGTTTGGAAGTCAGCATCAAAACGATAGTAGCATTCAAGGCAGGAGTGAGTTCCCTCAAAGAAATAATCCAGAAATGTTTTTGAGTTATCTCTTAAGGATAGAAATTGTCCCCTTAAAAAAGATAGACGTGGGAGCTTTTTGAGACAGGTGGTTCCCTGCAAGAAGCAGTATTTTTTTTCCTGACCTATTCAACAAATGAACTTAAAATAATTTTTGATGTGATTAGATGCTGATTAAGTTATATTTTTTATGTCGGATAAATATTTACCAACTGAGAATCATTGAACAGTTGCTATCTAAAAAATAACTTTGTTGCAACTTTTCCCCGAGCCGATTTACCGGCTTAACTGAGTGACCAGCAATCCATAGATTTCGCCCATTGTTTTTCACACATTTCACGATTCACTTTTCCTGTCACGGAACTGCTCTGAGTAATCCGTAACAGCGTTGCTAGAACGGTCTGCCAATGACAGCTTCAGTGGGGGAAGGAGTCTTCAGTGGTAGGCCCCAACGACCATTATCTTCCCCTTGGCACCTAGCAGGAAGGCCAAGCCCGCACACAAGCTCTTCCTTCTGCCGTATCCCTCGCTGCAAGGAGTTCAGACTTGCGCCGACGCCGATGTGTGCACTCAGACGGCCACACGTAGTTCTCTCCCAGTAGCAGCAGCGCCTTGTATATATCCATCCATGCAGTGAAGGAATTAGCTGTGATCAAGTTGATGCTTGGAAAGTAACCATTACATTTGTAGGCCTTGCAAAGTTGGATTACTCCTAGATCCTGCTGCTTTTGGTGGTGTATCAGTGCAGCCATGGATAGGGCAAGTGCTTCCATGGATGCAGGCCGAGATGTCTGGGACTGGGAGGTCCTGCCTGACCACATGAGCTCCTCCGTGTGCCATGACGGCGCGACCCTTCCTCCTGGTAAGAAGAACCATCAGTTCGTCATCTACATGGGTATACTGTCCCGACAGTTTTGAATACGATCGGTGTGAGCTGCATCTGAATCTTGTCTGTTGGCTGCTAAATTTCGTGATAGATGATCAAGAAACCATGGAACCTATGATTACGCCCCCAAAATCAAGTGATGCAGATGTTCATGGCGAGGCTCCCGTGGACGAGTTCAAGGACATCGGCGTCGTGCTGGAAGATGAGACTAAACCAAGCAAAGAAGAAGCCATGCCTGAAACTGAAAGCAAAGAAGAAGGAGAAGCCATGGCTGAAAGCGAAGAGGAAGCCATGTCTGAAAGTAAAGAGGAAGCCATGCCTGAGGCGACCAATCCGTCGGCTTCTGATGGAGGGGAGGAGGAGGAGGAAGAGAAGACGTTCCAGAGCCTTGACACCAAGGATTCCGACGAAGGGAAGTTCGACGAAGAGCAAGAAGAAGGAGGTGCCGTCAAGAAGAAGGATGACGGCAGAGCAAGGCCGGAGTGCGTGGTGTTCAGCGTGGGGAAGCTGAAGGTGAACGGGATCGGGGCGCTGTGCTCGTTCGGTGTAGCCGCCGCCACCGTCTGCATCCTCCTCGTCGGCGGCAAGCTGCAGCACCACCACCGGCAGCAGCAGCAGAAGATCCAGCTGCAGTTCTGCGGTGATGATAAGGTTCGGTGATTCATTCAGTGCTATCTTTCTACCTAATCCGTACTCTTTTTTTTTTCTCTGTTCCTTCTGGAAGTAGAGTTTTGATCAAGTTCATCAGAAGTAATTAAATGAGCTCTTCTGAAAATAATATACAATAATTGAGTGGAAGCTATTGGCTGCTTTTTTTTTGTTTTTAGATTAATTCTGGTTCACCTTTCATCTTCCAATTAAAAAAACGATATTAGATCATGAATCAGCTTAGGGATGTATTCTTCATCCAATAAGAAACTTCCAAACGTTGCTGATTTGTCTTATCCGAGAGAATTTCTGCTGAAGAAGATGCTTTTTTCTGGATCCATCTGCAGAGGATTCAGCAGGTTGTGCAGCAGACCTCAAGGCTGAACCAGACCATGTCATCTGTGATGGGAGGAGGCACTTCAGCAAGGGCAAACATATCATTTGGTGGCTTCTACGATGGGTTATGAACTTATGATGAACGAGATCGAATGTGAAAGCAAATGCAAGTTGCCGTAGGAGCAGGTAGCAACTTCGATAAGTTACAATCAAGTGGTCCGAAACTCTGAATATGTACCATCACCTAGATGCACATATATACTGTATGTATATATTGGATGTAAATAATTGGGTTCTTGGATTGGACCTTGGTTTACGAATAGATGAGCATGGATTATAGGATTATTTAAGATGATAGATATGGTAAAAAAAAAGAGAGTATTTTGACTTGTGCCGAAAAGATGAATTGTTCAGTGGGAAAATATTTGATGCTAGGACAAAGTATTTAACTTAAACTTGAACTAAACAACATGTCCTAACCATGGTCTACAAAACAGATCAAAACCAGGCTGGCTTTTGTATTTTTTTCTTGAAACTGCTAGGCTCAGTTTTTTTAACACCTTTTTAAAATAAAAAATTAATATTTAAAAAAATTTAAAAAATAGCTGATAAACTAGTGAAACCATTCAGTTTCACAATTTCCCTAAAAAAACTCAGTAACTGGTAAAATTGAACGGTTTACTATGACATTTCAACTAAATTTATTCAAAAATTGATTTTCAAATTGAACTGACTTTTGAGCAGTTTTCATGGTTCTCTCGGCTTTTGGTGAAACTGCCTTCCACCGGATTCTTCGATTTAAATGAAATTGTTAACCTTGGTCGTAAATCCAAATGGATGGAGTATGCCTTTGGCGCACTTGTGGCATAATTAAACACATGTTCCTCTTCTTTGATTGTGTGGCGGTGTAACGATGGAATTGAGATCAACTCATGGTGACTTCAACTAGTTTTCACCCGTCTGATGCGAGGGTAGCGATTGAGATGTAACTGTTGATTTTTTAATTGCTATGTTATACATTTTTTCTCAGCTTATATATTTAGTTTAAAACTATAGTTTATATAATTGTACATTCTCCATATAGGAATTTATATCATTTATATGTTGTTTACACATCTCACTTTTTCTAAATATATAGAGTAGAGTGGTAGACGTGCTGAGAAAATATCTCTATTATTAATATAATTTTAAGCTTATAAATGGCATGCCTATATATGTACCAATATTGTTCTATAATCAATTTAGATAAAGTGAAAGTAGCAATGGCAACGGGTCGGGTTCGGGTTAGGTTTTGCAAAAACCCGCCCGTTTAAAAAAAAAAGTTGCGGGTGCAATATCAGACCCGCACCCGCACCCATGGGTGAAAAGTGAAACCTGCACCCGAACCCGTTGGGTTTAAGGCGGGTGTCGGGTTTTCGACGTGTTTTATCACAAAGTGCATATATAGCATAGTATACACACGGGTGTTGTGTCTCCATCGAGTTTTGAATTGCGTATTGGGTCCCCGTCAGGTTTTGAACCGGGTTTCGGGTACCTCATCGGATTTCGAACTGAGTTTTGGGTCTCATGTCAGGTTTTAGATTGGGTTTCGGGTCTCTTGTCAGGTTTCAAGTCGGATTTCGGGTCTCTTGTCGAGTTTGGGGTGGTGGATTAAGCCTAAAAAACCAATTGAACTATATAATTGGTTGTATTTGAGGCCAACGGGGCACCCGCAAGTGCAAAATAAAACCCGCAACCGCACTGATATTATGCGGGTCGGGTGCGAGTGCTACTTACGGGTGAATTTTCACCCCGCACCCGCACCTGTTGTGTCTAAAACCCAACGGGGACCGAACCCGGACCGAACTGGCATCCCTGAGTGAAAGAAATAGAACATAAATTGTATAAGGGATAAATTATACCTATTTGATTTTTTATAGATTAAATAAATTATGTAGGTTGTAATTTTTGTTACTTAATAGCATGGTTAGAAATGTAAAACAAATTAAACCATACTTGAATTGTTCTCTCTTTTTTCTTTATATAATATATGAATTTTCACATGTAAATAACTTGTGATTGATATTTATATGATCTACTCCTACTTAAAATGAAGATTAACACTTAAAAGCTTATTACCAATAGTTACTTTATTTAGCATTTACATGAAAACATTCTAGAATGTTTAAAGTACTAAGGATATTTCAAGAGATAACAAAATTATATAAAAAACTATGTATCTTTTAGTGTAATTATATATAACTTAGCATGTATTGATTGTTCTTACGAATAGTGAACTATTGCTTACCTAACTCTCATTCAGATTTAATCTTACATGTTTTTATTGATAAAATGATAAAAATTTTGTAGATGGTATACATAAATACAAATATATTTTTATTTTAATAATTTTATATTTATCGATAAAATCAAATTGAACCATTTATTTATTCTCTATTAAGGAATATTTTTTTATATTTCAATTTATAGTTTCTACATTTTAATATAAACTATATAAAACATGTTTATATCATACATAAAAAGCAAGATAATACTCAATTTCTTTGAGATGAAGTTAAGACACTTATTGAGCCTTTATTTATAAAATATTTATTAAAATATAGAAAAAATTATATAGTTGCATTCAACCTTTATAAAGTCATTCTACTTAATGAATTCTGAAATATATTTGATTTATAATTCATGTCACAAATTGAAGTACAGAGACAATTCTTATTATTTCTAGTCATCTGAACTATTTTTAATTAAATATTATCAAAATCATTTAATGTAAATTTATTAGCTATAACCTACTATATCTATATGTTTCATATCAGATTAAATACATTTTCTTTTATTCTCTTATTACCGGTCTAAAAAATATTTTTAATATTTGTTTATATTTGAATAGAATACTTGCATGAATAAACTGACAAATAATATAAAAAATAAAAATTATATCAGACCGGATTTTTTTTATAATGATAAAAGGAATGAAAAATTTAAGTATTTTTCACGGTCAAGTTGTTTGTGCCCTGTAATTAGTCAAAATTTAGATTGTGCTTAGGTGAAGCAAACAGCGAAAAACCATGGCCCAAAGTCACAAGCAAACATGAGAAGCAGAACAAAAACCCAACGCGTCGTCGTCTTCTACAAATTTTCTCTGTCTAAAACCACAATTGCTAACGAGTGAGTACATAAGATACTCAGCAAGCACTAACACTAAGCAGGGGTATAATAGATGCATATTTGGTTGTAGCAACGAGTGAGTACATAAGATACAGGGCCTAAGTATATATTGCAAAAACTAACAATCACTACTCCATCAGCCAGCTTTTTATCTAGCCACCAGTCAGCTTTTTTAAAAGCTCAAAAGCTCCAGCTCAAACAAAGAGGCTACTAACTAGTTAAAAAGCTGGCTGGTGGAGTAGTGACTATTGTCTTTTGCAATATATACTTAGCTTTGCATACTAAAAGCCAGAAAAGCAGTTCTGAATGAGCTTTTCAGTTTTTAGTTTATTTTCTTAGAAGCTAGCTTTTCAGCATTCTAAAAGCCAGTTTTTCAGAATCTTTTTTATTTTATCTTTTCAAATTTCAGTTTTTCAGCTGAAAAAGCCAACATGAAAAGCTGAAACAAACATGGCCTAAGTCACTGGGTGATGTAATTGCTTGAAGTGTTCAACATCTTTGGATATGGGTGTTAACTGTGGTAGGTCATTTGTTTATTCATCCAACTCGAAGATGTTGTTTCATAGCCATCTTGTCTCAGAGAAGTTTAACTTTGGTTCACCTGATTTAAGTTTTCAAATGTTTCCTTGAATTATCTTATATATTTTATTCCAGATACTCTGAACTCGTACACGTCGACCATCGGAAAAAAAATCTAGTTAGCACTTCGGAGAAAAGTTAGTTGACATGTCAGCTCATTAAAGATATTTTTTTCTCAAATCAAATTACATTTTTCTTCATATGTCGCACCAACTTTTCCTCATGTTACTGGCCAAAATAAATTTTAGTTTGTTAATTTGTAACTTGTTGCCTAGCGTACGTTCAAGTGAATAAAGAAGTTTATGAGTTTCGTGGATCCTGACATCTGAAAAGGATTTCAACTGATTGCAGTGATTTTCTTATGGTTTCTTCGGAAAAGTGTGCTAGTGATGTATTTTAAATGTTTCTTCTTATCTATAGTTGCAAATCATGACATACCTAATTATTCTGCAGAGATCATACAGAACAGTGCTGAGAAGCAACAACCTTTAATCAACTCGATAAAAGTAACTTTCTTGGCAGATTAGCATCCTCAGACTTACTACCTCCATTTTTAAATTGATGTCGCCGTTGACTTTAAATCTCAACTTTGATCATTCGTCGTATTCAAAAAATTATGATAAATTTCATATATTTTGTTTTAATTTGCTTTATCATCAAATGTATTTGAATCATGGTTCAAAATTTTACACATTTGAACTAATTTTTTGAATAAAGCGAATGATCAAAGTTGAGATTTGAAGTCAACAGCGACATTATTTTAAAAACGGAGGGAGCAATCAGTTATGAACTTTACATATTTTGTAGGCTGCCGCTGTTGCAAGTGTTTAAAGTCGGCTGGAAATGTTAAAAACATTATGAATATAATCACAGTATCACACATATGCACGTACCAAAATCTGAGCAATAGATCAGCTTGTAACTTGTCAACAATACACATTCATATCCACTGTTCATTGTTCATTGTTTGGTTTAATTTTGCCTTAGTTGTTGGGCCATCATGCGATTCATGCCAAATCAGTCCTTTCTGCTTGCATTCATTTGCCAAAAAAAGAACTACTAGTGTTATAAATAAGATATAAATTATCGTGATTTTTTTAAAATCTGTTTTCTGTTCAGCGTGAAGTCAAAACAGCATAATAATTTCAGTGATTTTCTTTGCGTTAGTTGTGATGTTGGATCACCTTGTATATGTAACATGAACTGTTCTGCAAGTTTCGTGAGGCAGATGGTGATCAAGAGCACCCAAAACTTTGAAATATTTTACACTAATCTTTACCAGATGTTAACTGATGCTGCTTCTGCTGTGGGCCTGTCAAGATCGAGCCCCAGCACCAACAGCACACTTGGCCATCTAAACTATGTTCATGAAGACAGATGATTTAGAATTTCATTTGGTAGAGACCTGAGATTACCATAATAGTGTATACAATCCAGTGAGGGAAAGCTGTGTAGTAATTCACACTTTTTCCTATTGCTAGCCTACTGAAAGCATGTAAAAATCTCATCAGCTCAAATACTGTGTTGCAAAGAGGCATTTGGAGCACCACCTCATGATTTTTTTATAGCCTCTTGAAAGAAGCCAAGTCTTCATCCAAGGGCTGTACAGGTACTTGTACGCACTGACAAACGCAGCATACCAACAACACAATATTCCGCGTCAATAAGGTACTCCTATGTGCTATTGGTCTAAAGTTTACCACAATATCTATATGAAAAGATAAATGATTACTTAATACATGAATATGAGTGCCAATTAGCCTTCTCTTTTGGCACTAGTATATAGTAGTAGTTCCTAATCAATCCCAATAAACTGTGGCCTAAAAATATTAAACCAAAAGCTATGACTCTGGAACCGAATACATTCTTTTCTTTAACAAAGCTCGACCAAGATATAGCATAAAACCTGAGCATGGAGGCAAATTCTCAGATTGACCAGAAGTTACGAAGTTTCTATAGAACGAGAAAATCATATTCTAGTTTGGTCTCACTTGAAAAATAATAATGTGGTTTGATATCTTGCTTTAGTGTACAATTGTGGGTACGTAGGTTAAAGGGTGCGAAATCGCCCTTCCAACGGCGGCAGAAGCAGAGGTAGGAAAGAGCGACGCGGGGGAAAGGGACAAGACACCAGAATAAATTGCTGAGGACACTATGATTTGGTTGCAAGGAAGAGCACAATATGGCATGAGGTGCAGGGCACAGGGCAGAGGGTCCATTTTCTCTGTACAGTGTCGCATGAGAGGGCCTACAGTGCTCGTCTGCAGTACAGCAGAGAAACACTGTAGCAACAGTATAAACGGTTGTACACTGTTTGCTGTTACTGTAGCAGCGAATCTCATCCCGTCGGATTTTGATCGGACGTCCCAAAACTAATCCTAAAGCGGAGTACTGTATGGATCCACAGGGCAGTCGCAGACTTCAACCCCCCCCCCCCCCCCCCCCCCTCCTCTGTACCCCTCTTCTTCCTTCCTCTTTCCTCCGGTTTGCATATGTGACCTGCAGCGCTCAATGGGGTGGCTCCGCTCCCTCTTCTCCCCTCTCAGGAGGATGTGGGTTCGGGCGCATTCGGAGCGCCGAAACCGTAAGTCCTCTGCCTGCCTATCATATCATGATCCTTCAGATGAACCATGCATGCAAGATCATCCAGCCTTTCCAACGACGTTGATCATTCAGTTTTTCCCGCGGTCTAGGCATGCCTCCTTCTTCTTCTTCTTCTTCTTCCTGGACGTTGTTCCAACATCTGGTGACTTTGTTCGATGACCCAACCCTGATCATCTCATGCCGTTTTGTGACAGGGTAGGGAATGCGCCTCCTCTACAAGGACGTCCAGTCCTGCCAGGACGAGGACGTGCACGTCCTCTGGTCGATCCTCATCGACTCGCACCGCCACCCGGCTCTCCTCAAGCTGAAGCTCCGATGGAGCAATGGCGTGTCTCCCTGATCATTCGCCATTGCCTTCGCATTCAGAAAAGGAACAAAGAAGGAAAGCTTCAGAGTTTCAGAGGTAGACGAAGAGAGAGGCTTGTGTGGTGGTTTTCCTTTGTGCCGGTCTTCCCATGGACGCTGTTGTTGTGCCACGCTAGTTGAAACGTCACCTGCGTGTGAGGTTGAGCTCTGTGTAAGTGTGAGGTTCAGATCTTTGTGCACACAAACATATTTGCTCAAATGCCTTGCCTTTGGTTGCACTCTGTGTATGGGAGGCTGCTGCTTGGTTGTTGGAGTGTGTCTGTCCCTGCTTTTGGGTATTTTAACCGCGCGTCAATTTGTTGGTGCCTGATGCGGCCTTTGGCTCTCGTTTTCTGCCGCACGGGTGGCTCCCAAGTGGTCACGGTCACGTATCTGGAAAAGAGGATATGCGTCTTCTCAAGTGTGTTTGGTTATAAATATTTTTTTTTTCAAATGGCATGAAATCCAAACTTTTTTTTTTCGACTACATGGAATCCAAAGTTTTTCAAATGGCATGCCGACACTGTGTAGGAGCCATCGTGGATTCGTGCACCAGGATAAGAGTTCCTTTGTACTCCGATATGTAGGGTGCCAACAAATTAAGATTTGAGATGGCAGGTTTAGTTACTGTATATTTTCAAAAACCATTCAAAACCATCTATTTTAAAACCGGTAAAACAGATCTAGCTCCGTTTCAACATCTGATCTGTTATTTTTATGTCACGCTATCTTCACACTGCGATCAATCTTTTTACCTACTCTCCCTGTCTCTCGTTACTCGAACTCTTGCTGTTGAAGTACTCCTTGTTAACGTCGGTTCCAGTTAACAACTTATTGTGATCTAATTTTGACCAGATACCATCCCGGCCGCGCATCAGGATACACGAAAACAAAATCTCTCTTAATATTTAAACATTCGTGGATGTCGTCTATCTAATATTTAGATATTTTTGTGTGACTTTTTTTATCTGTTATTTTTTATGTCACATTTTCTATCTATTACTTTTGTGTCACGCTATCAGACTACGGTGAATCTTTTTACCTTCTCTCCTCGTCTCCCATTCCAAATCCATTTTTCACGCAAGTCGTTCAACGGGGCAATGCCTCGACTGCCGCGCCGCGTCCGTCCCGAACGTCGTCGCTCCGGCCCGTGACTCGCCCTCCAGCACAAGGCTGGCCACCACCTTCACGCCCCAGCCCCCGCCGCCCCGGCCACCGAGGGAAGCCTCCCCACCAAGAGCCTGCTGCGGCTAACACCTACACGCAGCCTGCAGGGACGCGGCATCTGGTGCTGCGTGGGACAGAATCCCGATGTCGACGGCGTGGACTCTGGGGAGGAGTTTGTCGACGACGACGAGTTCGGTTACCATGGGCGGCACGCCCTGTGACCGTTCACGCGGAGCTACCGAGCAGGTGGCCAAGTCGGGCTTTGGTGTGCCCAGGGAGGGGGAGCGGGCTGTGGAAGCCGAGGAGAGATAGCAGGCCAGGGCGAAGGCGGCGACTGGGTCGAGCATGTGTGCCCAGGCATGTCCAGGCTGCGTCAGGAGCGGCGGTGGCCGGTGTGGGAGCGGATGTCGAAGGCGAGGGCTAGGGGCGGCCGAGGAAGAGGTGGGTCGAAGCTGCGCTGGAGGCGGCGACAGCGGGTGGAAGCGAAGCGGAGAGTGAGGCGGGGATCGTTTTGAGCGAGTTGGGGATCCATTTTTTCGGTCGGGAGTTGGAGTTTGGCGACGGAATGATAGAGGCAAAGGCGGTGAAAAGCAGTGATAGACGTTTAGAGATAGAGCATGACACAAAATAATAGATAAAAATGATCATCAAAAGAGAGGTGAGACAGACGACGTCTACGAACATTTATATTAAGAGAGATTGCGTATTTACAGAATAATATAACACTCCAAAGAGAATTCTTGACTCAATTATTGTCATCTAATTTGAATGAAGCAAAAAAAATGCTGCCAAAAAATATCCGAGCTGACTTTTCACGTATCAAAAAAAGCAAATTATTTGATGAAGTGTACAAATAATTTTTTGATGAAATCAATATATTCATAACATAATTCTTAAATTATCTGTGTTATTTTACCTGTATGTATAAAAATTATGTCACGTTATTTTTTTTGTCAAAAGAAGTATATATCATATTGTTTTTTTTATTGAATGTGAATTAAATCGTTTGCTCATGGCGTAGCTCGATGCAAAACCTACACCGGGTACAACAGCAAAAATGTTTCGGCCAATTTTACCTGCTAACAGGTCGATTATTTTCACCCTTCTCGAAACTAGTTGGCTACCGGTTTTTGAAACCCTGAATTCAAAACTGTTAGGCCCTTTGACAGAGCTCTCAGCTCCTGAGAAGAGCTTCTGATTCTTAGACAGCTCTGTTAAACATCTGATTTTGTGAAGTGATTCTCTGAAATAAACTTAAAAAGCTGAGCTAAAAATCAAAAACTTGAGCTCTACCAAAAAGGCCTTAGTTGTATCCATGCTTTCATTGGTTAGCAATAGAACAGCATGTTGAAGCTTGGCAGGACCAACTTGCACACCACACACGAGAGGTTGCCAGGTGACTAGTGAGCAGCCTGCATACAACTATACAAGTGGGAACTACATATATCACCATTTTTTTACACCAGCATGAAATTTCATTGTTCCATCTTCAGATAATTGACACTTGATGAAAATTTTCTGTTTGCATATAATTTGAACCTCATTGCGGAAATTAAGAAGATATGTTTTCTTAAGACGATCACTGATTAACCATTTTTCTCAACATTTGGATTTTTTTTCTTGAGATTGTAAGCCAGATAACCTTTCCCTTAATCATACACGACCAATGAATTACATGATCCATATGCCACAAAATAATGAAATGAGGCGGTACTAGATATTATAGACAATATGGCAATGCATCAGAATCAAACAGATATATTGAATGCCTTATGTGGATGCAGCTTTATTCGCAACTTTGCAGGTGATGACATCAGCAGGTTCAGATTGGCCGGCTGGGGATGCATTCAGTCACTGAGAAGAGCACATGAAAGCAGTGAAGACTCAGGCATCTCATTGTAAATATATGGGCTGGCAACGTAACAAAACTTCCAGCAGAATATATGTTGGCATTGATTGCAACATAATGAAAAGCAGCAAGAATGGTAAAATTGTCGTGCAAGGTAATATGCTAACAGATTAGTGGAACCAATTTGAAATTTGATCATCATGTCGAATAAACAGATGAAATAAATTATACTATGCAGTAAAGAATATTTATCGAATGATCAGATAATACAAATTCCAGCCTAAAAAAAAGCTTTATGACTCTATTTGCACAGCTTATTCACAAAAATAAGAAGCTGTGCGAAACACCAAACTTATTTCACAGTTTATTAGTTCAGCAGCTTCTCAGAATGAACTAATAAAAGCAACTTATTTTTTAGCAGTTTTTCACTAGCTATTCAAATAAGCTGTTTTTTTATAACAGGTTTTAGCTATGCCAAACACGGCCTATATACCAGAACATAATAAATTAACACAGCAAAGTTTGGCAAACACAATAGGAGGATAAATTACCTACCAGACGTGACAGGCAAGATTTGAAGTAAGGTATTGCATCTGCATCTGAGTGGGAGATAGCACTCATCGGAGTAACAGTAATCTGGAATGAACAAAATATAGTGAATAGAAAATATACTTGGTGACAGAAAGTTGTATGGTAGTTATGGTGTGCTTACAAATCCGTCTACTAAAGACTTGTGGTCCATGTCATCACCTTCCTTTTCATCAGATCTTCGCCCCACAATCTGTTTCAAATTATACTTGAATCATGAATAAATATGAATTCGTTCATTTTAATATACAGATATTCCATATCAGTATAGCTAGCATAAAGAGTAAAAAAAGAAAGATATCTTCTCCAGGCACCAGCACACAATAGACACAGAATCATCATACATTAAACAAAACTCTTAGTATTATTAAAATTCAGAAAAGTATAGTAGTAGGACTTCCATAAGCAGTGTTCAATTCCAATTTTCTGGCACATTTAAGTTTCATATCTTAGTTTTATCCAAGGTTACCTTATCAGGTATAATTCAAATGCCACTGGGAAAAACAGCATGAAATGGGGAATGAGAAGTTGCTTCAAGAAATGCTACGTTACCACTCTTTTAAATAGTCGATCATTATCTGATGGATTAACTACTTCACTGTCTTTTTCATTGTCAACATCCATGTTTGCTGTCTGGTAACTTTCTACAGCAGGCTTCTTGTAAACTGTTTGCTCCCAACCAATGCTGGCCATATATTTTCCTTGTTTTGTAACTTTATATCCCTATTGCCAAGAAAAGCACATAAATAAGTAATATTTCCATTATTTACAAAAAAGAAGTTAAGGGAGTTGTTATTGGGAAAAATGCTTGGAGGATAATCAATATAACATTTATGATTCAATGAAAATCAACATGAATATTTCTTAATCCCAGCTATAAAATTTAAGGGTAAAGGTCACATAATGAATGCTGAATATTCTTATAGCGCAGTTACACTCTCTTCTCTGATGTCACACTCTATAGTTTTCTCCATACACACCTGTATAGCTCAATAAACATATCTTTAGCTTCCCTTTACAAGTTTAAATATTGCCATGCCTAAGTTTTTACATAAATATCAGTATTGGAAATTATTTTACCTTGTGGTGTGCAGCATCAGTAGGTACATCTACATTCAGAAATGATCCTTTCAGATATGTTCCGTTCTTGATCTCAGTCATGATAGCATGTATCAGAGGCATACAGACCTCTGCAGCGACCTTAAAGTCATTAATACTGCTCTGACCTGTAACCCTGTACAATTGAAAATTCGAACAGCGGAAATAACATCAGAGGTCCTGGCCAAGAGTTGAAGGTGAAAATGTTAAGCATTTATAGGAACCAACTTTTAAGGTTTTTACAGAGAGTTATGTTACAGTGCTTGGAGTTAATAATAATCGTTCATTTGATTAGATCTAACAATTAAAACAGGTGGTACCTTGGAAGAAAGAAGTAGCAGATAGATGTACTACCAAGATGAGAGCGCAAAGTACGACTTATTTTTAAATATCAATGGCTAGGATTAACTGAGCCACACCCCCCCCCCCCCCCCCCAAAACAAACACCGTAACAAACCTCTTTTACAGAGGAACACTGGTAGATTTTAAATGGAATCTGAGGTTCTGGCATTCAAGCCTACATCACAAAAGAACCTGAGATGGATATAATATGCAGAAAGTGAAATTACAGAAGACTACATGCAAGCAACTACTTCAAATGCTGTCCCCCAGCCCCTTCTCCCAGCTCCAACACATTCTTCTAGGTGTCCAGATTTTAGAGTAGATAATATCCTTTCTGAATCCATTTCAATAAATTTTCAAAGAAAACTGAAGTCACACTACAGAGTACAGAATAACTAATATATGTGTTGAGTTTTCTGAACAATTATTCCATTTACAGCCTATCTGTAACAGCACTTTGGTTTGAACATGCTATACAACGACAATTTGCGAGGCGTACCATTGTACTAAAGGATGGCTACAACCACCATTGAATCCAATTTCAAATGAGATGAGCAGAATACAAAATTGTGATGCCCACTGCAACAGGGCAGAAGGAGGTAGATCTCAGCAACTATGTTTCACCAAGCAATGAGAAGAGCATTTCTACAGTCACACAAAGGATAAAGTGAAAAACCCTTGCATACCAATCATATGAAATGGCTATGGCAGGAAACCCATATAAGAATGCCTCCCTAGCGCCAGCAACAGTTCCAGAATAAATGCTGCATATTAAAAGCACAAAGCCTCATTATTCAATATTCCTTTATGAACCTAAAACCAAATCAGCAAAGCCACCACAGCAGGACTCTCCCTTGCAGTATTTCACTTTAAAAAATCAGTCTAATCAAGACAGTAGTTCCAAAAGTTTAGAGGAGTACTTAATACTGCCTCAAAGTTTTTTAAAGCAAAAAATAGTTCTTGTTGCCTTTAAAACAAAATCAGCCTAGCCACCACAGCAGGACTCTCCCTTGTCGTATTTCCCTTAATAAAATCAGTCAAATCAAGACAGCAGTTCCAAAAGTTTGGAGGAGTACTTATTCCGCCTCCAAGTTTTTTTAAAGTAAAAAATAATACTTGTTGATTTTGACTTTTCATGGTATTCACTGTAAATTTTGACAGCTTCATTAATAACTTATGTTTTTCATAAGACCACCAGAAGTGGAATGTGCGGAAAGTTTGACAAGAAAATATAACCAATTAATCATGCCATCATGACATGTCTAATGGAAATTTACTTTTGTTGCTTTAACAAAATTATATCTGAATTATAAGTTTGGATTACACAGGTAAACACTAGGTATTTAAGATCAGTTGTAAGCAATATTTATTCATCGACAGAGATACTCACACATGGTGTCCACAATTGTTTCCAACGTTGATCCCACTAAGTACCTGCAACAAGAATCAAACGGAACAGGCTGAACCCATTACTATGATTTATGAGGAGTGGTACACAAAGAAACTCTTTGTAACTAAGGTTACATAAATCCAATGACTTTGTCATGTATCTTCAAAGAATCATCAAATGTACCAGATCAGGAAGCAAACCATCAAAGAGCTTTCCTGAGATACCTATGGAGGCGCAGTCAGCAGGAGTTCCTGATATTAGAGAAACTGTGAGCATCCAATATGCGAAGTCTTTCAAATTGTGGTGTGAAACATTTTCTTAGGGAAAGTTCACCAGTGCAATATTCAGATGGGATCAATGAAATAGCAGCAGACA
This sequence comes from Zoysia japonica, assembly GCA_001602275.1. Lineage (NCBI taxonomy): Eukaryota > Viridiplantae > Streptophyta > Magnoliopsida > Poales > Poaceae > Zoysia > Zoysia japonica. The sequence goes on along the minus strand of BCLF01000030.1, from coordinate 1,333,291 downwards.
AACCTGAAGCTGCAAATGCTGTAGCACCACTTATATCAATATGTTTACAGCGGAGTGCAGGACGCCATGTGATACTGTGGCTAACACCTGATCTATCTCTGCATAAGTAAAAAAAGCACAAAAAAACGGAAAGAATTTTGTGAACAAGAGTGTGCATGCCAATTCACAATTACTCCGTACTACAGAAAAGTCCTAATTTTCTTCACATGAAGGCATAATAACGCTCATATTGGGCAACTGACAGCACCATTAGAAAACATACACACAATTGACCGTAGTTGCAAATTTTTACCTGACTTGGGCACACTAGTACGGGTTTGAGTCCTAGAAATAACCTCTTGCAGAAATGCAGGGAAAGAATGCGTGCAAAAGACTCAAAGTGGTCGGACACTTCCCTGAACCTTGCACAAATGGAAGCTACGTGCACCGGGCTGCCCTTTTTTTAAGGCACGCTCATATTAAAACTTATGCGTTGACAGTGCATGATGATTGAAAATATTCCACAACAGGGCAGATTCCATGTTTTGGCCAAGAACAGCATTTTGTAAAAGTTGATACCTGAATATAATGCTTAAAGTTATTTATCTAGATTGAATCACAAATTTTTGGCTTTCCCAAGATCAAGCTAGTATACTGTTTTTCTTAAACTGCAATGTTATCTCAAACAATTTCACATGTTCGACTGGAGGAACATGAAGTACAGCGAACTGCATCACCGATCCACATGCAGAACTACTGATAATCACATCATCCAAATATGCACGCAGAAATTCAAGTAAATCTGATAGTCCACCCTCCACCATTCTTCTTCTTTTCCCTTATTTTTCCTTTTTGTTTTGTAATTGAAAAACAATCACTTTGCTGTTTCTGTCCTCCTCACGACTCGCTACCCCCAAACAAGAATACAAGTCCCAACCGATCCCCACTAACGAAGAAAACAGCAACGCGTGGCGATTCCTACAGTACCAGCCTCGTGCAAGGCACTAGTACTAATCAAGCAAAGCAACGACGGAAGGAAATTGAAAGGAAGGAAGCGAGCAAGAAAGAGGGAGAGATCGCGTTGCCAGAAGGGTCTGGAAGACTGACGTGTCGGGCGCGCAGACGAGGACGCGGAATCGCTGCGAGGCGACAAGCTGCTCGACGAGGAAGCGGAGCCCCGGCGCGTCGATGCCGTCGTCGTTCGTCACCAGCACCACCGGCGCCGCGGCAGCCGCCGTGGAGTCCATGGGAGCGCGGTTCGGGCACGGGGAACCTCCGTAGTTCCGTTGGCTGCGACGGCTCGCCACCCACCTGATGTATAGTCGTATAGATACAGAACCTCGTTTACTTTAAACTAATTTACTCCTTCCGTTCACAAATATAATCATTTTTAATTTTAGTCAAAGTTAAATTTTATCAAATTTCGCTAATAATATTTAAAAATTTAAATATTTCAAATATAAAAGTTATGTATTATGAAAGTTTGTTTCATAAAAAATCTAATAATATGATTTATATATAACAAAATATCATTATTTTTCTATTATTAATAGTTAAATTTAAATTAGTTTGATTCTAACTAAACTCAGAAATACTTATATTTATGGACAGATGTAGTAAGATGCATATGCATGAAAACAAAAACGTGGATCAAACTATTTATTGTATTAAAAATATTATAAATCTATAAAAGTATATATTGTATTTTAAAATATTTAATAATAAAATAAATTATAATAATGTACGTATCTATTAGAATATAAAAGATAATATTAAAAGTCCTTAATAATTAAGAACAAAGGAGTATTTATTTGTTGCCATGTCGTATATTATTCCCTCCAGTTTTAAAATATTTTCACCATTAACTTATAACATTAACTTTTACTTATTCTTCCTATTTAAAAAATATGATAAATATCATAAATTTATTATAATTTATTTTATTATTAGTGGTATGTGAAATACGACCAATAATTTTACATATTTAAAAAATCTTTGAAAAAGATGAATGATACAAGTTAATATTAGAACTCACGGTTTCAATATCTTAAAAGCAGAGGGAGTACACTTTGTGGCTTATGTCACGCAATTGGCCCCCTCGGTATTTGGTATATATGAGTTTTCAGTAATTTTCCCTCTCGTATTAAGTATTTATGAGTTTTCAATAATTTTGTCTCCACTCCTCAAGTTTAGCCCCAAAATGGGAGATCATGTTTTCAATTTATTGAATAACTCATTAATTATATAAGCTTAAAAGAATTTTATTCTCTCACCATTTATTTTAGACAAATCTGAAATTTTGACCAAGTGCGGGTCAGATGAACTTTTTATCCTTTTGTTTCCTGATTTGCCATTTCATATCCCATAGTCAAAGCTGATTTTTTTTCTAAAAAAAAAGGTGAGCTTGAAAATGAATCTATTTGCATGTTGATCACTGACAAATCAACTTTTATAAATTTTTCTAGAGTTTTTAAAGACTTAAAAAAACCTGCAAATGTTTTTCTCAATTTTTTTCCTTGAGTATTTGCAGTTAGATAGTTTACTCCCTCCATTTTTTAGTAAAAAGTATGACAAATATAACATAGTTTATTACAATTTATTTTATTATTAGTGATATTTAAAACATGACTAATAATTTTATCGATTTGAACTAGTTTTTTAATAAGACAAATGATCAAATCTGATAGAGTAGAATTTAATTATATCAACATTTTAAAACGGGCAGAAGTACACTATTTTGCATTGTGATGGGTATATATAATATTTAATACTTGAGTGAAAGAGACATTTCATCAGTCTGCAAATGTCTTGGTTAAAAAGGTAAAAAAAATTTGGAAAGATGCCGACCATGGTGCTTCACCCACAACCGTGGAGGTACACGATAAGGCGCACTGACTACCGCCAAAAACTCAATGCACTGCCGCGCCATTTCTTTATCCAATCTTCTATGGGCACATGCCAATGCTACCCCGGCGCGATTCAAAATGAAAGCAAAGAGAAAAACATTTATACTTTTAAACTACTACCTAATAGTGGTTTCATGATTTCATAATGGATTGATCATCTCATTGGTATATGCCAACTGATCAAAGTGATTCGAACATTATCAAAGTAACCACATTGATGTCAATCGCATCCCAATTCATCTAACAAAACATAATCATAACTTATAGAGTAAATGATGTGATTAAGATAGTTGCATCCAGATGTGTGTTGGATGAAAAATTTGCTGCTTGCAAGCTGGCTCAATTTATCTTTGACTAGGCTTGGCTCGGCTCGATTCAAATTTGTAATGAGTGAAGCTAAATATTTAGTTTGTTTTGTTAACGAGCTAGATCATGAGCTGCTTATAGCCTAACAAGAGAAATGGGATATACGTAGCAAATTTGTATTACTTTATTTGTTGTAAATGCTATATTGTCAAAGTTCTAAGTCTAACAGTAATGTTGAGTCATGTTCATCACTAATAAAGCACTGAGTATTATTTACATCATTATAGTCATAAATTTAAATAATATTAATTTTCTAAAATGAACAAGCTCGCAAGATTAAGAGCAAAGTTAAGCCGAGCAAGCTCGTAATACACATGAACCAAACTGATTCGATATCCAAGGGCGAAGCCAGCGCGTGACTCTACTGGTGTTAATAAGCTTGGTTGATGAGGTTAGATATCTTGTTAAGTAACGATAAATAGTATTTTTTCTTCGATTTAATCAGAAGTCGTCGGGTTCAGCTGACCCCGACAGTTGAATGTAGCTCCGCCCCTGTCGATATCCACTACTACTCACATCACATCCATTTGTAATTGCATAAGCAGGTGATATGGACAAGAATACACAATAAGTACCAATTTGACATGATTTTTTTAACTTCTTATTATAATGTCATAGATAGTGTTAGAGGTGGCAGAGCTAATGAATAATGATTTCACCATCTTTAAACACAAGAAAGAATAAGATCTTCTAGCTACATTGACATGAACAAAATACCAGTGAAACCGAAGTTAGGCTCTGAAGAAGCCAAGTCATGCCATCTAACCGGAAGCCCAAGTGACATGGGGATTATATGTGTGCACGTAGCAGAAAAAGAATCCTTATGGGAAATGCCGTTCCGTTTTGCTGCTCCCACCGTTTTTTTTTTTTTTTTGAGCAACATTGGTGCGGCGTGGTGGTGCCACGATGCCCCGCGACAAATCCCCGGGCGACGGCATCTTTGCCGCCCCATCCCCTTCCAGCTTCCCCGTCTCACACAAATTGTCTCTCTCGCTTCCATCATCCCCGAGGACGCCACACACTGCCGGCCGGCCTGACGGTTTAGCGCGTGCTGCTCCTGCCTCGTCGCTGCCAGGCCGGAGCTGCCCGCGCCATGGCCTCTGTGGCGGCCACCTCCACGCTGGCCCCGGCGCTCGCCGCCCGACGGCGCAGCAGGGCGCCGGCGGTGCTCCAGCCGAGGGTGTCGCCGGCACGACGCGCCGTCGTGCGGTGCTCACTCGACACCAACGTCTCCGATATGGGCGTTAACGGTGAGAAACGGGACCTTGCGGCGGGTGACCTCTTATCTGAACTCCCCGCGCTCTTTCGTGGTCGGTCGGTTTCAAGAGACTCTCTATGATTTAGCAAAAAGATTGAATTGGGAATTAGTGAAGCATTGGTTCCCGATAATCTCTTCGTAATATCATTGGATTGTGTCTAGTTATTCCTTTTGCATACGCTCTCCAGTCAATCAAAAAGTGTAACTTTTGATGTCAGCATCTTTCTGAATATTCTGATTGAACATGGTCGAATGATATGTGGATGTTTCTTTGAATATTTCTCTAGTTATGTTATGATTTTCTTATGAACCTTTATCGACACCTGATACTGCTTTAAATCAGTGGTCGAATCATGTTCTAGATACCGTACCAATGTTTCAACGACACTAGACACTGCTATTAATTTCATAGCATTAGGATGCTAGATTTTGCCTTCTCGATCGTTTTGATAGCTTTTTAGCTGAACTTTCAAATTGATTGTGGAAGGTGATGTCGAATTGAGGTTTTGTTCCATTTATGTCAGCTCCCAAAGGGTTGTTCCCTCCTGAGCCAGAGCACTACAGGGGACCGAAGCTTAAGGTGGCCATCATAGGGGCTGGCCTCGCCGGTATGTCCACAGCCGTTGAGCTTTTGGACCAGGGCCATGAGGTTAGCTGATTGGATGCCGATAGCGGAGTTAAATATTATCTTACTCAAGAAACCCACCACTCTAATGTTCACCAAATTGGCATTGTTTGTTTTGCAGGTTGATTTGTATGAGCCCCGGCCGTTCATTGGTGGCAAGGTTGGCTCGTTTGTTGATAAGAAAGGAAACCATATCGAGATGGGGCTGCACGTGTTCTTTGGGTGTTACAGTAATCTTTTTCGCCTCATGAAAAAGGTGCAAGCCCTGTACTTTGAGCTGCTTGGGAAAGTATTGAAATAGCTAAGTTTACCGTTAGCTGGACTGCCTTACATATTAGATGGGTGACATATTCTAGCCTGAAAATTCTGAATATGTTTTAGTCTTGAATGTTTTGAATTGGATGTACTTAGACCTTCTAGTGCGAAGGAACTTTGCAATCTTGGGAATGTGTGGCAGGGAGAAACGTTCTAGCCTATTTCTCTTTGTGAATCAAATAGTTTGGTGGCTTCTTTTGATACTTATGTAAATTGGTCTCATTTAACAGCATTTAAGTTAAATCTTATTGTACTTCAGGTTGGTGCTGACAATAATCTACTGGTGAAGGAACACACCCATACCTTTGTAAATAAAGGAGGCATAACTGGTGGTATGTTCTGTGATCTCATACCCAACTATATTTAGGAGCAATGCACTTGTGCTGCGATTGTTTTTTATTGATTGTTTTGCCTTGCTCTGTATTTGAGATTGAATTGATAATTGCATTTAATCTATTGTGGTGAAGAATTTATCAACAATGAAGTTTACACTATGTAGATAAGATACTTTTATTGTGTGTTCTACTATGGGATACTTTTCTATTTTTTGAGAAACAGGATTGCTGCATTGCATGCTGTGAGACACTATATACTTAGTTTGCAGTAGGCAGGTTTTTTTTTCCTCGAACACCAGTAGGCAGGTTTTAATTCAGGTGCTTTAGAAGTAAACTAAATTTCTCAACTATATTTCAATGTATGCACACAAGAAACTTATTTATGTAATTTTTCATATTGTTTGTTTTGTTCTACAGAACTTGATTTTAGGTTCCCTGTGGGAGCTCCATTACATGGTATTCAAGCATTCCTAAGAACTAATCAACTCAAGGTAAACTCATAATTTAGGAGTAGTTCAAGCAGAATTTCAACTCATCAATATCCGTCATATGTTCAGGCTTATTTCTGTGGCTTTTTTATTAAATTCTAAATTATAGAGCTTGGCATTTAATTTTTCCACTTCTTGTTGTTGCCACTCTTTTGCCCATAAATATGTATGAATAAATGGATAATCTTTTACGTGGGGAATTTCATCAGCAATGAAAAATTCTATAATAAGAGGGCTTGAAATAGGGGTTGAAGTTTTGTTACCTTCCAATATCTTTAATTAACTACATACTACAATTATAAGTTTCACTAATTGGGTTAATGCAATATATGTCGATTATATTGCAGGTTTATGATAAAGCAAGAAATGCAGTTGCTCTTGCCCTAAGTCCTGTTGTTCGAGCTCTGGTTGATCCAGATGGTGCATTGCAGCAAGTACGAGACTTGGATGATGTAAGTGTAGATTATTTTGTTCTTTTATTTCAGATTCAGGAGCGTGCGTCTAGGATATGTGCTGTGATTTGGAGGTATATTTCCACAATGTTTGCCATTGTTATTCAATGATATCTAATTTTTGTTAATTTAAATGTATGTACTTTTTCAGGTGAGCTTCAGTGATTGGTTCATGTCCAAAGGTGGTACACGAGAGAGCATCACAAGAATGTGGGATCCTGTTGCCTATGCTCTGGGTTTCATCGATTGTGATAATATTAGTGCACGATGCATGCTTACTATTTTCACCCTGTTTGCCACGAAGACAGAGGCATCTTTGTTACGCATGCTGAAGGGTTCACCTGATGTTTACTTAAGTGGCCCAATAAAAAAATACATAACGGACAGAGGTGGTAGGTATGGTTACAGAGAACACATTTTCTTCTGAATCGTCTGTTTACTGCAGTCCAATTGAAAACTTACAGCATATAACATAAACTTCAGGTTTCACTTAAGGTGGGGATGCAGGGAGGTCCTCTATGAAAAATCACCTGATGGAGAAACTTATGTTAAAGGCCTTCTTCTATCCAAGGTAAGCTTTCTTATCAGTGTATCAGTGCTCTGCTTTGTTTGATTATGCAGCCATATCAGTCATGGAAAATATGAAGAGTTTTGTAGCATTAACTTTTGTTTGTATTCTCGGTAACATCTTCTCACGCCTGTACATTTTTAGGCTACAAGTAAACAGATCATCAAAGCTGATGCATATGTTGCAGGTTCTTTTTCTTATTCATTATCCTTTTGTTTTCCTTCTTTGAATGATGAGCATTTCCAGTCATCCAAAGATAACTTGGTTTTGCCCTGCACAGCTTGCGATGTCCCGGGGATCAAAAAATTACTACCATCAGAATGGAGGGAATGGGAAATGTTTGACAATATCTACAAATTAGATGGTGTTCCTGTTGTCACTGTTCAGCTTCGCTACAATGGATGGGTTACTGAACTACAAGATATTGAAAAATCAAGGTAGCTGATATCCCTTGTGTTCTTTTGCTATTTTGTTATAGACCCAATAAAAAGTTATTTATCATATGAATTTTTTTGTGCAAATTACATTTTTTTCTATTTAAAAATCAATTGCATATGCAATTTGCAATTCTTTATGTGCTGCTCAGTGATACTTTTATAATCTTGGATGTAGACAACTGCAAAGTGCGGTTGGTTTGGATAACCTTCTGTACACTCCAGATGCAGACTTCTCCTGTTTTTCAGACCTTGCACTCTCATCTCCTGCTGATTACTACATTGAAGGACAAGGTTCCCTTATCCAGTAAGTCTATTCTATATCAAATTTTTTGCTCTGTGGTCACTTTTCGACTTTTCACTCGAAGTTCTGATTATGTACTAGTTAGTAGTGATTTGCACCACAGAAGTATGAATTCCATGCACTCTTCATTTGCAGAGCTGTGCTGACCCCTGGTGATCCATACATGCCACTGCCGAACGAGGAGATCATTAGTAAGGTTCAAAAGCAGGTAGGTTTGTTTGTAACATCTAAGATAACTAGTTCATGTAGGTTGTTCTCTTCACAATAACTTAGCAAGATCTATTCAAAGAACAGAAAGGGGGGGAAAAAGAACCAGAAATTTCTTCTGCTTCTATGATTTTTATTTTCTTCCTAAGCTCATCTTTATACGAACACATTTTTTGTATCCTGCAGGTCCTAGAATTATTCCCATCTTCTCGTGGCTTGGAAATTACATGGTCCAGTGTGGTAAAAATTGGACAATCTTTGTATCGTGAGGCTCCTGGAAATGACCCATTCAGGCCTGATCAGAAGACGCCTGTTAAAAACTTCTTCCTGTCTGGCTCTTACACAAAACAGGTACTGTGATTCTGAAATACTGATCTAGTCACAACCATAAACAGAGATCAATGTCTTGGAAAACTATGAACTCACTACATTTTGTGGTGCCTGCATACTGTGAATTGTTTTGGACACTAAAGCTTTAGCCAGATGAAGCTGTACTGTCTTTCCCACATAATAAAAGATATATAGAATGATGATGTCCTTTATTGTGTTTCCAGGACTACATTGACAGCATGGAAGGAGCAACTCTCTCTGGTCGGCGAACCGCTGCCTACATATGCGGCGCAGGAGAGGAGCTGTTAGCCCTCCGAAAGAAGTTAGTTGTCGAGGACAGTGAGAAGGTATTGGGAAAAGTCGAAGCCCTGCAGACAAGTTAGAACCTTGCAATCACACATGCGGGATTGGGCAACCAAACCGCAGCTTTCTCACCTCTGGATGGGTTATCGCAGCAGCGACTTCCTCTAAATCCTAATTGAGCATTGGATCTTCTGCTGCTTTTTAGCGTTTGACTCGTTGATCGCTGTGGCAGCTTTGGTTGAGTAGTTTGGGACCGGGAGTATCTAGGTGGCATACGGGATTGCATCAGGCAGTGTGTAAAATTAGAGTTTGATTAGCCATTGGACCAATGGGTGATACATAGCACACACTGTTCCTTGCGCCTTACAAGAACTGATGATTCTTTTATCTTGTATGGAAAGGGAATTTTGGTATTCGATTGTCTCTGAGGTGGCTGAACTCATCTCTTACTACTGCCCTGTGCAGGGTTCGCAAAACCGCGGTAAACCGCGCGGTTATCGCGAAAACTGCCCAAACCGCTTCGGTCCGGTTTGGGCGGTTCAGCGGTTTTCAAATTCAAATTTTTTTAAATTTTAAAAATTTGGTGGCTTTTTAAAATAAATATATGTAAAAAAAACTAGATGAAAAATGCACTTTATGGTTGAATCAATTTTTAAAAATATATTGATTTTGGTGCCGAAAAAATTCGAAAAAAATTAGATGGAGAATATATAAGCAAACTTTATCCGGAGGCACGTGTGCACAGCCTCTTCTGATCTTCCCTTTTCCCCGTTCGGGAGTTGCGCCTGCATATCCGTCGCCCTACCGCGCCATCTGTCTGTCGTGTCGAAGCTGGGAACCGGGAGGAAAAAACAGTTAGCCGAGCAGTAACCACGGCTAGTCGCGCGTGTGCCTGCAGCTCCTCAAGCCGTCCGGCTTTAGCGGTTAGCCATGCGAAAAGGGCGGCTAGCCGCGCGTCTTCGACGGTAAGCCGGCGCCAGCGGCAAACCGCTCGATTTAAGCTGTAAGCCGAGCGATTAGCGCGGAAAGCTGTTGAATCTGGTGGGTTTTCGTGGCAGAGAAGGTGAGATGGTTGTATTTCTGTTTTTTTTTTAAATATTGGTCGATTTGTTAGCAACTTTAAAACATAGTTGATCATTTTTCAGGTATTGTTGGTTCTAAGATGGCAGATCAACTCGATTCGGTTTGGGAGCACGGAGATAACGTGTATCCTAGGTTCATTGCAAATATTGCAAGTTCGTGAAGAGAGAGGGTGTTGCTACACGATTGAAGCAACATTTGTCACATCGTGGAAGCAACGTAATTGGGTGTCCTCATGTTCTTACCGACGTGTGAGACTATTTTCATCGGAAGCTTGATAGAACCGTCGAGCGAAAAAAGGACTGAGCTAAACAGACCCTTAGACAGCACCAGATAGTAGGTGAGGGAAATGTCAATGAGAAGGACGATGAGGAGATGCAGGCTGTCATGAAGTTATCTAGAGAGGAGGAGGAATTCTGACAGCATCAGTGTTCATATGATGGTCAGTTCGAGAGTGGTGGTGCTGGTGCTGGTGCTGGTTCATCACAAGGTGCTTCTGGTTCGTCGCAAGAAGATGGTGGGTCTGGATTGTTTGGCATGATGAGGAGGTCCGGATCACAGAGGTCAAGTAAAAAGGGATTCAAACTAGTATCGATACAGGTCTATGGAGTGCGAAGAGAAAGCTAGCAAAGTCGACTATTGGAAGCGCATAGTTGAAATTTTTTCATACAAAAGCCATCTCTGGTAGAAAAGTCGATAGTTCATACTTTATTAGTGCTATCAAAGAGACACAAAGATGGGGTATGAGAGCTTTATTTTATTTTATTATATGTTTCTTTATATCTTACCATATTTATGTCATGTGTTATGATGTTTGCAGGTGAGAGCGTGCCTAGCTCAACTGGGAGAAAAATAAATGTCACATATCTTGATGCTAACAAGCAAGACAAAGAAAGAATTTGATAAATTCAAGATGAAGTGACCGATGTACGGTGTCACGATTATATGTAACTCTTGGACTGGGATGAAGTGACCGATGTACGATGTCACGATTATGTGTGACTCTTAGACTGGCCCTACAGGGATGAGCTTGATAAACTTTATGATCTACTGTAATGATGTCATGTTTTTTCACAACTCATGTATTTATTGTATGACACTATTTATTTTATTTGTACCAATGTTATTTTGAACAATGAAACGTTCTTGTGCAGTAAATGAATAAGGTATGCATTGATGTAGGTGCAGACAATATTATACAGTTTATTACAGACAATGGTTCAAATTATAAAATGGCGTGCAAGCTGCTGATAAATAAGTATTCTCATATTGTCTGGTAACCATATGTAGCACATACAATCAATCTGATGCTAAAGACTATTGGTGAGTTCCCAGAGCACAAAGCTATGATACAGTCGGCTCGCAAGATTTTTCGTTGATTGTATAATCATAATCAGTTGCGCTCTATGATGACCAATGCTATTGGTGGTGAGTTGGTAAGATGGAATGCAAACACGTTTTGGTACAAACTGCATGTTTTTTTAAAGTATGCTTCATCGGAGAGATAAATTCATGGCTTGAATGGGTTTTGAGACATTCTTAAATAGTAGATTTGTCAATACCGACGAGGAAAAGCATGCTCACTCTTGACTAGCAAACATGTCATGGTGGGATTTAATGAAACATGTGGTAGATGCAATGCAACCTTTGTATGTGTTTCTTTGGGTTGCTGATCAAGACAAGAGGCCTACCTTGAGTGAAGTACTTTTTGATATCATTTTTGTAAAAATGAGTATCAAGTCCTTTATAGGAATGATGAGCGAGAGATGGAGAGATACATGGATATTATAAATCGTAGGATGGTGGACATTTGCAATGATACCTTTGTGAATGCAGATAATAATTACGAACAAAATTATTGCATTTTTTCGTTTATAGTGCAAAGATATCTAACTATTGTTATATGTGCAGCTAGATCTTTTAACCCAAGAGGTCACTATTCTTACGGGATGGGTCGAAATACGATAAACGATATTCGAGAGGCATTTACACGCATAGCACCAAACGACTTGTATGTACAGGCCCTGCAGGAGGCGGAAATTTTTAGAAGAAAACAAGATTCATTCGCCACTGAGTTGGCCAATAGGATGGCAGTTGAAAAGAATACTTCTCCTGCAGCTTGGTGGAATATGTTTGAAGGTGACACACCTCATCTCTAGCAGCTTACATTACAGATAGTCTCACAGTGTGCATCATCGAGTGGTTGTGAGCACAACTAGAGTACATTTGCATTGAGCCACACCAAGGTGCGTAACAGATTATCTCATGAAAAATTATATAAGTTGGTGTATGTTAACTACAACCTTCGAATCCGTATGCGTGATGCTTCATGATCATATAAGCCACCAGAAGCCGGTTTATTTGATCTTCTCATGGAGCTGTCATTGTATGATTCTTCAAATCTTATTCGAGAATAAATGAAACATGGGAGATCGAATTCTGACTCTGTTCTTGATGAAGAAGACACCGAGAGTGATAGTCCTCTACTGAGCCGTCTTGTTACAGATGATGACGCTGGTAGATAGTTGCTACGCTTGTTTCGTACTGAAACAATATCTGAATGAGCGGATCAAAATGTAGATGACACTCACATAGACAAGAGGAAGGTTCAAAGCGCAAGACAGAAAAAAGGTGCTAAAAAATAAGGATAAAAAACAAAGAGAAATGTAAGAATGTGAGCAGTGACGACTCCACAGATTCTAGAGACGCCAGACGAAGCCCACCTTATCAGGAATCAAATGGTAGTAGCTCCCAGACTACATCTGGAGACCCACCAAGCAGTACGGTTTCTGACTCACAGTTACCGATCACTGCTCATCATTTCACAGGTTTTCAATTTTTTCATCTCTTTTCTTATTTTTCACTAATTTATCAGTTTTCAGAAAAATCTACCGGTTTACCGGAAAAACCGTTCAGTTTTCACACTCAGTGATTTTTAGTAAAACCATTCGGCTAACCACAAAAACCGCTCGGTTTATCGTTTTCAACCGACGAAACCATCCCCAGATTTGAAAATTGAAATTTGAATGAAAAACCGAACGGTTTTAGCGGTTTTCACAGTTTTCGTCAAACCGTCGGCGGGCGGTTTGCGCGGTTCAAACGGTAAGTGAAACCTTGCCCCTGTGCAAAGCCTTTCATTTCTTTTTTTGAATATTATTTTTTTTATTTTGGTAACAGTATACAACAGAGGCTGCAGAGGCTGCTGGAGTCAATGGTTGATAGCAGGATGAAAAATTGGTCTAATGATGTAAAAAGTCGGAGGAAGACCGAAATTTTCCTGTCTTTTTTGTGTCAAGTTTATTTTCCATTTTCCTCTCTTTTTATATTCTTTTTTTTCACTTTTCCCTTTTCTTCTTTTTTTTTGTGTACTTTGTCTGGTAGGGTTTCATTTTTAGGCTATTCTAATTTGCTTGGGAATAGAAGAGTTTGCTGTTGTTAAATCCTACTAGAAATTTGGATCATCCACCTTTCGAAAAGAGTTTCACAATTGTACGACAATTTTCCAGTCGGTTTCTCCAGTGGTGAGATGGTTTGATCTCAACATTTTCCCTATTTTTCAGAAGGTTTTCAGTTTGAACAATGTGATATAAATTTTGAGTCTTGTTTGGTGCTGGTTATGTCCATGTGTTCTTCGACAAAATGAAAACAATTTGACTACTTGATGGAGAATGTAGTGCCACAAAGGCAAAACCGGTGATAATCTTCATGATAGCGGCATAAAAACCATGAGATCTTGTAGAAAAAATTTCTTATGTTCTATATTTTTACAAAGAAAATTAAATTAATTTCCATAAAATTTTTATACAATTCCTATGAAAATCTTATATTTCAAAAGGGGCACTAAAATTTAAACCCATCATGCATAAAGAAATACTTTATCCATTCCAAAATATAAGCATTTCTAAATTTAGTCAAAATTAAACTTTATTACTTTGACCATTAATAATGACAATTTATGATATTTTATCATATAAATTATATTTTTTGAATTCATTGTGAAATAAGCTTTCATAAAAAGTATCTTTTTATATTATAAATTATGTAGTTTTTTAGATATTATTAATTAAAGTTAAAAAATGTAATTGTAATTAAGTATAGAAATACTTATATTTTGGAAAAAAGGAAGTATCAAGACTTTGATCGCTCACAAGGCACCATATTTTTTTTGGATGTTAATAAAGTGAGTACTATATTACATAGGATAAAAAAGCACTATATAAAATTGTGGATTAACCGATTCGTAAATTGTGGAAACCTAATGTCAGTTTTCTTAGTGGCGGTCAAAAATAAAAAATTACAAAAAATTGGAAGAGTCTCCAAGAATACTGTCTAGTGTCAACACAGTCCAAAGGCCCGTTTGTCTTCGAGAAGCATTTCGCGGCCTTCCCTGTTCCAGCTCATCCAGAACCAGAAGCATCCACCACACAGGACGAAGAAAGCCGGAGCGGAGCACAGCGCAGCCGCCTCCGGAACCTTCTCGAAGATGTTCTCCAGGCTGTCGGCGTGGTTCGTGAACCCGCGCCGGAACCCGCTGGCCCGCATGCACCGGGACGCCGTCGCCGCCCGCCTCCGCAAGTACGGTGAGCAACCTACCTGCTACTACCACCTCCCTTTTCCCCTCCCAGTCT
>BCLF01000030.1:1288052-1318271 GCA_001602275.1 Zoysia japonica | reverse complement strand
TGGGGGCGCCTTCTCTGAGCTCCTATATCGGTTGGTTTCTGCCCAGGGCTCAGGTACGATGACCTGTACGACCCGTACCACGACCTGGACATCAGGGAGGCGCTAGCGCGGCTGCCGCGCGAGGTGGTGGACGCCCGCAACGCGCGACTCAAGCGCGCCATGGACCTCTCCATGAAGCACCAGTACCTACCCGAGGACGTCCAGGTGAGGATTTGTTCTTCACGCTCTCGGATTCTCACACGATATATTTATGTGCGATTTAAGGGGAAACTGGATGGTCAGTGCCGTATGGGGTGCTGATAATGGTGGATTGCTAGATAAATTTATATGGTTTTGTGGATAGGTTGAATTGATCATGACTAGTGGTAGGTGTAAGAGAGAATAGATTGCATATAACGGATAGATATGTTGCTTTATGCCCTCGGCCGGTATACATAGAGTACAAGAGACTGTTGAGGGGCAAGGCACCTCTAGATACCTATGGCAGTCTATGATACATAATATCTACGCCAAATATTAACAAAGGCATTAGGTTATATTATCCTTTTAGATATCTTTGAACCCATGAAAATGTATAAGAACTGTTTAGCTTTTAAAGATTTATAGTTGCTGTTTTTGAAGGAACTTAGTTTGCAATATCTTGTTTAGCTTTTTTTGTAGTCCTTAGATGTGCAGCTCATTCAATTCGTTTAATGAGTCTGAAGTTAACTTATGGCTGTCTGTCAGCTTCTATTTTGACTTTACAAGCCAAACAAACATAATTCTTGGGCACAACTTTCTCAGTGGAATTTTTTCTGTATAAGGCTATAAGCCCATCGGGCATTAACATATTGCATCAGATATATTGACAATGTCTATATTTTTTCCTTTTTTATAACAGGCCTTGCAGGCACCTTTCAGGAGCTACCTTTCAGACATGCTGGCTCTTGTAAGTTTATTTGTCTCACCCTGTCATTCTTTAT
The DNA here is from genome assembly GCA_001602275.1 of Zoysia japonica. NCBI lineage: Eukaryota > Viridiplantae > Streptophyta > Magnoliopsida > Poales > Poaceae > Zoysia > Zoysia japonica. The sequence goes on along the minus strand of BCLF01000030.1, from coordinate 1,317,309 downwards.
CTTCCCATGTTTGCCATCAGAGACTTTGAGCATTACCTGCTCACGAGCAAATTTCACATATAGTTAATTCAAGACTTTTGTGAATCTTCTTTTGGTCTACAGCTATATAGTTTTTTTCAACTTACTATACCTCATAATGAAGCCTCTACAACTGGTTTCCATACTGTTGATATGTTTCGGAGATTTACATAAGCTTTCACATTGGTAAAAATACTCCCTCCATTTTGAAATTGTAGTCATTAGGACAAGAATTTAAGTTCAAAAATGAACTAGATTTGTTGTCCTACTGACAAAAATTTAAGAATGGATGGAGTGTATTTTTCATCCCTTTTTTACCACGATCCATATATTTTCCTTTCTTGACAGTATGACCGAAAACAAGTGGCCAAACTGAAACAAAAGCTTTCCGATGTTGCAAGTGCCAAGATATGTGTATAATCAATTGTAGAATGATACAAAACCATTGATTGTACTGATCATCAAAGGAGTATGGGCTGACAATGTGGTGGATTTGGTCTGTCATTATCTGATGTAATGTTGTGATCTCATTTCTTTTATCACTTGTTGGTAGTATAAGTCATCCAATCTTATCTGATGCCACTATGTATGCAATCCCTGAACAGGCTGATTAAAGGTTGCTTAGGTGCATTCGTTGGAGAAGGCTTATGATGAAATGTGATTCAGTTATATGTAGATGGCTTATGTTTAATGCATCTGTCTTGCAGGTGAAAAAGGAGAGTGCAGAGCGTGAAGCGTTGGGAGCACTTCCTCTCTACCAGAGGACCATCCCATAATGTGCTTAATCGTGATCCGACAATGTATGCAATGAAGTGCATCAGGCTGTATTAGTACTATGTGTTATGCTATAATGTGTATATCTGGAGACATAATGTGTATATCTCGAGACTTATGCCAAACCTGTGTTACTCGAGAGAACATTTTGATATACCAATCAGGTTGTGTATTTACTGTTATGGGCGGGGTAGCCTTGTATTATAAATACCATACTACACTGCGGATTTGTCATGCTGAAACTTTGTAATGAAGTGCTAATGTTGTATTATTGCGATCAGGAAACGAATTCTCCTGATTGTATATACAGTACCATTGGTTGTAAGTGACTAGATTTGAAATCGATTGTAACGCCAAGCTTATTCCTTCAGGACATGCTGACAGCCATCTTTCTCTGTATCTGCATCAGAGACGATTACACATCTGCTATGAAAAGGTTTCACCTCTTGCCAAGAGCGAAACATAACCTTCCTCGTTTCTTGCAACAGTCCAAGGCATGCTATATTACTGTCTCGGTAGAACGGAGCTTAGGGCTCTGTTAGGAATGCAAAAAATTCACAGTAATCTCGCAGAAATTTTTCACGAACCAATTTAATTTTAACCACAGGAAACAAAACAATTTCCTGCATTCTAAACGGGCCTTTAACATTCAACTGAACTTTGCAACTCAGTTCTCTTCCACTTAGCAGAGCAAAAAAGATTAAGAAAGAGGAATGAAAAAAGAAGCCAGCCGCAAGCTATTTGCCTGGGATCCACCGCCCGAAGAATACTACTGATCAATGTTGATGCTTCTTTCTTTCTGGAGTCCAGGAAGGCCGGATGGGCTTTTGTGGGCAGAGATAGTACCGGACAGTTTTTTACTTTTTAGAAGCTGGAGCAGGCCCATTTGCCCATGTAACTAGCCGCTAGTTACTAGCGCACTGCAGGCTGAGACTCTTGCTGTCAGATGCGCTTTGGAGAGGGTGGCGTTCCACAAAGATCATCCTGGAAACTGATGCATCTAACCTCGCGAGAGCATTGCAATCCCAGGAGCTAGATCGAAGCCCTAACAGCGCTCTTTTCAAGCAAATTTGGATATTCATGCGGGATAACTTTGTTCATTGTAAAATTTCAGTTTGTCCTACAATCTATAGCAAGGTGGCTGACTGTTTAGCCTCCTTCGGTGTTGCTAACGTTTGTTTCTGGAGCCAAGCCCCGGACTGTGTATCAAAACACGTACTACAAAGGATAGGTCGGTGTATGTAGCTTTTACTTAGGGTTCGGAGAAGTGTGGATCACTTTGGATCTTTTATAAGCAATACTTCTTTATATTTTTACATAAGGCTACCTGTAACCTCATAAAGTAGCAAGTTTACCGCTGTGCAGACCAATATAACCGAAAGTAGAAGGTTAAATTGGATAAACTGCTCGCCACCACTGGACAGTGCTCCCATCCCAACTTCCCCTAACATATACATGTTAAGGGCCTCTTTGGAACATAGGGTAGGAAAGATGTAAAAATAGGAAATTCATATGATTTGAGTGGTGTGCTTCTCTATTTCACAGGAATTTTTTAAGAGATTTGAGCTCTTGGTAAAGTTTCTTTGAAAATTGAACTAAAAGAAGGAAATTCTATTAAAATTTTCCGTTAGCTTTCCTATGAAACAAAAGCTTGTATAGAAAATTTTTTATAAGAAGAAGAATCCTCCAAAAGTCCTTTGCCGGGCCTTCGTTCCAAAGGGACCCTAATCTTTTTACCCGGGTTCTGAAATAGCCATGGCATCTGTCCTAAACCTCTGTGGCGTCCTTCAGAGAGAGACGACTGCATACACTCCAAACCTCATGAAAGGCTGACTTGTACGCATCTGCAAAGTGTGTTGTGTGTCGGCATGTACTCCTAACTGCCACCGGGTTTTGGATCCCTGCTGCTGTCCGTTTTCCGTTCCACGCCGGTCCACACACACGCGGCTACCAAAACGCACCTGGTTGGCAAAATCCCACACTGCAATCGGGCCCCAAGAGATCAACCTGATGCAGTTTTTTTGCATGGCTTCTTCGCAGTTAACTGACGTACCCATGAGTTGATCAGCGTGATTAGATTAGATGCTAACACTTTTCATTATGCTTATCTAGAAGATCGTCTTTTTGCTTGGTTGACATATACTCTCTCCGTTCAATTTTATATGTAATTGTAGCTCCGAAGGATTAAGAAAAATGACTGAGAAGAGAAAATTATGTACACAAAATATGTTGGAAAAAGATAAAATTATGTTAAAAAGAGAGAAAGTGTATTAAAAATAGAAATGAGAAGTATTTGAAAGCAAATTTTAAAAACTAAAATGACAAATAATTCACAGTTCGCGTTGTTGGCTGGGTGACCGAGCGGCCTCAGCCAGCCTGCTGATCTGGATTCCGGGGAGCAAATCAGGTCCTGATCCATCGCCAACCTCCTCCGCTGTCCCAGAACCAGTGACCATCAAAAACCGTTCTGCCTTCTAAAATCATTACTGTAAATCATAAAAATCAGCAAATTTAAAAATTAAATTTTTTAAAAAAAAACCGGTCGATTTTACCTGTTTACTTAGCTAATTTTTCCAATTTATCGATCAATTTTTTAGTTTATTATTTTTTAATCTAAAATCAAATTGGTTACAGCGGTATTCTACTGGTTTTCCAGTTTACCCGTGACCGATTTACCTACCGGGGTGACTGGTTTTTTTCATCCTCTGTCCGCGATGCATCATGTGATCGTACTGCCAGCAGCCTTTTTGAGCGACAACCATTGCTCCATTATTGCTCGTGTCTCCTAGCCTAGGCCTAGCCAACCATTGTTGGTGCGGACGAATGCCATAAAATTTCATGTCTGAAACAAGGTCTCAGCCAGGATTACACTATGCCAGGTGTAAGGGCCTGTTTGCATGGTGACTATAGTTTGCCATGTCAAAACTTTGATGGGCCGTAACAACTTTGTTAATTGTTTTGCATTGTTGTGAACTTATATCTATAGCGTGACGCAACATTTTAATAGTAGAACATTAGTTCATTTCTCATGAAAAAAACCTTACCAAACTTGTGACACCAGTTTTCTTCACCGGACTTTTGAAGTAATCAAACTTCCAGCGTGGCAAAATTTGGTGTCGATTCAAATAGGCACTAAACTTTACGCGCAATTCGCCGCCCACCCATAGTGGTAGGGCACCTGACCTGAGCCATCACGATTTTGTGGACACATACTCGTCGTTCGGCAACTTAGTTGATTACTACCTCCTTCCTTAAATTCTTTGACAATTTTGATTTTTAGATACTGTTTGATCATTCGTCTTATTCATTTTGTTTTACAAATTTAAAAACAAAATAGTCATGCTTCAAGCATTTTTTATGATAAAATAAATCACAACAAAATAAACAAATTTTTACAAATTTTTTTAATAAAATGGAGAGTCAAACATAAAATCTAAATGTAAAAAAATTTAGAAACGGAGCAGTACATCCAGTGTGCTTAGTTAGGTAAATATTCTCCTCTCTTAAAAGGCAGTGCGGATGATTGGCATATCAGTGTACAAATTACATTACTGTACAATGATCCTCCATTAATATATACCATACTGCCTCTGTCTACCTCTGTCTCATAAAAAATCCATTCCTAAATTTGATTGACTGTTTTTTTTCTTCTCTTTGACTAAAAATTTATATAAATTTGATAAATTTTAATAACATAAAATTTATATCTTTAAATTCACCATAAAAAATATTTTTATAATATGTAACTTATGTGTTTATAAAGTTTACTCGGTTTTAAAAAATCAATGGTTAAAAAGAAGAACAAAGCACAGTGAAACAAACCTATAAATAAGCTATTTTTTTTACTTTCAGTGAAATATCTATTGTTTTTCTCATTCTTTAATCTTAATATCCAAACTCTAAATAAACAGTCTAGAAACGGAGGCGCAGTAGATGCTTTTAAAATGAGAATCTTATTCCGCTCCTGACGAGCCCAAAGATTCCCAGCAGGTATGGCGCTCTGCCTTTCTTTCGTCTTCATCCTCCCAAAGGCCAGAACCGGGTGGTAGGAAGATCGAAGGGTACGCTTTCCTAGGCTAGCTCGACGTGGCAGGACAGATCCACCAGCTGGCCTAGAGCGGTTGCAGTTGCCGCCCATGTGAGGACTGAGGAATAGTAGGATTGTGCGACCCCATCCCCGAACGGATCACTTCCTCTCTCCCTCTCTTCTCCCCTTTCCCGCGCGGCAAAGTGACGTGCGTGCGTGGGCTCGTGTGATCGATGCTGCATGGCAGAAAACAATGCGAATGAATCTTTTCGATCGGCAAAGTGGCCTTTCGTTTGGAAATGCAGGGGAAAAGTGGCTTTTTGTGTAGGGGTTGTACTGTAGCAAAGAGGCCAGGAATCAACATTAAGGGGGCCAAATATGTTCTAGTGAACAATTTCTTTATTGGAAGGGGTCAAATGCTTGAAAAATTGATAAAAATCAGTCAAAATTAAATAAATTTAGTGCAAAATCATAGAGGGGGGCAGCCTCCCCCCCCCCCCCCCCCCCCCCCCCCCCTTGGTCTCCGCCGCTGGTAGCAAACGAGTTAGATCAAGGCATGGTTTACTTTTGAAAACCACAATAATAATAGTAGTGGAGTGATATGTACTAAGCCAGCGGTAGTGGTAGGACCATGAATTTCGAGTGTCTCATCATGATCATATATATTCATACTCATTCGGTCTCTATATTATTGTCGTCGTTAACTTCTAAACATCATCTTTGACTATCATTCATCTTAAAAATATGAATATTATATATTTCATTACAATTTGATTTACTACTAAAATTATTTAAATCATAGCTTATAATTTTATATATTTTTACTAATTTTTTTAAATACGATGAATAGTTAAAATGATGTTAAATATAAAAAACAACAATTTATAAACGAAAAAAGGAGCATCGCCCTTTGCAAGTTTGGAGATGCGGACGCAGGACGGTGAAGATGCGATTCCCTGTAGGCTGTTGAGAATTTAAATCGGGGCCTTATCTGCCATGGAAAAAGTCTCGCCATGTTGAGTGAGCTACAGTGGCTCTCGCCTTTGGATTCCTGAGCAAGAAGTGTTTTTACTGTAGTGAACTATTGATGGGGCGACAGTGGGTAATGGCCTGTAGAAGATGGGCCCGGCCACGGCCCGAGCCCAATGATGGTGGATATTGCAGCAGGGCAGGGCGGCATTGACCAGATGCATGGTGGACTCCGGACTCTGGAGCAAGTATGATCACTATTTTTTTTTAAAAAAAAAAGGGCTATGAGCCGTATGACCACGGCTCAGCTTAAAGAAAAAAACTTCTACTCCTTCGGGTTGTAGGAGTATTTGATTTGGCTCAAAATGGGATAAAGCAATGTCAAACCTCTTTTGAGGGATAGGGCAGCCACTACCGGTTGTCATCTGTCTTAATAGAAGTTTATTTATTTTTAGATTTTATTGAATATAATTTTGACTAATATTTTTTATAAATTTAGTTAAATTTAAAAATTTAGTATTTTTTATTTTTAAATTCATCAAAATATACTTCTATAATATATATAATTAATATTAATTAAATTTATCAAAATCGCTGATCAATCAATAAAATCTAGAAATAAAATTAAAAATTTAGTATTTTTTTATTTTTAAATTCATCAAAATATACTTCTATAATATATATATAATATTTATATAATTAATATTAATTAAGTTTATCAAAATCGCTGATCGGTCAATAAAATCTAGAAATAAATTTCTATTAGAAAACACAACCCTTTTCTACCGTTGTTATCGCGAAGAAAATGACTATATCCTTCCTAATATGATAATCTCAAATAAACATAACAGCCGGACAAAAAAAAAACAATGTCCTAACCTTTATAGAAACCGCTGCGATAGGAAAATGGACCCTAGGAAAACACTGCAATATCAAAAGAAGCCATCCTAGATACATGCTATTACAATTTGAGATAATTCACCTAAAACAGTCACGGCTCTTTTTTGGGCCCAAAATCCATTTTGGATTTCTTATTCGGACTTTCCATCAATTTCGCCTCTAACGGTGTTAAGTAGAAGATGAAATGACCATTTTACCCCTAGGTATTGTATTTATTTTATTTTGAGCATTATTTTTCTTTTTTCATTGTTTGATAATATAATAATTTTACAAAACAAATATTTAAAATTTATGTGTACAAAATGTCACATACCAAATTTTGCAAATATGATATTATTAAACCATATAAAATAGGAAAAAATTAGGCTTGAAATGACACAAATACGAAATTAGGGGTAAAATAGTGATTTTGTGTCTAATTTAACACTGTTAGAGGTAAAAAAAAAAATAACGGAAGGGACAAATAAGGAAATAAAAATGAGTTTTTGATCATATAAGTAAGTTCAAATCGAAAATGACAAAAAAAAAAGTCATGAGTTTTTTAAGGCAAATAAAGAATTCTCTTATAATTTTGCATAGTTTAAAATATGCAATTGATGTGTCACTTAAAAAAGACCTTGCAAATATATAACACATAGACTCAAATGGTATGTTTTAAATTTTACAAAATTGTAATAGCATATGCCAAATTAATCCATCCTAAAAACACTGATCAACCCAGCACTTCTTGTGACGGCCCACATGTCACAGTTGTGCAATGCTTTTTTTCACTAGTTACCGGTATCAGGCGGATGAAGTCCTTGTGGCCCACCTGTCATCCTGATGTGGTTCATGGCCCACGGCTGCGGCGCACCTCGCATGGGCGAATCCGATGTCCGGGAAGAAGACGAAGAAGTGAAGAACCCTCCAATGAACTCACGGTGGGGCCCCTTCCGCTGACACCACCGCTCAGAGCGGCACGCGCACTCGCTACAGCGCGTGGCAGCAGAGAAAAATGGTTGGCCGCACCTCCGTCTAGCCAGACTATCTCTCTGACAGATGGGACCGTAGCCTGGGACCCTGGGGTCGGACCGTTTGTCCGGTCGGTGGAAAAAGAAGAAAGCGAGCGTGGGGATGGATATCTGTACAACGAACGTGCACGACGAGGCGAGGCCAAGGTCGGAGCGGGACGTGTCGTCGGTCACGAGGTGGCGCCACGCGCCAAACTACCACCGAGAGGCGCAGATTTTTTTTTTAAATCCCTAAGAGGAGCAGAATTGCTAGAGCCACCCCGGCGTTTTTTTTTTACAGGATGAAATCAGATGACCGAGCACCTTCTCCTTCGCCAAGTGCACCCCAACCCCCTACCCCAGTTTACAAAATAGTAGTGTTATTTTTTAAGTTTAAATGTCATATTTAACTACTGTATTTATTTAAAAATTTATTAATATGAATTAATTTTGTTATAAATTATTTTATTATTAAAAATACTGTAAGCATGAATTTTTTTATTTATATTTACATAAATATATTTATATTTAGCTAGATATGCTTGTGTCCGCACATAAATATATATGATTCAAAATTATAAAATAATATTGTTATCGCTTCATAATACAATATTCTCACGATCTCTGTTTTTTTTTACTTTTCTCAATTCCAATAACACTGTGTAATGAATGAATGTACTGTTTGCGATAATAATTCAAAACCTTGCCCCATCATGCCAGAAAAAGTCTCTTTCCCAACGCTGCTGTGCTATTCTATCCGTTCTTACATTCACGCCGGTCCCACAAGTCAGTGTGTCTTCACTCGCATCATCCCTGTGCGCATAATAATTCGCAGATCATAGACCACGGGAGGGGCATTTTCGTCAGGAATCCAAAATTAAAGCTCAGAGACGGCAAAGCAATGGCGAGTGGCAGCGGCAGCAGGCTGACCAGTCCCCTCCTCCCGCTTCGCAGCGAGCTCGCTGCACACACCCCCAGCAGCAGCCTTCCGCTCGCGAGGCCAAGCAGTAACCGCCCACGCCCCTGCATTCTTGCCGCGTTCGCGGGTCAGTCCTCGGCTCCTCGCCGTAGTCGGCCAGGGGGTGGGTCCTTGTGAATTGTGAGAGCGAGCAGGGAGTGAGAGCGAAAGTGGAGGGGTTGCTGAACTGAGCGGTGGTGGAAGCAGCGGTGGACTGCGTCCGCGGCGAGTGGCGAGTGGGACGGAAGCTACGGGGGTGCGCGCATGGCGAGGGCGAGCGGTGGCGGAGGCCCCGCGTGGCTGCTCTCCGTGGTGGCGGTGTGCGTGCTGTGGGCGGCAGTGGCTGACGCCAGGTCGGCGGCGGCGAGGGCGCACCGCCACCTGAAGCGGCTCAACAAGCCGGCCGTCAAGAGCATAGAGGTGCCTTTACAGTCCTCGACACTTGCTTAGAATTACTTTGTTTGCCTTCCTTTTTTTTTTGAAATTTGAAATTTGAGTTCTTGAGCTTTCTGGTGATGCGTTTGAAAGAAAAGAGACCTCAAAATCGCGATTTCTTCGAGCGAGATGAGTGCGTTGTTTAATGGTAGTGGTTCTTTGTTCTTGAGGCTACTAGCTTCTTTTTTTTATGAAATTTGGTTGGGTATTTTTAGCGGCTTTTAGTAGCATTCGAGCAACTTTCAGTGAGGAATATCACTGTACTGTTCTCATTATTCAAGAAAAAGACTGCCTTTCTTTGAGCTATTTTTTTCTTGGGTATAACTTCACTGTCGCTTTAGAGAAATTTTCGAAAAGTTTTCGCTTTTTGGATGTAGATCAGGCAAATTCAGCGAAAGTCGTGCCTACAGGTTGGCTCTGGCAAAGTGATATGTTCTCAATAGTGCAAAAAGGGCCAGCTTCTTTTGGTGCAGTGCATTTTTCTTCGTCCTCTCGTTTGAGAAATTTTCTGAGATCAGAGAAAGTTTCAGTTCATCAATGCCAACAAAGCAGTAAAATTTTAGCTTTTTTGCTACATTTTTGGCAAAAAACTTGCGATCTTAATAGCTTTCTTTGCAAGGATTTGCATTTTGAAAATCGAAAGAAGTTAGTTGACAGGACCACTACATTGCCCAAAATAATACTTGGTACTTTTTTCGTTTCTGACTGTGAAACCTCGCAGAGCCCAGACGGAGACATCATCGACTGCGTGCATATCTCCCACCAACCAGCCTTCGATCATCCTCTGCTCAAGAACCACACGATACAGGTATGTCAGTGAACTCTGCAAAGCCCTTCAGGAACCAAAACCAACCTGCAAATGGTTATTGTATCCACGCACCATTTTAACTCTACCCAAAATGTTACTTGTTACAGTTTAGGCCAGCCTACCACCCAGAAGGTCTTTATGATGATGCCAAGAGCAGCATAGGCTCCAAAAATGCTGGCGAGAAACCGATGCTTCAGCTGTGGCATCAAAATGGTAGGTGTCCGGAAGGCACGGTCCCGATCAGGAGGACAAAGAAGGATGACCTGTTCCGAGCGAGCTCCATGCGGCGGTATGGCAGGAAACGGCATAATGCTCCGAACCCGATGTCTGTGGATCCCAACATGCTCAGCGAGGGCGGTCACCAAGTATGTGTTTTACCTTGTTGAGATTGATAATCCTAGTAATTCAATTGGTATCTTCTGATTACTGAACGGCTGTCGCTGTGGAATTCAGCACGCGATAGCGTACGTGCAGGGCGATAAGTACTATGGTGCTAAGGCCACCATTAATGTGTGGGAACCCAAGATTGAGCAGGCTAATGAGTTCAGCCTGTCCCAGCTGTGGATCTTGGGTGGTTCATTTGGGGAAGATCTTAACAGCATTGAAGCTGGTTGGCAGGTACTGCAAAGAATCTGACTGAACTCACTAGCTCAGTAATACTTTGCACTTGCTAAAATGTGAAGGTTTCTGCGGTCGTTGCACTCGCTGCTGGTGATGCAACCTGAATCTGTGTCTTAACAGTATTATCTGATGTTTGGTTCATCAGGTTAGCCCGGACCTCTATGGCGACAATAACACAAGATTGTTTACATACTGGACGGTAAGTAACACTAGCTCAGTTGCTGATGCTTACATTAATATAGTTCTGTACTTGCTTGGCAAACATTCTCGGGTTGACGCATTAACTAGTGCCTGTTGCATTGCTGTTTCGAATTTGCAGAGTGATGCGTACCAGGCAACGGGGTGCTACAACATGTTGTGCTCGGGATTTATTCAAATCAACAGTGAGATCGCCATGGGGGCGAGCATCTTCCCCATCTCGAACTACGGTGGATCCCAGTATGATATCGGCATACTGATCTGGAAGGTGAGCATTGAGCAACTAATAAACTAATAATTAAACATCACCACATGCTCTGCTTAGTGCCTTCTGAATCCGCACGCAAACCACAGCGCCACAGAATCTTTGGCCACTTGGTTCACTGAAATGCTCTGCCAATGCTCGCACCTAGTGCTTCGCCGTAGAATCTTTGCCCACTTGTTTCACTAAAATGCTCCTGCCCATGCTCACGCCTAGTGTTTCAAAATGGCTTTCCTCCAAATCACATGCACTGCATAGTTAATACTAATACTTATATGATGATTATCTAATGATTCTGTTCTGCCCGGTGAGCAGGATCCAAAGGAAGGCAACTGGTGGATGCAGTTTGGCCGGGAATACGTCCTCGGCTACTGGCCATCATTCCTCTTCTCCTACCTCGCCGACAGCGCGTCAATGATCGAGTGGGGCGGCGAGGTGGTGAACTCAGAGCCGGACGGCACGCATACCTCGACGCAGATGGGCAGCGGGCACTTCCCGGAGGAAGGGTTCAGCAAGGCGAGTTACTTCAAGAACATCCAGGTGGTGGACAGCAGCAACCAGCTCGGCGCCCCGAAGGGCGTGGGCACCTTCACCGAGCAGTCCAACTGCTACGATGTGCAGAGCGGCAACAACGGCGAGTGGGGCACCTACTTCTACTACGGTGGCCCCGGCAAGAACACCAACTGCCCCTGATGATTCTTGTGAACCGCCCTGAGCTGATCTGCAGCGCTGATGTAACCAACCATTCGTTCAAGTGTTGAATACAGCGCCAGCATCTCGTTTTTCAGCCCTAGTTTAGTGTTGTAATATGTTCATGTGTCCTTTTTTTATTTTTTGAATTGCCATGTAAAGTTTCTGAAGAGAAGCAGCATGGCTTGAGATGGTGCTGCTGCGTAGTATTCAGAAATATCACTCTTCTGAACATCCACCTGAAGCCCCAGATTTCACCCTTGCCTTGGGCGTTGCTGGAAACTGCACAAATGGAGCTTGATTTCCTGGGCTTTGTGAATATTGTGCTGAATACTCCCTGTCCTCGAACAAGGATCGTTTTACACGACATCAACGTTGGTCATTGTCTTATTAAAAAATTAAAAAAATATGATTTATTACATTGTGAAATATTTTATTGTTAGAAATATTTCAAGTATGACTTGTTTACTTTTATATTTCACAACTTTTTTGAATAATACAATGATCAAACGGTAATGTCTAAAAGTAAAAAAAAAAACAGATTTTACTGTTGGCTTAAGTCCAATGTAGATCTGTATTTTATACGCATTGTTAACAAACTGTACATAACTTGTTCTATAATTTACTGCAAAGCGCAAAATTACACTAAGTCTCTATTTATAACAGGAGTAACTGAACAATTTGACGTTCCTGATGTCGAAGTGCATCTGTTTTCGCAACAAAAAAAAAAAAAGGAAGAAAGTCCAAGGACCAGGGCATCTATCTGCGGCCCATCACGTGGACCATCTGAGTTCATCTGGCCCAACGGGAAGCGAACGGTAGTTATTGTACAAGCCCAGCTTGTGACTAAATGATTTATTACACACACTTCTTCTAAAACTTGGAGGGCTATCTATGATGGCAATGAGGTACTCAACCAAGGACTTCATCAGATTTATTGGTGACGGAAAAGCACGCAAATTTGGAACATCAATTAGTTTCCAAGATTTGGGATGTAGCCGTCCGATGCAGTCAAAGGAACTCTAGTATGTGAGATGATTGGTCACACAACTATGTCATGGAAAACTGATATGATGAATCATTTTTTTTTTTCGTAAATTTATGTGAGCAATTCTTCATATACCACTAAGTATGAGGCAACATGAAGATTTCTAGGCATAGTTTCATGAAAGAAATGGGCTCTTCACTATGCGATCCACACATCAAATGATGATTGAGGCAAAAAGAAAAGTATAGAGGATACCTCTCTCTGTTCTAAAATTATTGTCACCTCCAACAACAATTTTGAAATGGATGGAGTCAGAGCCGTACCGCAGTGTTTGGGGGCCTGTGCCAAAAACAAAATGGGGGCCTAGATGAAGTGTATTTTTATTTAATAATTATGAGACTATTTTTATTTAAGAACAATCACCTGATTGCTGCGCCCTCATCACGGGAGCAGGCTAACAGTGGATCCAGTAAAAAAAATTTAGATAGGGTGATCTAATAAAAAAGATTTGGCCACTGCAAAAGGCGAATAGTTTATAATATGATAACTAAGTGACCGTATATCATAAAAATAATTAAAATATTTTAAGATGACACATGACCACTATTAACAAACATAAGAACTTCTTGGTCATCTTAGAGGGTTTTTGGAAGGCTCATTTTCCTGATATCTAATTATGCAAATTTACTGACCTGGCTTGCCTGGTCGCTATTGCTTGGTCTCGATGAGATTAGTTAGTTGAGGAATGAGAAATCAGCACGATTGAAGATGAAATGGGGATGCGTAGGAACCCTGAGCTCTAATTGGGCTTTATTCCTTTGTCATACATTGTGTAGATAGACAGGCCAGCTCACCTCAATAAAAAAAGACCAGTCCAATCCAGGTGACTGTACGTCTTCTTGTATTTTTTCTTCCTCCTCCTGACGAGGACTAAACCAGCAGCTATGGAGTCCGCATGTGCTGCTGGAGGGCAGGAGCTGAAGGAGCTCAACAGAAGGTGGAGTAGGCGGGGTTTAGTGCCGGATTCAGACCACCCTACCTTGCCCTGGTGGATCCCCCTCTAGTGCAGCGGTAAAAACACCCAAATGCAAGCTAATTGTTTCAAGCTTCAACAAGGAGAAAAGAATGGAAAGAACTATAGAGCACTTAGTTGCTGGCGAATTCTATACCCACTGTCAGTATACAAAAAAAAAATGCTAATTAAACACAGAATGTGAAATTTGCTGTGCTGCTGATAACGCATGGGCAATTTGGCATACGAGAAGGAAGGCCATTCATAAGAGTGTTTTTTTAGAGCCCCTTTGCAACAACAACAGTAAATCGGTTGGTAGAGGAACTATTAGCTGTCATCAAGGAACTGGATCTGAAGGGAAGAATCATTGTCAGCAAGGCAAGGAGCTCGGCAGTGGATATATAGCACCTAAACGTGGCCAGATGAAAATAAACTTGGACCGTCGGACACTGCGATTGCCCGAGCAAAAACTAATGGCGCTGTGGCGGCTGTATGCATGCAGAGGTGATCAAGGGGAACTCAACAAGTGTTATGATTGTACCACCAAATATATTAAACTAGAAACACTGGAAACTACAATTTCCTTTGAATCCTAGCTAAAACATGTAAAAAATCTTATTCAAACCAATCGCACACGAAAAAATCACATGGCATGAAAAGAAAGGATATAAAGCAAAACGGCTGAATCATGCTTGCTGGGGGATGAGAGATGTCCATTACACAGATGCGCTCTAATGGATACCAGTCCCAATAAACCCAATTATGCCATCTGTCCGCCCATGGATTTCACTGGACGTGCATGTCATAGTAGGATTTGAAGAGGCAAGGGTAGCAATGGCATACACTGTACTAGTTGCAATGTTTTCTCCACGTCGGCTTGTGGAGTGTTACCATGTGTGGAAACTCCAATATATTTGCTGCGAGATTTGTTATCATTTCCTGGTGTCTTCCATTCCATAGGAAAGAACCTAGTGAGCTTTTTTATTTGCCATTCCCACGTGAGATGGTACACGCGTAATAGTCTGAAATATATAGTGCAAACCCAAGGCATGGTTTATGAATACTAGTATTTTCGGCACATGGAAGAGCATTATTTCCTAGCGTTCCACCCATGCTATAACTGTTAATTTATTATAATGTGTACATGGTAATGGTCCTTTTAAGAAATTGGGTTTTCCTTCACGAACACTCTTAAGCCTCCTTTGGAACGCAGGAATTTCACAGGAATCTCACAAGAATTTTACAGGAAAAGGAAAAAAATTCCAGCGTTCTAAAGGAGGCCTTAATGGTGCTCAAAAGCTTTAGCAATAAGAACAAAAGATCCTTCTGCAAGGTTTCCGTGCATACCATATATAGTAGAGGAAGAGGGATTGTCACTAGTACTTTAGATGTTTTCTCCGAGATCTCTTTCATTCCAAGAGGGATTCTCGCTAGTTTAGATGTTTTTTTAGATATCTTTCTTTCCATGTACAACTGAGATTCATATCCAATTAAGCCTTATATTCTGTCCATGTTTTCCAATAAAATTTATAGTCATGTAAGTACTTTATATATAATGTAGAAATACATGGCAACATTAATTAACCTTGTATCAGGAATAATTTGTCAATCTAATAATTTTTGGACAAAGGGTTGTCCCAAGAGAACTAGATGCTACTACTATGTCAACAACAAAAACAGAGGGATCGCATATGTGGGTCACCCACTACTTACATTCTTATGTCTTTATACACACTTAATTGTCGCATTTTTTTCATTTTTGAGTTATCCCCCAAAATTTGAATTGGGTAATTCCTAACAAAAATATGAAACTTTATTTATTGAAGATATAACCATAGCCCAAGAAGCGGATGATTTATTTTGAAAAAAGTCCTACCGTTGTACTAGCTCCATACAGTAAATGAGAATAAAGTGGTGTTTTGCGCTGTTGTTGGGCACTGGTTAAGGCTACAGCTCCAGTGGGAGGGTGAATGGGTCGTCTCTACATGTCTGAAGACACGAACTGGCATGAGGGACAGAGACAGAGCAACCAAGTCGTCCCATGAGACTGCAATATTGGCATGTCCTGATACCTCTCTTACCCAACCTAACCGGTAATAGTCACCTTACGGATGGTGGTTGGAAGGCTGGGAAAACGTGGAAAGGCTTATAAGTTGGGGACAGAGGGGGAGGAGAACATGCAAACGTATGGTATTTATATATGTGCAGGAAGCAAAACCATGATATCTTCATATAGCAATAGATGATACAACTACCAATATCTTTTATAGTATACTAGTTTATCTACATACATACGGACAATATTTATACTAGTACGTAGTATGTACATATGAGTATCATTTTTTCACCTGCAACCCGACGGGATGTACTAATTTCATTTTTCCGTGGGTGCGACCGCACTCAGCACCGTCAACATAGATCCGCCCATGCATATGAGTCCGACCCATGCAAACCAAAATGAGGACATGATCCTTTTTGTTTACTGGTAGTCTAGTTTATGCTAGGCTGATATAGTGCGGTACAACTCAGTTGGTGGTAAAGCAACCTTTAGATGGATGGAGACCATGGCTGTCGCCTATCGAGTCATCGTTACCAACAGATCGGGATCCAGTGTCAGAGGGAACATCCCGTTGCCGATGGATGGACTAGTAGCACACTGGCCCAGCCATCAGTGATACTCATCTCTCTCTAATGAACATCAGAGAAAGTGGCTCCGTTAACAACTAGCTTCATATGCAAATACGTTAGTTACATTTCGTGATCCTAGCAAAAAATAATTCTCGCAAAAGCCACACCATTCCAATCCTGGTGTTCCCACGTAGCATTTCAGTCTCTAGTTCAAGTTAATTCGTCACATTTGCTGCTGTTTTGGTCAAATAAAACAGCTGCTAGCAAGAACAACACAAGCAGATCCCACATCCTTTAAACTTCCATGTGTGAAGCCACCAAGTCCATGTTGCCCGTCATGAAACCGATAAACTACGTCTCAAAGTCCCGATGTACCCCGTTCCCAAAGCTTATTCTCGGACTTCGTGCACCATTTAACCGGCGCAATTTTCATCCTCCCAGCTATGCACTCCCTAAAATTTCGTTTCAGCCATTTATCTACAGTGTTACTGGAACTAATCACGTTGATGAGGTTCTTTTCTCTCTTAGTTCTCGGGTTCTCATGCTCACAATGAGTGGAAGTAAGGAACACAAGTGGTTTTGCTGTTAAATATATATAACAACATGAAATAAACCTTATTACAGATAAACCGAATCACTGGACCATGATACATCCGAATCGGATTGGTCTTGCTGATTTGTATCTTTGAACTGGCTGTTGTACACTTTCACCAGCACCAAATGGGGTCCACAAGCTCTGCTATTGTTCCTAGTCTCTTTGTCAACCCAGCCGGTTGTTACAATATCTGATGTCAGGCATGGCACCCATTTTCCTGGTAACTTCCATTCCTAATTATGTATCCATAACATCATTTTTCTACCTTTGCATTTTTATTTTATTTTTTGCCATGAGAACCTTTGTTGATTTCGCACAACCCACTGGAAGCATGCAGCAGTTACATGCTTCTTCTCCATCTCTACTGGCCCTGGCGAGCTATAGAACGAAGAGGGAGTAGAATGTGCAAAAGCATGGTATTTATATATGTGCAAGAAGCAAAACCATGGTATCTTCAGACAACAATAGAGCATACAGCTACCAATATCTTATATAGTACTAATTTATCTGCATACCAGCAACATTTATTATAGTGTCCTTTCACCTGCAACCCAACCAAGGACATGTGTGATGAACATGCTGATTCTTTGCACTGACAGGCTGAGAAACTAAGCCTACCTGTACATACGAGTCCAGCCCGTGCAAACCAAAATGGCCATGAGGATTTATAGTATACTAAATGTACCTGACAACAAAGCACAATATGATTAACTGAGACATGTTTTGTCTAAAATTTTTTCATCTGCCTGGTACTAGTAAGTAGCACACATCGTAGATGTGCATCCATCGATCCGTGACTGCGTCAACCTGGTAGTTTCCCAATACCTTTCATGCCCATACTTGTAGTTTCTCTTCTTCGGACTGCGATTAATCACAACATGTCTAGAGGTGCTCCCCTTCTGTTCGTTCAAAAACATTAATCTTCAATATTTCATCCAGTCAAGTAGATGGTAGGACTTAGAATTTTGCCTGTCGAGTCGTGCGTTAACAATGGACAGGGATCCCTCTGAGACGATGCCGCCCCTCTGTTGAGCTGCTAGCGAGATCCACTAACTTGAGAGAGATTATTGGAGTAAACCTACTCATTGCATGATGACTCGAACATCACTAGCAGATCCCACATCCTTTAGGCTTTCATGCGCGAAGCCATGCATGAAGTCCATGTTCTTCATCATAAAACTGATATACTATTGTCAGAAAGTCCCAATGTGTCCCGTTCTAGAAAAAGCTTATTCTCAAATTTCACACACCATTTAATTAGTTGGCGCAAATGGACCGAAGCAGTACTGGACCACGATCCAAATGAATCTTGATCCTCCGATACTAGCTCAGCATAGACATGCCCAGCTGATTTGTATGTTTGAACAAACTGGTGTACACTCTCAGCTTCACCAGATGGGATCCATGTGCTCCAATATGATTCGTACTCTCTTTGTTAACTTAGCTGTTTGTTACCAAAAGGCGCGCCTGACGTGGCATCCATTTTACTGATAACTTCCATTCCTAATTATGTGTACACAACCTTTTGTTGATTTCACACATCCAATCAGAAGCATGCTGTTACATGTTTCCTCTCTATCTCTACTGGTCCTGGCGAGCTATAGTTTGCGGCTGGACATCAGGACAAGCTAATGAAAAGATTCAAATATAGGATGGCCTTGAACTGGTAGCATAAATCATATTTATAACTCTGGATCTGCGACGCAAGTTATCAGTGCAGGTTGGTATGGTTGCTAAGGCACATGTCATCCCATACTTTTCTGTTGATAGTTCTTCTCGATGCCATTATACTTTTCTACTACTTCCGTCTTTAAATTGTTGACGTTAGTCAGTACAGATTTGAACTAGCCAGCATCAGTAATTTAAAACCAGGAGTACTTTGTACAAAATTTTCTGCAGCCGTTCTTATGAGTAGTGAAATACGACTTGTTTGCGATGACTGAGTGGGTAGAATCAGAAACAGTGATAGTCTAAAAAAATCAGAAACAGTAATCAGGTGCTTTAACTGGGATGATTTTTATTTAATTTCTGACAATGTTAGGGACTCATGTACTATTGTTGCTTCGTGCATATGCAACAAAAATCAGTAGGTAGGAGTCTTTGTTATATAAACTGAACCTTTTCCATCCTTGTGGTTTGCGTCCCATGTAGGGAAGCTATATAGCCAGTACTAGAATCAAAAGTTTGTGAGAGTGGTAACATGGAAGTAAAAACTATTGCAGGTGGCGGAGGCCAGTAGTGGAGCATGGACTGCTTCACAGATCACAGTAGCATATGCATGGGAGGCACAAGGAAACCACAACCTGAGCCCAGCATCAATAGATTGACAGTTGATGTGTCTCAAACCGCAGCTCTGCATCAGGTTACTGACATACCATGTAGGACCATAAGAACCACACGCAATCGCTGAGACTAATTACATTTGTGGTAAGACTCAAGATGCATGTAGAGTTAGAGGAAGCAGCATGGCAACGGCAGATAGGATGTGAGAAACTTAGCATATTCTGGGCGAATAAATTGCATATCTTTAGAGTGACATTCTACGTAAATTACATAGAGAATGAGCATTACTCGCAGACAATTATCAAGAAAATTATTTAAAACATATTTGTTCCCAGTACGAATAGATATTGCTTGCCATTTTTCAGGATGGACTCAGTAAACCAAGCATGCCCAGCGCCTACAAAGTGAGCACATTACCTGCACAACATGGCAACAAGCCTATAATGGGAGAGAGCACATCCCGGCCCGTGCGAACTCTGTAAGCCAACCAAACTTCTACCTGCGTAGCAGCAGTAGAGCTCCAGCAAACAAACGATCCAATCAACCCCACAATGGTTTCCATGAGAACTATGATAAGTTAACTTTACTTCAGCAATCAATGTTTATAATGTGACAAATTGTCACGTCATTTCAGATCAAATTTTCAGTGATTTAGAAAAGCTCTCGAGGAACACATGTAGATTTGGAGAACTTTCGAATTGGTTTGATAAAATATTCTAGTAGTTACAGAAGTTTGATTGAAATATATGTTCAAACAAATGTAGAAGTTTATAGTCACAGACGATGCCGCTCTTGCTTTGGGCATTTGCACTCCCCTTGCCCTATTCGGCTATTCCTGAATTGAATATTTCTCACTGAAGGACCCCGACGAGCCAAATATTACCATTACAACAATCATATGGATTTGATTCAACATGAGAAACTTATATTCATGGAAGCAGTTTTATACAAACCAACTATTTTTTTATTGTACGGAGCTTACACCAAGAAGATATCATATTGTCAGTTCAAGAAAAACACAAGCACCCTAGTAATACAAAAAACAGATCAGAAATTCCAATAACATCACAACTGAACGAGTGGAATCCAAACAGTTAATTCCACTCTCCCTACAAAGAAGAACTCCACTTTCCTGGTTCCAGATTTCTTATTCAGTTCTGTCCAAATGGCTCCTTGATCTCACTCTGAAAATCCACACAAGACTTGACTTAGAAACAAATCACAGAACCCAAAGAAAATGATCCGAGCCATTCTGAGATGTCCTTACAAAACTACCTGAAATGGAATCATTCTGAAACTGGCTTCCGAGCCAAAAAGAAGTACATTGGTGTGAAGATTTCCTTCCTGTGTTTGTTATCCTCATCAGAATGTATGTTTACAATAGTACATAGGAGGGAAGATAGAAACAAAAACATAGAATTAGTACTCAGTCAGTCAAATTGTAGCCACCATACTTACTTGCCACCCTCTACAAGACCTTCAGCGGCCTTTTCTAAGAAATTAGAGACTCTCTCACTGCCTTGTGGTGCAAGACCAACATATTCCAATGCCTTGACCTGAAAATTATCAAATACATTCAATGCATAATCAAATCAACGACCTCATGATGAAACATTTATGACAGAACAGTATATGATGGTTAATAAGAAAATCATCATCCCTAATTGTCAATACATACTTAGAGAAAGAAAAAAAAGTTTATTTGATATTGAGAATGAAATAGCAAGTTAATTAAACGAGGAAAAAATTTGTTTTGCTATTAAGAACGAGAGATAGAAAGTAACAAAAGATATAAAAGTATGAACAATTTATTGGCCTCACCATTGTGCGAGTAATCATGCGTCCCACAGATGTCAAACGGAAACTACTCAAAGAAAATCTGCTTGGATCCAAGGGCAAGTACCAAGGCACTGGGGAATCATCAGCAAGATCCTTATCCCAAACAACCTACATGAAGAAAGAGAGTTAAACTTTTATACAAATTGGCTAAGCTATGAAAAATTAATCATATAAGCAGAACAAAATACTGTAGTATAGTCAACTGTGCATTTGCCCGAAGGTAAATCCTAGCAAGATCAGAAAAAAAAGCAGGTGAATGCAAAATATCTGTCTTACCTCAAAGCCAGCATCTTTTACTGCCTGAAGACATTGCCGAGTACTTCTGATATCTGGCAGACCATTGCCAAGCTCAATTTCATCCTTAATCCTTTTATGGGTTGCATTATTGGGGTCATAGTGGTCAGTAATGCACCACTCATACACAGCAAAGCACTGACCAGGCTTCAAAACACGATAGATCTCCTTATAGCAGCCAACCTTTAATAACAAAAAAAATTTCAGTATCATGTTGCAAAAGGGATCAGAATTGATAATTCTCAGTACAGACAGTACAGATGTAAAAGTTTTAAAATAGTACCGGGTCAGGTGCATGACATGTTGCTTCAATAGCATAAACAGCATCAAACGTGTTGTCAGCAAATGGCATCTTCATGAAATCTGCCTGTACAATACAAAAAATGTAAACCTCTTCGAACTCCATCTTAAGCATCATTGTTGTAACAACTTAACACAGCCATCAAATGCATAGAGCTGTTACTATAACAAAATTTGTCTAAAAATAGGCTAATCACTCATATGAATGGCAAAGCAATTGCAAACTTATTTGTCAACACCAACAATAATGAAAAGAGCAGTAAAACAAATAAAAAGAGCTAAACCAAGAATGAAATGTGATCTGGTGGATAAGAAAGCTATACCTTTACAAAATCGCATGTTTCACTAACTCCTGCCAACCGGTTGAGCTCCTGAGTATAGGAATATCAGTTTAGCATAAGAACAACATGATAACTATGGCAACAATAAATGATAACATAGGATATTTCAGATAACCTTTCCCCTGGATATCTGGTATTCATTGTTGTTCAATCCAGTAACTGATGTTAAGCTGCAGAAAACGATTGCATTCTCAGTTGGATATGGAGTGTAAGATGAAAATAGATCAATATTGATATGAAAGATAAAAGTGCTCTAAATATGGTCTATTTTGTTTTCTTCTACCCAAATAGAGCACCATCCCTTCCAAAAAGGATTGATAAAGTCATAAAGATCAATCAGCTATCTAAAATTGGCCATATATGTAAAAGTTACAACAGAGGCCAGCAAAAGTCACAAAGCATCAGAATCAAACCTGAATCTTGCAATTTCTCTCAATGGTCCACCAATGCCACAGCCCACATCCAAGACCTACAGCCCAAATGAAATGCACACATCTTTCTGTTATAGCAAGAGCAGCAAATAATTGACCCAGAGTTTCTAACAAGAAAACTGACCTTCATTCCTGGTTTCAATCCAAGCTGCAGGGCAAGAAAATGCTCATGTCGCTTGATGCTTTCACGTAATGATTCTCCGTTCCATCTAACATAATAATTGTAGTTCAATACCCAATCAGCACAAAACAATGATTAGCATAAACTATGTTACAGTTTCCAGTGTTTTATAGAGCAGGCATAGAATTTTTTTTTTTTGTGACAGAAGAGATATTTGTTCTGACAAACAAAAGACCAGGAATTCATTCTTTTCTGAAGAGGAGTTCTCACCTGTGAGCAAAGTGGAAGGATTCACCCCAGCCATACTCATAGAAGCTAGTGGCAAGATCATAATATTTATTAACCTGATATATCATCAAAACATCAGCAGCTGAATTTATCTTATTTCCATTAATAGAAGAGCATCAAGAAGTAAATATCTGTCACTCAAATGTAGGTTTCATTCCACACTAGGCAATGCTAAACAAGAAACAGTCAGCAACACTGATCTGTTCTTATGCATTCCAGCGTATAATATTATTTCTTTCTAGCAGAATCCGTAAATTTAAGGGAACCTAGTGAACAAGAATTAAGTACACTTGATGTATTATACAACACTGAGTATGGGCGGCGGCGGTGGTGGACATTACCATATCAGTATAGTTGGACTTCCTTGATTCCTCCTTCCCTCCATAATATCCATGATATTTCTCATACCTATTATAATTATTTTTACTCAAAAATCAGAACAAAACAAATATTATTACAAAGCTGGATGCTAGTTCCATTCAGTAGCATCTACATTATGATTTGTAGAAAACTGGATAACTTGATGGCTTCTTAGTTGCATCTACTACGAAAAGGACATGTCAGAAACATGACATATGGTTAAAGGAGTTGCCATGATCCAGAAGCAAAACTGATAGTCTTCCATGACACTCCCAGCATACTGCAGTACAGTACTACGAGCGAGTCATATGCAGGGTTTACAAAACCGGTCAAAACCGGCCAGTTTTCGATGAAACCGGTTCGGTCCGGTTTAGAAAGTCAGCCGGTTTTCGGTTTAATAAATAAAAAAAATTAAAATTCAAAAAAATTTGAAAATCCGAAAACCGGTCAAACCGGTGGAAAACCGCTCGAACGAATTTGATTTCAAATTCAAAAAGGGTAAACCGGAAAAACCGGCTGGTTTTCTATAAAAAATTTGATTTTTGAATTTGCTCGGTTTTTCCGGTTTACTGTAACGATTTTTTCGGTTTTCGGTCAAACCGGTGCCGGCCGGTTTGCGAGACCAAACCGGTTTTTGAAACCTTGGTCATATGAACGGAACACTGCACCTGGCTACCTAGCATGGGCCAGATTGTGACATGCACATAAAACATCAGATGCGTATTTCCTGCACCTAGTCCACCTAACAAGTACTCCTACTAAGTATGGACACATACGAAATCTATCTCAGATCAAGAGGAACAATGATACTGTGAAGTACTACGCGTAATTGAATTTATTTTAGACCTACACAGCAGACGAACATACATGCGCTGCACAGAATGAGTGGTTGGAAAACCAAATCTACCGAGCACAGAACCAACGGCAACGAATCGCAGAGTCAACTCGCCTGATCTTTTTTTTTTCTAATTCCGAGAAAGCAGCATCGGGCGGGAGATTTGAGATTTAACCAGTCTATATCCATCCACACAAGAAACCTCACGCCACCGGCAACGAGCAATGCACTCAGATTCAGAAACAACGTACTCATCGACGGCTGATTTGACTTCCTCCTTGCCGATCTTCCCTCCCAGGCCGGACGCGAGATCCAGGGCTCCCGTCTTCGACATGGCGATCAGTCAGAATGCGCCTGCGCTCCTCCCCGTTCCTCTCGAACACTCTGGGACTTCAGCGCGAGGCCGGCGACGAGAGGGGATCTCGACCTGGCAATTGAAGAAAGGGATGTTGGAGGCGTGCGAGGCCACGGGGTACGGGGAGTATATAGGAGTACTGTAGGATGTTGCCAGGGGCAGGGCGGTAGGGCCACCGGATTGGTGCCAAGACTCTCCTGTTCGGTGGGGTCTAGACAGATCCCCGCAATTAAAGTTGTACTTTTATCGTGAATAGGTTGGTACGCTACAGACTAACGTGATGCAATTTATATTAAATAAAAAAATAACGTAGCATATTTTTATGTAACAAGTAAGTTCGTAAGGTAAAATAAATCATTAAATCGTAAGCTTCATCAATAATTTGTTTTCATGTGATACGAAAAAGGTAATATCAGATTTTTTTTTTGCAGAACTCTTACCTCGTTCAAATTAGATGCTAATAATTTAACCAAAAATTCTCTTCGAAGTGTTATACTATCTTGTACACACAGTAATGATGTAAGCAATGAATGCATAATTAACTTTATACATTATATTAAAAAAAGCAAAAAATTTGTGATAAACTGCACAAAGCTGTAATTCATAGCTTTCATTTTAGCCAGATTCCGAATGCCTTGCCACATAGTCAGGGCTCACCTGTATCCGAAAGTGGATCTGCCAATAAAGTAAGGTAGAAAGCTGCTCAATCTAAGAAGTCTTTGAAACTTTGTTTTTAGTGTAATTAGCATCAACAAAAGAAATTAGAATCTAACTGAGGTAATGCTGAAGAAAAGACGAGGTTTAGGTGTGGATCGATTGACGAACAAAAAGTTACCATCGAGAAAAGAGAGAGGGCAGGATAGCTAGTGC
The DNA here is from genome assembly GCA_001602275.1 of Zoysia japonica. Taxonomy (NCBI): domain Eukaryota; kingdom Viridiplantae; phylum Streptophyta; class Magnoliopsida; order Poales; family Poaceae; genus Zoysia; species Zoysia japonica. Next base: position 1,292,120 of record BCLF01000030.1, on the reverse strand, counting down.
GTCGAATCGGTGACGAAGCGCCGACGGCAGGCGAGGCAGAGTGTCGAATTGGTGACAAGACGGCGGCGATCGGGGTGGGGCGTCGAACTGGAGTCCGGGCGGCGGCGGCCGGGGTGGAGCATCGAACCAGAGACATTGAGGTGGCGGCCGAGAGGTGAGGCGGTGAATCGATGACTTGGCGGCGACAACCAGGGCAGGGCGTCGAACTGGAGACGGGGCGACAGCGGCTGGGGTGGGGTGTCGAATTGGAGATGGGGCGGCGGCGGTCGAGGCGAGGCGTCGAACCGGAGACGAGGCGGTGGCGGCGACCGAGAGGTGGGGCGACGAACTGAGGACTTGACGGCGGCTGGGGTGGGGCGACGAACTGCAAACAAGGCGGCGGTGGTCAAGGCGGGCAGTGAACCGCAAACGGGGCAGTGGAGGCCAGGATGCAGTGATCGGGGCGAGGCTACAACCGGGAGGAAAGGGCGGAAGAAAAAACCAATAAAAAACTGGAGTCTAAAGATAGAGTATGACACCAAAATAAAAGATAGAAAAGAGCAGCACCAAAATAGATGAGATAGACAACGTGTACAAATGTTTATATTAGGAGAGAAGATTGCCAACAAATTTAACTTACGTTGTTGTTGAGATCAAACAAAAAATGACACGGGACTTTCTATTTCAAAGATGTAGATGCATTGCAATAATTGTATATAAAACCTTACTCCTTCCGTCTTAAAAATAAATATCGTTTTTTTAACTAAATCAGGTTTGACCATTTGTCTTACTTAAATGTTTTATTAAATATTATTTGTTTGATTTGAATTGTTTTATTATTAAAATGATTTTAAACATGATTAAATTTCTTTTATACTTGTACAATTTTATTTGAATAAGATAAGTGATCTAAAATAATGACAAAGGATGGGAGTGTATATGAATCTACATATTGAAGGATATGTAAAGTTGTGCAAAAAAATGAAGCTTTTATGTTGCACTTCAGGTTTTGGAAACAGGACCGAATCCAGTTTTCGGTAAGACAAGAAAACCGGCTGGTTAGCCGATTTTACTATAGTGCTAGGTTCGGTTTTTCATCGAAAATCGGTTATATACCTAAATCGAACTAGATAAAAACTGACTGGTTTTTACTAGTTTCCAAAACCCTAGTCGACTGCAAATTTTGAAAGGTTGTCTCGATGTCTAGGGTTCAGTTGTGTCTCATTTGGATCTCGAGTTATTTTTTTGAGATACAACGCTTGGAGTTAAGCATAGCCGTACATTTGATTAGATATAATGGTTAAAAATAAATAAATATCTAATCAAAGGTATCAAAATGTTGCATCCGGTACCAACAATAGTGAGCCTAATACCATTTTTTAAAAATCGATAGCTAAGATTCAGTGAAAAGGTACCTCCAAAACACCTTAACATCTCTCATTTTTCCGAATCAAATGTTTTTTTCCTGTGAATTTTCTAAATAGCAATTAGCTTGACCTTCTTGCTGAGCGCCGTCCACGTGGTAGCAGTAGAGGATGGCATACCAAATTTCCTTTTTTTTTAAATTTGATGGCACTGTCGTTAGGTGCCTATAGGTGGAAGTTGAGCCGTCTTCTTCACTTATTTGAATTTTGAAGTCGGCGGAAAGCGAAATAAAATGGGGGAAGCGTGCCACACATCACTTCTGCATCAACATCAAGCTTCCTTGTCATACGCAACTTGGTGACGTCTGTGTCATATGATCATACTACTTCCGTTCTAAGTTTAGATAAAGTCAAAATATTTCAACTTTTATCAATAATATAAAATAATTATATAATTTTTAATATAAAAATATAATTTTTATGAAAATTTATTTAACGATGAATAAAAAATGTAATTTTTTATATAATAAAATTATATTAATTATATATTATTAATGGTCAAAGTAATAAAAATTTGACTTTAACTAAATTTAAAAATGCTTATATTTTGAAACGGAGAGAGTATCAAATTAGACACGTCGTCCTATCCGAATGCCAATCAGTTTAAATTTTCCGCTATCTTTCATAAGCCTCTCGTTAGCAACTTCATCTTATTTAAAAAAATTATACAGTTCAAATTTAGTGTTACTCCAATATTCTACCTCTATTTATAAATTATCCTTATTGTTGACTTGTAACATTGATTATTTATTTTATTTAAAGATTAGTTTAAATGTGTAAAATTATAATTCATATTTGAAATAACCTTAATATTAAAATAAAATATATAATATTTATCAATTTTAAAAAATAAAATAAATAGTGGATATTTAATTTAAGAGCAGATGGAGCATCTGTTGTTTTTCAGTAGGGCTAATTCTTTATTAGCCATTAAAAAATTTTGATTCCTTATTAGCCATCACAAAGTTTGAATTTCTTTATTAATCATTCATTTTAATTTTTTTTTCTTAGTGACCACTATGATCATTTTTGTAACTAAAATACCTTTACATGTTGCAAAACAAACTTAAATTGTGAGCACAGTAATTTCTTCAATAATTTTATTTTGATTCCTTTATTAATTTTTTTATTTAGTAATTTTGTATAAATTTCATGAGTAATTATGTTTTGATTCTTTCAATAATTTTGTTTCAGTTTTATTCAGTAATTGTATTTCGATTTTTTCAATAAATTTTTTAAAAGAATCGTAACAAAATTATTGAAGAAATTACGCGGCTCACAATTTATGTTTTCAATATGTAACGGTTATTTAGAACAAAAATAACCATAGTGGTCATTAAAGAATAAAAGTTAAAATAGATAGCTAATAAAAAAATTCAAATTTTACGATGATTAATAAGAAACTCAAATTTTTTTTAACTTTTTTCAATAGTTAATAAGGAATTAACCCTTTCCACTAATGGGCTCGGACAGGGCAGATCGCTCTACGTCACTGACAACGTGTCGAGGTAGCCGCTCGCACGTGCGCTGCATGACACCGATCCGGCGGCGAGCTCGTTCGTCCGTCGTCGATACTACCGATGCGGGCAAATTAAACTGTTCCCGTTTTGCCCCTGGGCCTGCCCTGACCGGGCCGGGCCCTTGTGCATCTTGCATTTGGAGCTGCTCTACAGGATGCTGCAGAGTGCTGACGAAGCACGACTAGAAGGCTGCAGGCACCAGCAAGTGACCTGCACGACGCCATCCTGCAGATGCCTGTATAATCGCGTAGGAGTATTCTGTATCCAGCTGGCAGATACAAATGTGCCACCTGGTGGATCGATGGTTCCGCGTGGCCAGCAAACCGAAACAGACAGGCGCACGTTTCTAGCCACGCAAGGAGCCTCAAGGATGTCGGGCCAGCTGGGTATTTCGACATCACCATCGGTACTTGCAAGTGGTTATCATCAAATGACATTTGTTTGGAAATGGTGTGGTGATTGTTTTACACGTGTGATTATTTTTTTTTGTGTAAATTTTACCTTTTTTATTATTATCATTACGATGTTATTCTAATGACAATAATTTAGAAACAGCGTCGCCTCTTTGCTGGCCCTCCATCTCCACCTTATGCAGTCCTTGGAGTAACCTTCGGATTCTCACCAGCACCTTCGGCCCGTACTCATCTAAATTGGCACAAATTGAGAACCAGAGACAACAGTTGAGGGGATGAACTTTGGAGAACGAGGATAGCTCAATGATTGTTGTTTTTTTACTAGCGGTTTTCCGCCATGTTTGAGTGTTGGTGCTTTACAAAACTATAGTACTCTCTCCGTTCTATTACATGTGATGTTTTACCGTTCAAAATTTGTCCCACACGAATTGTTGTTCTTGACACTCATATTACTTCTGCTCCGTCGGCGCCTCAATAAAACTGTATCAGTGGCATTTCTTGAAACGAAAAAATGTGTCAGTGGCACAACAATTACATCCCTGCCGACGAGTGGCCCCCTTCCCCTTCCCGGCGAGCACTGCCCTCCCTGTGAGATCCGCCACCCACCACCCCTTTCGGTGAGTCGCCCCGACGAGATCCCCCACCGCCCCCTTCCGCCATGATCTACCTACCGTCGCACCTTCCCAGTGAGCTCTGCCCGACTCCCTCCCCATACGGACGAGATTCCCCCCC
>BCLF01000030.1:1267340-1278537 GCA_001602275.1 Zoysia japonica | reverse complement strand
TTTCTTCACCATAACCATAGGGCGCTAGAGTTTTGCCACTTTAACATAAAAAAGTTATCGTTAGCCTAGAAAATGTTTATAAACCACTCTGGACTACTCAAGTTTTATATAAATTATAAGTCGTTCTCACTTTTTCTCTTCTCAATATATTTTCACTTTATCTCTGTCCTCCACGTTTAAATAACACCTCATATTTTTCTACTTTTGTTAATTTCCATGCCCAAACCTAAAATGTTATACTGGAGTAGAGGGAGCATCACATAGTAACTAGTATTGAAATGTAGTAGTAATTTGAACCACATCAATTTTTTTAGCAAATTATAGCTATGCTATTTTTTTCAATTCAAAATAAAATATTTTCTGTTTTGGATTTTGTTACCACACGTAGTAACATAGATACTACTCTTACATCCCATTATAAGTGACGTTTTTGATTTTTTAAAATCAATTTTTAGCCATTTGTCTTATTAAAAAATTTGTGAAAATATTATTTATTTTATTGTAAAATAATTCATTATTTAAAAGTACTTTAAGCTTAACTTATTTATTTTTATATTCTCATAAATTTTTTGAATAAGACAAATAGTTAAAAACTAATTATAAAAAGTTAAAAACGTCACTTAAAATGGGACGGAGAGTGCTCTACTACTCTTTTCTCCATCCCCGTGTGGTGCACCTAGCAATTCACCCCCTTCGGACAGGGTGAATTTCTCGGGCCAGGAGCCGGGTGAATCTTTGCGCCCTTGTTCCTTTCCCAACTAAAAAAAAAAAACTCCGCATTGGTCCAACCACGCGCAGCTGCGCTCCAATTAATTAAACTACGGGAACCCGCACGTACGGCTCGTCGCTGACACCGAGGGCCATTTGTTAATCACGGCGCTGATGCAATCATCATGATGCCTTCTCCCCCTCCTTTCTGCGGATTTCCGGTGACTGGCAACGCTTGCATTTGCATGCGGCCATAATTCGAGCCCTGCCTTTCGGCTCCCCTCCCTTTTTCAATTTTTATCTTTTTTTTTTGTTGGACCATTGGCTTTTTACTGCTTCTATTTGCACGAACATCATTGCCGTTTTGTAATGAGTTTAGGGGAGACCGGCGGCGGCCGGCGGGTCTATGAGCGAGTCTGTCTGTCTGGGTCGCTAAACACATGATTACCCCTTTTGATCCCACCGGAAAAGAGCATCAATAACGCGTCCATTTTCTCGGATAAAAAAACTCGACGTTTGATTAACTTTAACAATATTATATTTGTACTTTTAAATTGATTGTAAGAAATACTTTTGTAATATATACTTTTGTTATTTTAATATTGATTAAGTTTATAGAAATCACTAATTAAAAATATGTTTGAATAAACATAGATGCAAAGTTATTCTAGACAGTAGTAGCATATCCTTTTGTTTACTCCATTCATCCCAAAATAAATGACGTTTTTGACTTTTTAAATCAATGTTTGACCTTTTATTTTATTTAAAAAACTTTACGAAAACAAAAAAAATAAACAAATCAAACTTAAAATACTTTTAATAATGAACCATTTCAAAATAGATTATTAGGAGTTAGGCATGCGATAAAGGGCAAGCGGTTTGGCCCAATGGCAACATTAGATGCAAAGTGGCGATTTGTTTTCAGTTCGGCACTTGATGAGAAAGCTTCGTAGAGAATCTACTTTTGCACTCAACCAATGAAATTCTTGATAAATGGTTATTTGTATTTTAAAATTTTAAAATAAAATATGATCTGAATCTGAAATTGGACCTAAATAAAAAGTTGTTTCTTTTTAAATAATTTAGACATATGCAAAGTTTCATAAATTGTTAAGTATTTTTTTTGAATTTTGGGCAAATCAATGACACGTCAGCAATCTATGTCACCAGAAATCGTCACGTGGACTGCCACGTCAGCGAAAAATGCTGTCCAAAACAGCCGAGGAGAAAAAACAAACGGTATCAAGAGTTGGAGGACCTCCGCTACCTAGTTTTGTAAGTGAAAGATCAAAACCGCACAACCGCAATAGTTAAGAGACCAAATAGAACTTTTTCCTTTTTTATATAATGAAAATTATCAAGTGATGTCATCAGAATGCACCAGGACTCTGCCTATTCACTATTCAGTTCACATGGCTTGCGGCGTGGCGTACTCCATATACTTCTTTATAAAAAGAAATGTCCATCTAGGATTCAAAATCTGTATAAAGAACTATTATTTTCATTTTTTAATACAACACTATATTTATCTCTTTCTCTTATTTTGTCATTTCCAATTCAAACTCCATTTAGAATGCAAGAATTTCATAGTAGAAACCACCCGTGAATTTCACATGAATAATATGTTCAGAAACGTAAGATTTGGGAAAATCTTGTCGGGATCATGTACCCCGGGTACCTAACAGATCGCACTCGAACGCGCAAGGTCGGGGGTCGTGCGATCACGGGTTCCGACCCTCCAACGACGATCTACGGCGGTCACGCCTTAGCCGCGCGGGCACGCGAAGACCCCGGCCTCCGAAGGCCAACCCTCGGGGAGCGACCCTTGGAGGGTAGGTACCGCGTTATGGTACATTTACTCTGATGGCCAACTGTCATCCATCCTGACGGGACGGGACGAGATTCACCACGGTGACACTCCAGCAGAAAGCTGCGACGGCTGCTGGGCAAGACATGACAGCACTGTAGCCGGCACAGTAGCGCCGGACGAGCATCACAGTTCCCGCCGCTGCGCACGACGCGACGGGTCACGACCACGCCTGGACGAAGCGAAATGATGGCGACAACGACGGAAGGGCCCACCTGTCGACGAGACGGCAGGATCGTGTAGGACCCACCACTTATAACCCCAGAGCCCCCTCCTATATAAAGGGAGGCCTAGGGAGCGATAGAGAGACGGATCGAACACGGGCACGAACGCAAGCAACCCTACATCACCACGAATTAGCAACAGCCACAAACACACGAAAAACAAAACCACGAGCTCTATTAGAGCCCAGGGTCCTTGCATCCTTCTGAGCAAGCACCCCCACTCGCTCACATTCCGGATCCTCCCGCGAAGAGAGGCTCCTGTCTTTGTAATATTATCATCGAGATAATCCGTCCCCTGGACGTAGGGTATTACACTGTTCGAGGCGGCCCGAACCAGGTAAAAATCTCCTTAAGTCTTCCTTAGACTAGGCCACATCGAATCCGAAGGCACACCTCACCCACGATCGTATATTTACTGTGCCGGTGGTCAGAACGTCGACACTTGGCACGCCAGGAAGGGGGCACTCTCTTATTGGTGTGCTCTCGTTTCGGCTTTTCGATGGCCCCATACTTCGTCGTGGGAGACATTTCAGTCTCCCGCCTCCGCTTCGGGGACTTCACGGTCGCCGTCTCCAAAGACGGTTAGTCGTGGCAAGTCCCCACTTTCACCTTTGGGCATGCTTTCCACTTCGGGAGCCTGGACTTCGTCGCGAACGAAGGCGGCGAGCTCCGCCTCCAGGCTCCATGCGAGAGGCGCCCTCGTTGGTGGCCCCAGAGCCACCTCATTCTGGGGCACGACTCGTCGAGGGAGTGCTTCACTCTCCACGCCTCGAAGGGCGCGGAGCCGGCGACTCCTGGCAACACACCGCCGGGTGCCAACCTGTCCCTACGTCTCACGGTGGACGTCGCCGGCCAAGTCTGGCCGCCCCCGAGACGCACTGACAGCCCCGAGCCTAGGGATAAGGCTACAGCCGGGCCCAGCGACACGGCGCGAGCCCGGGGACGGTCCACGTACCAGCATCTCGCAACTGGGGGGCCGCCGACCTTCGGCACCTCGCTCGAGAACCTCGTGGCTGCAGCGTGCATCCTCAACGAGACCGCTGCTCCCGAGGACCCAGCACTGAGGGAAGTGTACGACCGCGTACACTTCTACCTCGGTAGCGCGCTTCAACGACCAGAGGCGTCCCTCCGGCCCCAGCAGTCGGAGACGAAAAGCAACCGCCAGTCCCAGAATCGGCGGAGCTCGGCGCGCAACAGCCAAGTCGAGGAATGGAACCCTCTACACCACGCAGGGTCGGTCCTCCCTCGACTCGGCCCCAACCACGACGCCTGCGGCACCATCGACGCCAGACGCTAGGCGAGGAGCGAGCTCCGCGTCGAGTCCCGGCGTAGACGCTCCCACGACCGCTACTACCGACGCGGCTCCCTCGACTCCAGGAGCCCGAGTCCTGATGGGGTCGGACCCAGAGCGTTCGGATCGCTCATCCGACACGCGAAATTCCCGCAAAGATTTCGCGCCCCGACCACCATCGGCCTCTACAACGGGGAAACGAACCCCGTCCACTGGCTCGAGGATTACAGCCTCGCCTGTCGGACCGGAGGGGCGGACGACCTGTTCGCCATCCAGTACGTGCCGCTCTTCCTCACCGACTCAGCCCGAGGGTGGTTCGAACACCTCCCCGAGGGCTGCATCCAAGACTGGAGCGACCTGCGTCGAATCTTCGTCGACAATTTTCAAGGGACTTACACGCGCCCGGGTAACTCCTGGGACCTCAAGAATTGTAAGCAGGGGCCCGACGAGTCGCTCCGGGACTACATTCAGCGGTTTTCACGAAAGCGCAACGAGCTCCCCAACGTCAGCGACGTCGACATCATCAACGCCTTCACCTGCGGAACGCGTCCAAGGCGCTCGTCCACAAGTTGGGCCGGAGGAACCCTCGGACGGCCCGGGACCTCCTCGACATCGCCACAACCTTCGCCACCGGAGAAGAGGCCGTGCAGACCAATTTCGACCGAGGTCGGGCCGAAGGACAAAAGGTCGGAGAACGACCGTCGAGGGGACCGACCCTCCGACCGGTCTGCGGACCGCAGCAACGAGCGGGGTGGCGGCAGCTCAAGCCGCAAGAAGGGCAAGGGTCGGCGCCACGATGACGGCCTCGTGGCCGCCGCGGACCATCAGGCCTGACCCCCGACCAAGAAGCCGACCAACCACGACGGCCACTTCGACAAGATGCTCGACCGGCCCTGCCCAACATTCTGTGCCGATCAAGCACACCCTCCGGAATTGCCACCTGGCAAGGAGGTTCTTCAGGAGCGGACTCCAGGCCGACTCGGCGGCCAAGACCAACCCCCAGGCTAAGGGTGCCGAGGAAGATGTCGGCACAACCTTCCTCGAGTCGGAGGACTGCCTCATGATCTTTGGCAGCCCCGTGGCCTACTGCGAATCCCGCGGCCGCCAGAAGAGGACCTGGCGTGAGGTTAACGCTGCGGACCCAGCGGTCCCCCGCTATCTCAAGTGGTCCGAGGCCCCGATCACCTTCGATCTGGCCGATCACCCGGACCACGTCCTGCAGCCCGGGCGCCTCCCATTGGTGCCCGACCTCATCGTCGGCTCTGTGCGCCTGTCGAAGGTGTTCATGGACGGAGGGAGCGCCCTCAACATCCTCTATGCCGACGCCTTCCGGGCGATGAAGCTGACGGAGGCCGACCTCCGTCCGACCCACGCTCCGTTTCACGGAGTCGTCCCCGGGGGCTACGCAACGCTCCTCGGTCAGATCACGCTCCCAGTCACATTCGGCGACCGGAGCAATTTTCGGACCGAGTCGCTCACGTTCGAGGTGGCCGACTTCATCGGCGCCTACCACGCCATCTTAGACCGGCCATGCTACGCGAAGTTCATGGCCGTTCCTAACTACGTCTACTTGAAGCTGAAGATGCCCGGGCCGAAGGGCGTCATCACGGTCTCGTCACGCTTCCAGCGCGCTCTGGTATGTGAGCAGGAGAGCTTCGAGCTGGCCGCCGCCAAATCGGGCCTGGCCCGGCTGGACGCCATCCGCAAAACGGAAGGGTCGGACCCAGCGCTCCGCTCCAAACCCGCGTCGTCGACATCCTTCAAACCCGCCGACGACTCCAAGGAGGTCGCTCTCGACCCCGCCGACCCCTCCAAGGAGCCCAGGGTCGGGACAGCGCTTTTCAGCGAATAGAAAAGCGCGCTCGTCGACTTCCTCATCCGAAATCGAGACGTCTTTGCCTGGGCACCATCGGACATGCCCGGCATCCCGAGAGAAGTCGCCGAGCACTCCCTCGACATCATCGCGGGCTCTCGGCTCGTCAAGCAGCGACTTCAGCGTTTCGACGACGACAAGCGCCGAGCCATCGGGGAAGAATTGACGAAGCTCCTAGATGCTAAGTTTATTCAAGAGGTCTAGCACCCTGAGTGGTTAGCCAACCCTGTAATATTGAAAAAGAAGACCGGGCAATGGATGATGTGCGTTGACTATACGAGTCTCAACAAGGCCTGCCCGAAGGACTCCTTCCCTCTCCCGCGCATTGATCAAGTGGTGGACTCGACCGCCGGGTGTGAAACCCTGAGCTTCCTCGACGCATACTCTGGGTATCACCATATCTCTATGCGCGAGTCCGACCGGCCGACTACGTCCTTCATCACGCCCTTCGGGTCCTTCTGCTACGTCACCATGCCATTCAGGCTCAAGAACGCTGGGGCCACGTACCAGCGCTGCATGCAGAAGTGCTTCCACGACCAGCTGGGTCGGAATCTGTAGGTCTACGTCGACGACATCGTCATCAAGACCTGTCGGACCTCCGACCTCGTCCAGGATCTGGAGGAAATGTTCGCAAACCTCCGACGCTATCGGATCAAGCTGAATCCCGAGAAATGCGTTTTCGGGGTCCCCTCGGGTAAACTGCTCGGCTTCGTCATCTCCGAGCGTGGGATCGAAGCAAACCTCGAGAAGATCTCCGCGATCCTCAACCTCGGGCCCATCAGCAACGTAAAAGGCGTTCAGAAGCTGACCGGATGCTTGGTGGCCCTTAGCCGTTTTATCTCAAGACTTGGCGAAAAAGCGATGCCCTTCTCCTCTATATCGCGGCTCAAGGCCCTGCTTTCATCACCGCCGGTCCTCACGTCCCTGACCCCAGGAGAGACCCTTCTCCTCTATATCGCGGCGACCTTGAAAGTCGTTAGCACCATCCTCGTCGTCGAGAGAAGCGAAGAGGGTCGGGCTCTGACTCTTCAGCGGCCTGTCTACTTTGTCAGCGAGGTGTTGGCCGACGCCAAGAGTCGGTACACCCAGGTGGAGAAGCTGATCTACGCCGTCCTTATCACGAGCCGCAAGCTGCGACACTACTTCACGAGCCATCCCGTCCACGTCGTCACCAGCTTCCCACTCGGGGAGATCGTCGGTGGCAAGGACAGGGTCGAACGCCTCGCCACGTGTGCCATAGAACTCCTGTGGCTCGGCATTGCTTTTGTCCCCCGGCAGGCCGTCAAGTCCCAGGCCCTGGCCGACTTCGTCGTCGAATGGACCGAAGCTCAGGAACCGCCGGCCTCCGGCAGCGTCGAGTACTGGACCATGTACTTCGATGGGTCCTGCATGCTCAAGGGCGCGGGGGCTGGGGTCGTCCGGATTTCCCTGAAGGGAGACAGGTTCTGATACGTGTTGCAGTTGCAGTTCCGCGCCTCCAACAACGCGGCCGAATACGAGGCGCTCCTCCACGGCCTACGAATGGCCATCACCCTCGGCGTTCAGCGCCTCTACGTCAAAGGCGACTCTGAGCTGGTCGTCAGCCAAATTATGAAGGCTTCCAGCTGCCGAGATCCGAAGATGGAAGCCTACTGTCAAGAGGTTCGCGCGCTCGAAGACAAGTTTGATGGACTCGAACTCCATCACGTTCTACGACGGGACAACGAAGCCGCCGACGCCCTCGCCAAGATGGGCTCGGAGCGTCAGCCGGTCTCCGACGGCGTTTTTCTCGAAGTACTCACCGAACCCTCCATCAGAGTCGCGAAAGGGCCGCTGCTCGGAGAACCAAGCGGCGAACCGACCCTCGGACCAGGGGCAGAGATCATGGCGCTCGCCCCCGATTGGTCTCACGACATCTTCGCTTACCTTCAAGACGGCACTCTCTCGGCCGATCCTGACGGAGCCAGGAAGGTCATGCGACAGGCCAAGGCATACGTCATTTCGGACGACGAGCTCTACAAGCGAAGCACGAGTGGTATACTGCAGCGCTGCATCCCTCAGGAGCAGGACATGCACCTGCTCGACGACATTTACTCAGGCATCTGTGGCCATCATGCCGGATTCAGAACCCTTGTCGGCAAAGCCTTTCGACAAGGCTTCTACTGGCCGACGGCCGTGGCCGACGCCCAAAAGCTTGTCCGAGCTTGCCAAGGCTGCCAGTTCTACGCCCGGCAGACGCACCTGCCGGCACAGGAGCTCCAGACGATCCCGATCGCATGGCCCTTCGCTGTCTGGGGACTCGACATCCTCGGCCTATTCAAGAGAGCGCCCGACGGTTTCACCCATCTCTTCGTCGCCGTCGACAAGTTTACCAAGTGGATTGAGGCCGAGCCGGTGCCCAACATCACTTCAACCCGGGCGGTCAGGTTTATCCGTAACATCATATGTCGGTTCGGGGTCCCGAACACCATAATCACCGACAACGGCGCGCAGTTCACCGGTCGGCAATTCCGGGAATTCTGCGACGAGTATCACATTCGCCTGGACTTCGCCTCCGTAGCGCACCCAAAGACGAATGGGCAGGTCGAACGGACCAATGGGATGACACTCCAAGGCCTGAAGCCACGAATTTACAACTCCGTCAGGAAGGCAACTGGACGATGGGTGAGCGAACTCCCGTCGGTCCTCTGGAGTCTGCGAACGACCCCCAACAGAACCACCGGGTTCACGTCGTTCTTCATGACATTCGGAGTAGAAGCGATGCTGCCGACCGACCTCGACTATGACTCTCCGTGAGGCCAAGCCTACGACGAGGAAAGATCGCAGGTCGCGCTGCAGGACGGCCTCGACCAGCTGCAAGAGGCACGCGAGGTCGCTCTCCTGCGCTCCGCCAAGTACCAGCAGAGTCTACGATGACTGCACGCTCGACGCGTCAGAGGTCGGGCGCTCAACGTCGGAGACATCGTGCTGAGAAGGGTGCAAATGAAAGTCGACCAGCACAAGTTGTCGCCCCCTTGGGACGGACCCTTTGTAATCAAGCACGTCCTAAGGCCCGGTGGTTACAAGCTAGCAACCGAGGACGGTCGAGAACTCGCGAACGCATGGAATATCGAGAACCTCCGACAGTTCTACACTTAATAAAAACAGCTAAGTTCTTGTAACTTTGCTCTTGTTTTTTTCATTTTGGGTTGCGAGCCGTGGCTGTCTCGGCCACCCCCCGCCCCCGGGGGTTACTTACCTCCACCCTCGCTAGTGTCGAGACGATCGACCTCGTTCTTCGCTCGTCATTTATCGATTTTTTTGCGCTGGGGCGCCGCTCCCCGTTAACTCGTTATGTCTTTTCGTCTCTTTGTTTCCTTGGGGTCGGATCCCCGACCCGCGCCAAGCTTGCGGGTGACCCTCAAACGACACTTCGCGCGCATTTTTCGTTCGAAGCCTTCCCGTGGCTAAACTATCTAAGAATCGGAAGCTGATGACGCTCTACGGCCCATTCGTTTGATTGACGCCGAAGGGGACGCGAAAAACAGATGCAGCATGCGAAGGAGGGTCGAAAACTCACATTAAAACTCGTAAAAGTTTTTTGAACGATATTCTTTATTAATACAATGACACACTTTACATGTTTGGACTTATACATAGGGAAATGGGCCGAATAGCTCGGGCAGAAAGTCCTCCGTCTTGAAGTCGGCGACGGCCTTCGCCCCCGGCTCTAGCGTCTCCACCGGGATCGCGTCCAGCTGCTCGTCCGAGTAGCCCGACGCGAAGCCCTCGACGACCCTGCCGAGATCCGCATCCGGATAATGGGAGCGGACCAGGGCCAAGGCTGTAGAGGACCCGTCCTCCAGTGCCCTCATCATGACGTTGGAGACGATCTCCGGAAGCTGCCGCAGAGCATGCGTGACGACCACCGTCGGGACGGAGCCCGGCACTCCGGAGTACAACTTCTCGATGAGGTTCAGACCCGCCGACCTCAGGGTCTGAACCTCGCACGCCAATCTTGCATTCCAAGACAATAGCAGAGAACCAAAGATAGCTAGAGCAAATAGGGAGGGGCCGACCCTTACCGTCCCGCTCTTTTGCGGCGGCCTCGGCGGCCTGCCCTGCCCGGTCGAGGCTCTTCCGAAGGCGCTCGTTCCGGATTTGGGCCGCCGAGAGCTCCTCCTGGACCTTAGCGGCCTCTTCACGCGTCTGGCCGAGGTCCGCCGCCGCCTGCTCAACCTCGGACTGGAGCACCACCCGCTCCGACTTCAGAAGGTCAACCTGCACGAAGGCACGGTCGCGCTCCTCTTTCGTCAGGCGCAGCGTATGCTCCAGGGTCAAACAGCCCCCCTCGGCGTGCTGGTGGAGGAGCCCGAGGCGCCGCATCTCGGTGTCGTGCTCCGCTGCTTGCCGACAGAGCCCTACAGCAGAACGAGTTAGAACTTGACCCCAAGGGTCGGAGGGATACACAATGACTTACCGACGACCGTGCGGTTGGCCTGCTCGAGGGCCGCCGCAGTCCGGGTGGCCCGAGTCTCGGACGCCGCCGCCCCGGCACGCGCCTTGTTCGTCTCCTCGAGGGCGACACGAGCTGACTCCCGCGCAGCGAGGAGCTGCGACTTCAAGTCAGCTGCGGCCTCCCCTGACTCGGCTCGCGCCTTCGTCGGCTCCTCCTTGAGGGCGTCGACCTCGGCTTGGACAGCGAACCCGCGAGGGGGCCGACCCAGCACCGCGTACAAGTTGTCCTACAAGAGATTATCAGCCCAAGAATCAGAAAAGCAGAAGCCGAAAACTGGACTCGAGCTTACCCGACACTAGACGAAGTGACCTTCGTCGTAGATGGCGCCGACCTCCTCGGCGACCCCCGACAGTTGGCGGAGGCCGACGACCAACCGCATGTTGAGGGCTCGGGCACCTCCCACCCGATTCATCAGATAGCCAAAGCCATCGATCGCCTCTTCGAGTGGGAGGGGCCCTCGCCCGGGGACCTCCCAGGTGGCGGTCGGCGTCGCCAGTCCCTGCGCCTTGACGGCGGCCCCGACGTCACCACTCGCGCCTGCGGAACCCGATGCTCCGACGACCTTGGGCAGTTTGCCACGGGCCGTCTCACTTAGGACGCGTTCGACCGTAGGCATGCCCGAAGGCGGAGAGACCGCCGTGCCCTCCAAAGGCGCCGCCGTTGGTGGCGGCGCCGGCGGCTCCGCCTCTTCGTCCCCAGCGTCGGGCGAGGGGGGCGAGTCCGCCTTCCCAGATGCCTCCGGCACGGGGAGTGCGGC